>OZ038488.1:72680487-72687987 GCA_964036315.1 Acanthosepion esculentum
TAAAGATTAAATGGAACAAAGGAAATAAGCTACTGGACAAAAGTTAAGGAATGATATTGTTAATACTTGATTGTGAACAAAATATCAAAAAATTTAATATTTAGTAAACATACCCTTATTTTCAATGACATCTCTGCATCGTCGATCACATGATCTAATTAGTTTCTTGCAAAAATCAGCAGTAATTCCCTCCCATTCATCTTTCAATAACTCCCATAGGTGATCCTGGTTTTTCGGGTTTCTTTTCTGAGCCCTTTTTCCAATTATCTTCCAAACATTTTCGATTGGCTTCAGGTCGAGGCTCTGGGCTGGCCACTTCATTAGGGCGATTCCTTCTTCTTCAAATAAAGCCATAGCCATCCGAGCCTTGTGGCAAGGTGCATTGTCCTGCATGAAAATAGGAGATTCATAAAGATTATGGTGTAATCTTGGTACCACATGCTGCTGAAGAAGCCTTTTGTAAATCTCAGCATTGATATTGCCATGTACGCGGATGATAGGGCCAACTCCTGCAGTTGAAATCATTCCCCACACCATCACACTGCCGCCACCAAACTTAACGGTTTTCTTGACACATTGAGAAGACAGTCTTTTACCTGTTCTACGGCGTACGTAAATTTTGCCCTCAGAACCAAATATAGTAAACTTGGACTCGTCACTGAAATGAACTGTATCCCATTGTGCGTCAGTCCAAACAACATGTTCTCTCGCATACTCCAGGCTAGCCCTTTGGTTTCGCTTTGAAATGAGAGGCTTCGAAGCTGGAATACGGCCATGCAATCCTGCATTTTTTAACCTGCGAGCAACCGTTTTCCTTGAGATCTTATTATCTGTCTCTTCATTAAATTTACAGGAAATTGATGTAGCAGTTTCAAAACGGTTTTTTGTAGATATTCTAACAATTCTTCGATCTTTTCTTTGCGATGTTTTTGGTGTTCTGCCGGTTTTTGGTTTTGAATCTAACGCTTTATCGGTTTTATACCTGCTAATTACACGATGAACGGCAATTTTAGACCTAGGAACAATATCAGAAATTTCTGAAATTTACTTTTTTTCTTGATACCGATACTGATTTTTTTTTTCTTCAAAAGAGAGCGTTTTGAGTATAGAATTTGCCATATCGCTTAAAAATAAAGTCCTAATGATAAATGAACTTTTACTTATTGTTGAAAAGCTCCATCGAGTTTTTTAACAATGTAAATTAAAAGTTTATGCAAATTATTAACATCGTTCCTTAACTTTTCTCCAGTAGCTTATTTCCTTTGTTCCATTTAATCTTTATTTACAAAAAAAAACTATTATGTAAATTTTTCTAACTTTGTATAATATTTATGCATTACACCCTAATCAAGCTTTTACCTCGCAGGGATCTTTAATATTTTTTCTTCTTCGGATTAATCATCAAATGATCTGTAAATTTTCTTTTTCTGCTTGACTTCCGCGGTTCTGAAATTGCTTGAGGCCTTCGCATATTGAATGTGTCAAATATTGTGTCCATTACTTCCTCCTCTTCCTGGGGTAGACCGTTAGAATCCTCTAACGGCCTCTTTCTGATCTGATTTAAGTGCCTTTTATGCGAGACCTTCGGATCCTGAATTATGTAAATCACGTTCCCGATTCGTTTCTGGCTGACAGGTAAAATTCGTGCCTTTGTTACCACTGTTAAGGTTGGTGTCCCAAAAAAATATTTTGTTTTTTTTTTTTTTTTTTTTGCGTAGTACTTCTCAATACCTCCGTCGCCTCTGTTATGGACGACCAATAGCAAAAAGTTTTTTTTTTTTTTAGATTCTCCGCGTAGAATTCGTTTCTTCAATATCCTCGTCGTCACTGTTATGGTCGAAGTTAGGACCAAGGAAGAAGAACACGAACACAAGAGTAGAAATAAGGAAGATATATTACACGGAATAATAATACAAGATGTGGAAGGTGTTAGTATGACTGTCAGTCTGGTTTGGAGTGAACTACTATCGGCTCTACTCGATTCGTCTCTCTCTCTCTCTCCCTCTTGAGAGGCGTAGTATACATAGTGTTAGGAAGAGGTCATTCTGTAGTTATAGGTAAGGACCCATAACATATATATATATATATATATATATATATATATATATATATATATATATATATGTATATATATATACGTATAGGTATATATATATATATAACATAAATGATAAAACATAAACAGAAAACAGAGGAAATTGACTGTATATAAATATATATATTTATACATATATACATGCATATATATATATATATATATATATATATATATATATATATATATATATATTGTTATGGTCCAGGTTAGGACCAAGGAAGAAGAACACAAGAGTAGAAATAACGAAGATATATTGCACGGAATAATAATACAAGATGTGGAAGGTGTTAGTATGACTGTCAGTCTGGTTTGGAGTGAACTACTATAGGCTCGACTCGATTCGTCTCTCTCTCTTGAGAGGCGTAGCATGCATAGTATTAGGAAGAGTTCATTCTGTTGTTATAGGTAAGGATCCATAACAATAAATATTTCATTTTTCTCTTTTTCAAGAAATTTCTTACCTTTAATTTCCCCACCTGCAGATGCCTTTACTTAACCTTCTTTACTTTTTCTTCATTTTCCCATTTCCTTCAGTTTCCTATTGATAGATAGGTTTCTCGGTCTGAAAGTCTAACGGATTCCAGCCCAGATTAGGACAATGCATAGAGCTTACACTGATAATAGCTAGAAAAGCCTTACTGCAGCTTATACGAACAGACAGAATAATGATAGAGATTACAGTTTTATAAGCATTCAAACAAGAAATGGCTAATGGGAACGAGTTACGCAAACGTTTTTACTCCACCATCTCATTCTTTAGTCATATTAGCATATGAATATTCACAGAAATGAAAACTAATGGTTTTTTATTTACTATCAAGTGACAGCAACAGGCTTTATTACAGTCGCACAGTTTTTAATATATATATATATATATATATATATATATATATATATATATATATATATATATATATATATATATATATATATATATATATATATATATATATATATATATATATATATATATATATATATATATATATATATATATATATATATATATATATATATATATATATATATATATATATATATATATATATATATATATATATATATATATATATATATATATATATATATATATATATATATATATATATATATATATATATATATATATATATATATATATATATATATATATATATATATATATATATATATATATATATATATATATATATATATATATATATATATATATATATATATATATATATGTGTGTGTGTGTGTGTGTGTTTACGGTCAAAATCACGCTGAACACACCGGTTCCCGTTCGATCACCGAAGTTAAGCATCGTAGAGCCAGGTCAGTACTTAGATGGGGGGCCGTTTGGGAACACCTGGTACTGTAAGCAGTGTGGCTGTGTGGCTGAGTGGTCTAAGGCGTTGCTTTAGAATCACGAGGCACCGAGTTCGAATCCTGGCTGGAATTAATTTCAGCAGCTATCGGACTCCAAGCACAGGGCACCTTTGGCAAGTGTCTGTTCCATAGCCACGGGTCCACCAAAAACCATGTGAGGGAATTTGGGAGAGGAAACTGTGTGGAAGACCTCGTTGGCCAAAGCTAGCACGATATCACAAAAACACCGTGATTGCGAGTTGAGGTGGCCAGCCTTGTTCATTTATGATCACGCTGGGTTCGCACCAACGCTCTAAAACTGTTAATTGGCTCTGCACACGCCAATAACAGTATAAACTGCAGGTGGGCTCTGTGGGCATTTCCCAGGTGGGAAATTGCAAAAATGCCTGTGCAAATGTTGCAATATGCGCTAGCTAGCTGTGCATTGAAACGGGTGTCCTCGATATCGAGTGGCCAATTATTATTATTATTATTATTATGTGTGTGTGTGTGTAGAGAGTGAGAGAGAGATGCAGAGAGAGAGAGAGAGAGATTGATAGATTAAGTTGAGTCACAAGTAATTTCCGTTTTAGGCAGGCAATTAATATGACAAATGTGTTATTGTTTCTACTAAACATAAGTGGCAGTTAAATTGTATATAGTTAAATGGTGTACAATAATAGATAGATAGACAGATAGATAGATAGATAGATAGATTTGGTTGAGTCATAAGGAATTTCCGTTGTTGGAATCCATTTGCAATGACCAATGTACCATCCTAACTTCTAATCATACGTAAAAGGTATTTATTCTTTTTTTTTTTACAGTACATTTTACCCTGTACAAGGCCCGGGACCACACGAAATAGAGGGTTAGGTTAAGGGGTAGTTTATACAAGTAGAAGAGATAGATAATTGTTAATTATAGACTTGAACAGGTTAAGATTTTAGAGATCGGGGAAACATTTTCTTGGGAGTCTGTTCCACAGAGTAGTGGTTCGTGGGAAGAAGCTGTTCGAGTGGAATACAGCAATGGAATACAGATGGAAAGTGGATGGTTTGCTACTATGCAAGTGTCATGGCGGGTCCTGGCTCTGAAAGTTAGACTTGGCGGAAGCATGGAATATAGTTCATCGTAACACTTTCTATGGAAATAGCGATAGAGCAGTGAGATTCTCTCCACATCCCGCTTGTGTGAGAGAGAGAGTATGAAGGGAGGAAAATAGTTCGTCACCCACAAGGAGGCTTTTGAACTCTATCAAGACTGGAATGTGAGAAATGGTCAAGTCTCGCCCCCAAATGAAAACGGTACTCCATTTTCCGCCTGATCTGGTTCTTATAAATGTGGAGGATAGCATGAAGAGTCACTGGAGCCGCACGGGGAGCCGACCATTTTTCCTGCATTTTTAGTGATGGATCGTATGTACGAATTCTACTTGAGATCTGATGTGAGCTTGAGGCCCAGTTTTCTCTCAAAGCACGGTGCCTCCTCGAGGGAACTTTCGTTCATTGTGACTGGCGGTAGTTAGGGGTCAGAACGGTAGTAATGGAATGTAAATAGTTTGGTTTTCGAGGCACTCAATGTAACCAGCCAGTTCCCTCCTCCACTAGGAAGTTAGTGTTAGATCGGAAGAGAGGTCAACTTCCAATCTTTGATCGTCAAGAGTCTGAGATGTGCACCCGTATATCGTAGTATCGTCAGAATAGTCGTCTATAAATGATCTTTAGAATAAATTTTGGTGTACATTGACATAACAGTTTTTTTTTTCGACAATAAAAATAGAGAGTAGATTAAAGATTAAATGTTTTAACCTCACTAATCTATGGGCAGAAAATGAATTTACATCACATGATGTTATGGGAGCTGAAGCAAAGGACTGGAAGCATCTATGGAAATATGTAGTTTTATGGTTAAGGCGTCATTACTGACTGGCGAATTTTTTCAAGCTTCATTCTGGAGAAACGTAGATGAAAGATGAACTGAGATTTTAAACTGTCTCTTCCTAATGTTAACTATGTGTCTTTTTTTGTTATCGATTTACTCTAAAACATCGTCGTTGATCACATATTTGCTCCAAGTTATCCCCGGCTTCCTTCTGCAGAACCATATTTCTGTGCTTCAAGTCTATTCTTCATCTGTGAGTTGATTGTCCAACATTCACTGTCATAGAGGACTGATACTACATAATAGTTCAGTACTCTTTTGTTTGCTGCTGGCGATATTTTTCTGTTTCTTAATACTTTGCTGAACTTCTGGAAGGCATTTTTCTCTATCCCAATGCCTCTTCAGATTTTCGCAATGCCCTTTCCGTCCTGTGTTAATAGGTTTCCCATACATTTTTTATCCCCACTAATGGACAAATTGAAAGTGCATTTAAGTCACATAATATTAGGTTGGTGCAAAAATAATGTCGTTTTCTCACATATGTTAGAACGTCAAAAAACGACATTATTTTTGCGCCAACCTAATATTATAGGAATTCAAGCCAAGCATCAAAATCTATCATATGCCGGCACTTATAAAAGATATAGAAAGTCAGCAAGCTGCTTGTCTGGGTTCCACACGCTCTCAGCGAAAAGAACGAAGCCGGTCATTTAGCTATAGTGACAAATCTTTCACAAAAGAGAAATAACCCGTTCCTTAAATCTATCATAACAGGTGATGAAAAATAGGTTCCGTACGACAAATGTTCATGGCAAACAGCGACCTCTACAACCGACCCATAGATTCCGATCTCCATGGAAGAAAGCTAATGTTGAGCGTGTGGTGGGATTGTCGGGGTATTATTAGTTGAAGGATTGAAAGTGTATTTATTAGGTTGGTGCAAAAATAATGTCGTTTTATATATATAAGTTGAACGTCAAAAAACGACATTATTTTTGCACCAACCTAATACATCACATAATATTATGGGAATTCAAACAAGGAAATAACGCTATGGAAACATACAGAAAAATATGTTTTGTTTATGGTTAAAGAGTCATAACTGACCAGTTAATTGATTTGTAAAGTTTATTTCTATAGAAACGTCGTTGGAATCTGAACGCGGGGGCTGATGTTCATAGACTTGTGACTTTCCTGATTAGATGAGCAGCTCTATGCAGTATAATACTATTTGTAACTTTTTTTTATTGTTTCTAGGATTCCAATTATTATAGGTAACTCAGTAGCTATAAAGGCATTGTTATCATTACTAACAATACCGGTGAAAGTTTCACGGTTTTCCTATTTGAATTTTCTGATGAATCATAAGTCAGAAGTTAATGACTGAATAAATTTCTTGCAAGATCCACGACTAGAAAATTCCTGTGGAAATTGCATTGGAAAATCTTTGGACTAAACAACTTTAACAAAATATTACAATAACAGACCATAAATATGAATACGTACGGCCATATCAACACCGATCCCCTTACGATCACCGAAGTTAAGCAACGTTCAGTCTGGTTAGCACCTAAATGGGTGACAATTTGGGAATAACAGGTGTTGTAAGCTTGAATGTGCATGTGATGTAATGGATAACGTCGTAGAATTGGAAATCAGGGGACCGAGTTCCAATTCCAGTCGGGTTCGTTATATTCACTTACGCGCAAATACCCTTGAGAAATGTATAAATCCACCTCATCTTCCCCCATGGGAAGGTTAATTAATAGGACTTGTATCAATAAATCATTATTATCTAAAAAAATGCACTTACAATCTAAAATATATATTCTGGTTGTAGATAATTTGCAAAAGGTTGAATAAGCAAAAAACAAAATCGATAAATAAAAAAATGCAGATAGATATTTAAAGAAGTTTTCTTAATTCTACTTAATCAGCCTTTGTTTGATGTGGGCTTTTCCCAGTACTTTCTCTTAGCTGTTCATGGACAGGATCATGGGCTACCCTATCGTGCCGTCTCATTGCGTGTTGGTAGGCAATTGTCATTACAGCACCTGGTATTCCAAAGCGGTCACCCATTTGGGTATTTACCAAGTTCGACGTTGCTTAAATCTATGATCGAATGAGAACGGATGTTAAAACGTGTTATGGCCTTAAGCTTTTAAAT
>OZ038488.1:72692987-72725487 GCA_964036315.1 Acanthosepion esculentum
TATGTGTGTGTGTGTGTGTGTGTGTGTGCGTGTGTGTTTTTATATATATATAATATATATATATATATATATATATATATATATATATATATATATATATATATATATATATAAACTGCGTCTAGAGATTATATGCAAAAGAGGTATTGTAAAATATTTTATGTAAAATTCATAGATATGTGTTATCCAATGAAATAATTTGTACTATTATGTATAGCGAGTAAGCATGAAAGCAGTTAAGTCCCAATTTTCAATTTCAGATTGATATTTAGTATTTTTTCAGTAATTATAGCAATTTGCAGTGTCAAGAGATTATTTGCAAGAACTAGAATTTAGTATTATGGCTCGTAAAAAAGAACTAACAATGAATGAAAAGAACTATATAATCAAAGAAATTAACAAATGAAAGTCTTCGCTTCAAATTTCTAAGGATTTGAAAAGGGATCATCGAACAATCAAGAAAATATGTCAAATGTGAATGCAGCAAAGGAAAAAAAATCTCAGGCTGAATTCAGGAATTTAACAAAGCGAGATCTATCACATATCCGAAGAGAATTAATAAGAACCCCAAATGCGTCAAGTGCGTTCATATTTGAGGCCGCTGGAGCTCCTATTGTGTCAAGGGAAACAAGGTGTAAAGCATTAAGGAAGTTTGCTGATTATAAAAATCAAATAAAGAAACCCATTTTAACAAAAAAAACATAAGGAAAGAAGATTGCAGTTGTCAAAAAAATACATGAAAACTGATTTCAGTAAAGTGCTTTTTACAGACGAATTAACGATCACCCTCGATGGGCCCGATGAATGGGCTCGAGGATGGGTTTGCAAGCAACATGACTCAAGAAAGTTTTTAACCGCCAACAAGCCGGTGGTGGGATCATGATATGGGCTGGGGTTATTGGTAATGAGCTTGTGGGTCCATTTAAACTGAAAGACGGGGTTAAAATAAATTACAAAAGTTACTGTGATTTTCTAGAGCAATAATCACCTTGAATGGCTTGATAACCTGTCTTTAGACAAGCGTAAATCTATGATCTTTATGCAAGACAACGCACCAAGTCATGAATCAAAGTTTACTAAATCCTGGTTGAAAGAAAAGGGATTTGTTGAAGATTCTCTTATGGACTGGCCTTCAAATAGCTATGACTTGAATCCCATTGAGAACCTGTGGAGCATCCTCAAGAGTGATATTTATTCTAATGGAAGGTAATTCAACAGCATGTGTGACCTGTGGGAGGCAGTTAAAGTTGCTGCAAACAACTTACCAGCCGCTAAAACTGCAAATCTAACATCAGATGTTGACAATAGGCTGCTAAGTGTTATTGAAAAGAAAGGAGCATTTGTGCAATAAATTTTAGGAGGTTCTTATTATTTTTTGTTAATATATCTTTTATTTTAAAAATATTTTTTTAATGTTTTTCCTTTAAGTAATTGACGAATTTGTTCTAAAATATTTTCATATTATTTTTTTACATTAGTTTTACAAGGTATAATAATGTAAAAGTATCAAAATAAATAGTTGCAAATAAACTACTGACAGTCAAATTAGTCTCTTTTGTTAACTTAGTAAAATTTTTTCCAACCAAAAACAATAGTTTTCTCTATCACTATATATCTAATTTAATAATATTGAGTAGAATCTAAACAACATCATAATAGGACTTTTAACATTAAAGACGCAACTCTTTATACCAATTCATAACTTGCATATAATCTCTAGACGCAGTTTATATATAACAGTGGATATTCAAGTCAACACTTAGCGGCGAATGTCTGTTTCATACTTAAACGCATCTTCAGGCCATTTACACATGAAAGAGACTGCTGCCGCTGGGTGTTGACCTTTATGTTCACATTTGTATTACAATAGGCTCTGTTCCTGATATTGAGCACTGGATGTTCACGCACGAGATGAAGAGCAACATTTTCAAAGCCGGGATCATGCAGATTCCAAAAAGGCGTAATATGTCGATGTAGGGCAAATGTGGTGCGAGTTAGAGTGATTTCAAACATATGCAAGCACAGACAGAATGTGCAGTTTTTATCTACATACAAACATATATATATATATATATATATATATATATATATATATATATATATATATATATATATATATATAAATAAATATATATATATATAATTAAGTAATTCATTGAGTCTGAAAGAAACCTCAACAATGCAGAAAGCACTGGACGGCCGTTTCGTCCTACATTTGGGACTCATAAGTCTATATATATATATATATATATATATATATATATATAGATATATATCATTAGAATAGACAGTGGAAAAGAATATTTACTGATACATATACTAAACAAAAAAGAATAAGAAGTTGGACTGAAAGCAGAAAACGAAAGTGAAAGTTAAATAAGAAAGATCAACTTGACTATAAAAGAAATATTGAGTCAATAGACAAGGAAAATAAAGGGAAGCGTTTTTGTTTGAATGTGATTTCTTAAAGATATTCCTCTTCTTAGGAACACCCCACACACAAAAAGGAAAAAATGAACAAAGAACAATTGCAAATCAACTGAACAAATTGTATTTAATGGCTAAAGAATCTTCCCTAATTAGATAAGATTTATTTAAGAAGAAAGACAATAAATTAATATTAGGTTGGTGCAAAAATAATGTCGTTTTCTCACATGAATTTGAACGTCAAAAACGACATTATTTTTGCACCAACCTAATAAATAAGAGAATCCCTCAGTAAATAATTAAACACTGATGGTGATGCAGAACTGATTATTCACACGAAGACGTCATTTAGATTTTCCCCGGTGGCTGAACTACATGTATATTTCGCTTTTACTTTCTCGATCAATGTTCAAGCGGGGGTAAAAGTAATATTTTTTAAAGATCAAAGTTGAATGGGAAGCCAGAAGCCAGAAGTGAGTTCCACAAGTGGTAATTGTGAGAAAAAAACTCTTGGTATAGAACTTACGATTACATCTAGCCAACTAGACTGTAAAATGATGATGCCTGGCCGCCAATCTAGTACTACGGTTAAATTCGTAAATTTCAGCTACCATAGCGGAAAGTTCATCAAAACTATTACCATGAAAGTATTTATAGAAAAAGCACAGGGAGTGGAAAACGGACAGAAGACGAGCTGCCATGTCAGAGCCAATGACATTGCAGGTTTTCTTTGGATTTTAAATAGAATCTCTGAATATATAGCAGTAACACCACACCATATGTGGCAGTTATATTCAAAATAAGGACGAATGGTATAGACTTATAAATACGTACGATAGATTTTGGCGCGAAAAATAGTCTAGCACGACTTAGAGAACGAAGTTTCTTAGCTGCAGATTTAGCACTTGATTCGATATACTCTTTTCATTTCATGTTAGCTGAAAACGTTTGCCTGAGAAGGCGAAATGAGTCACCCTCCTGGAGGTTAGCATAAGCCATACTGATAGAAGGTTAAACGGCTTCTCTCAGATTATTGAAAGACTTCAGTTTCGTTTTAGAGGTGTTAAAATTAGCAAATAAATTAGTAAATTTCCCATTTAACTAAAGATTGTATGTAATTTTTTTTTAGATCAATTACCTATTTGACAACCATATCACCTTTTTCACATCTCCTCTTCATCTGTGACGATATTGCTCAGCATCTACTGCCATCTAGGAAGATTACTGAGCTGTTTAGCATATTTTCTTTGATTTTAATAAATTTTTAAGTGTGAGGCATTTTCTTTTATTCTAATACATCTCTAAATTCTTGCCCCGTTTGCATCGTATCACGACTTCAGTCATGAAGTTACTCCACTTACTTTCCTAACTAAAAAAAAAAACACCACTAGGGGACGCTTTCTGAACCTATAAATACATTCTAATATTTTCTATCATTCTCTTTTTTCTTTTTTCACCCAGTGACGGTAAGATGTTAACACGAACAAAATAAGAAATCTGCAGGTACGATTTAATAATATACGGAGATAGCTGCTTCTCCGAGAAAAAAAATTGACTATAATATCAGATATCTTCAAATGTTCTCGCAAACATGTATTCGACTCGCAGTAGCAATTTCACCAGCATCAGCTCACCAACTTTACAGCTCGATGCTTCTTCCATTAAAATGCTGTGCGCCAACATCATCTACGCCCAGCGAACGAACGCGTCCTTCCAAACAAAATCAATTCAACCCGGAACAAAATTTTAATACTAACTGCTGATACCTTTCTTTCTACACTATCGACGTATCTTCCAGGGCGTGCATCGTCTCTGACCCGCTAGAGAATTATACAGCACTCTGACGACACAGTACTTCAGACAAGTATATTTTCGTCGACATGTTTAAACAAACATCGCAACCGCATTGTTGAACTCTTTTTTTTTTCAGCCTCTGAGGGACAAAAAAAACAAAAACATACACAAACTTTCTGAACAGATGGACAGACTAAAATTCTCTCCATCTGTTGAGGTGGGGAGGTATTGTGGAATTACACCACTTACTTTCCTAACTAAAAAACCACCGCTAGGAGGCGCTTTCTGGAACTATAAATATAATGTAATATTTTCTATCATTTCCTTTTCACTCAGGGACGGTAAGATGTAGGTCGAATGAGCGAAATGTTTTCCCCACTGGGAAACGAGCGCGCGCGCACACACACACACACACACACACACACACACACACACACACACACACACACACACACACACAATGTACGCGCCTTTCACTTCATTTTTCTCTAGGACTTTCTCTTACACCAAACTACACATAACAATTCACTAGTTTAAATGTTTTCTTTATGCATGTCCCTTGTAATTTTACATACCTACGATATTATTGTCTATATCTCTCGCAACAATGTAACTTTTTTTATTAATAATATATTATCGTTTTTTTTATATATATTTGTTTTAGTTGTTTCTTTGTATTTTATTATCGAGACTCACTCATGCAAGTCTGTCATTTCTGTTGCGGTATAAGCATTCCAGCACGTTTTTCCTAACTCAAAAACCAAACGTACATACTCCCGCAACGCATTCACTTTCCCACTGACGTATCGTGGCTTCCGTTTGTGATTTTCTACAAATATTTTCATGCAAACTGTTCTTATGAACGTTTTTCCCTGGTGCCTCTACTACGCGTTTGTTTTCAAAACTGTGTCTGGTCAGTAGAAACGCCATGTTGCCTAAAGCAATATGCCAATAAAACTGGAAAATTTTTGCACCGATCGACGCAGATCTCCGTGTTATTTCGCAAGTTTATAAATATCTGGTTCTGCGTTTCATCATTCGTGGGATTTATCTTAACCCATAAACAGCAGGCATCATCAACTATTATTTCATTTAAATCAATTAATATTTACTAGTATTTCATTGTAAATCAGTTAATGCTTTCAACTTCTTTTTCCCAACGATGCGGGCTTCATTCATTTATAATTTGATAAACCCAAATGGTTAAATGGCTTGTTGGTTCGTTTGTTTTTTTGTTTTTTACGATCTATCAACCTCAATAGGTTATATAATGCCAACAAAATTTTTAGTTGGTGTTAAATTTAAAAAAAAATATATTACTGGTAATTTTTTCTTCCAAAAATCTATTGCTGGTATTAAAACCTTTTTTTTTACAATTTCATAGTGTTTTCACCCCAGTTTGAGGGTTAACTATTTGCCCATAGGAAGGACCCTAACAGGTGCTAGCACTCCATGTCGGGGTGAACCTGGGAACAACAGCAATTAAGTATAGGTTCCACGCTCCTCAAAACGTCTTGATCAGAGGCCGTGCTAGGACGTCTTATTGGGGGTGGGGCTTACCCCTCTTCAGAGGTGAAATCGGCGTATTCTGAAGCACCAGCAGACAAGGCGTGACTAAATGGCAACTGTAGGATTCATGAGGTTACTATTTAATTAGATGCATTCACTTCCGGGGCTGGAACATCAAAATTGCACGTATCAGTTGTTTTAATCCATGCCTCACATCCATGAAATAGGATAGACTTACGGCAATGCCGGATCAATCTAATGTGATCAGGGCTTAAACATACAAAGCAGTTTGCAAACATCAATGTATCTAATAAAGTCTTTTCTGTGATAGACGAATAAAAATCCTTCATGACATATTTAACGAACACTTTTGCTATTTTTGTTCTAGATATTTCTGAACCACGAAATCCACTCTTTCGTGCTTTTCCACTGCTTGGCTTGGGTTGCCACCCTTAGTAGATCACAAGTTTTCATTACGATTTTGTGGCTTATTATGCCGAGATCTGTTTGTGTAGGGGTTATCAGTCGGAACGATGGGTTATTGAGGAAGTCCTCTTTGTGATCCTTAATTGTTAAAAAGGGGCATGCTTTATAGATATTTCTTTTGCTTCGGTGTTGAGGTCATCTACGTAGAAAGTAGGAACCTCTTTATAGAATTTGGTCACCTCCTCAGCAATTCTTTTTTTTTATCATTTTTTGGCCTTATCGTATATATTTATTTGTATTGCCGCCCCTGACAAAAGTTTTCTTTAATTTTTTAAAAATCTCCAATGTCCGCTGATAGTTTCTTTGGAACTCGCTTTTTCTTTTTCTAAATCTTATTTTGTTTAAAATATCGATAAGGTCTTTCCCGAAACCTAATAGCTCTTTTATCATTGGTGGGTATTTATCCCTTTTTTTTTATTGTATTGAGCACTTTTAATACGTTCTGACGTAGAAGCCCTTCCAGCTACAGCTGTTTCCTGTCTCTCCAGTGGTTCTGGTCGAAAAATAAACCACCCAGTCCTCCTCCGGTGAACTGAGGGAACCACCACTATCCGCCACGTTGTGTATTTTTGAACCGAACAGCAGTATGTCGATCCTTCAGGACGATCCGGAGGTAGGACGAATTAAATGGCTGGTCTCCACGCTGAAAGAAATCGCTATTCGCGCAGAAAAGTTCACAAAAGGGCACAAAGAAGAAAGAAATAAGCAACACTTTCGGTTCCTGTACAAAGAGCTCTTTAAGGCTATTGTTTTTATGTCACTATCAAAGAAATTGCTCGAATACAAACTGTCTTAACGAGGTTCACTCGTCTGGGTCGGAACGTCCCAGAGAGAGAAAGACACAACCATGCCGATAGAATTAGGCTGGTCTAAGGGAGATAATTCGTGGATCGTCGTCGGCTTTCTCAGCTTTGTTGACAAAGTTATCTGGATTCGCACGGGTTCTATTTCTATCTCTTGGTATGAATCGGACTTCTTGACTCATGCAACCAACTCACCACAAGATCCACCAAGCCGTTTTCGCCGCGTTTTCTTCCGCGTTCTGTCTCGCATTTTGCCTCGTTCTCTCTCCGCTGACTGCCTCGTTCTCTGTCCGCGTTTTTCTTTGGTCTCTCCCGGCTCTCTGCCGCGTTCTCTCGCGTTCCAACGCGTTCTCCGATCCGATCTGATCTGATCTTCGATCTCATCTCCACAGATCGTTCCCAGATCTCGTTCTCCGCCGGCTCTCGATCTCATCTCCGCCGGCTCTCGATCTGCGACTTCATCTGCGATCTTGTTCGCCGATCTCGTTCTCCGCCGGCTCTCGATCTCATCTGCGATCACGTTCTCCGATCTCGTTCTACGCCGGCTCTCGATCTCATCTCCGCCGGCTCTCGATCTGCGACCTCATCTACGATCTCGTTCTCCGCCGGCTCTCGATCTCATCTGCCCAACTCAAACGTGCAGGCCGCTTATATAGAGAAAGGCGGAGCTAAACAGTTTTTAGGCACCGCCCACGAATTTTAATATGCAAATCGCCTGGACCACCATGTGTTTCCGCCTGCTCTCCGAGACTTCGAGGGAACCCAGTTTCAAAGAGGTACTAGAATCGGAATCAGACTCCCTGCTGGCTTTTCCGCAGACAACGTCCACTTAAGCCCGGCGAAAAGCACTTATCTCGTCTGAGGGCAGACCACCCAAAATCCAATTCACCATTTATCACAAGCTTTACTTAACGAACCCGTCCATTAATTACTCTGGAATTAATTCACCTAGTTAATTAATAATTCAATCCCAGAATCAACTAAGTAAAAATAAAAAGTTATTTCTGCAATTAATCCGAAATCCCTTCTACCCAACTAATTAGTACCTTCATCCCAATCCTTTAGAACCCTTGATTAATAAACCCACCTGGTGGGGCGGGGGGCTCTTTCTCTCCCTCTGTTACAACGTTCAGTTTTAACAAATATTATACTATTAGTGTTACTCTGACACACACACACACACACACACACACACACACACACACACACACACACATATCCTCAGGTGTATGTCCGGTAATACAATATGGGAGCCACTAATAAAGAAAGATATATGACAGTAAGTCTTCAACTGCAGCAGCTGTAATCAAAAACATGTTCAGCAGCAGCAGCAGCAGTCAGAACCTGGCAGCCAGCAGCGGCAGCCTCGTCAGCAGTAAACGTCAGGTTTAAAGTTGTAAATTTACTCCAGAATGTTGCCCTGCGGGATAACTATTGGGTAAACGTTTGTGAATTTGGTGACATCAGTTATGTGCCATGCGTGATACACGCTTAGTCGATCATGTATACACGCTTAGTCGATCATGTGATACACGCTTAGTCGATCATATACATGACTGATGAGGCAGATTTTATCCGCAGTAGGTTGACATTTCTTTCTGCGGTAGACCAGTTGACATCCAAGACTATAGAACCCGGTCTATTTACCCATAGCTAGCCGGGGGAGAAGAAGATGATTCATACCTTTCCCAAGAGTATTAGCACGTAGCAAGTGGAATTCGAACTCGACTCTCCGATTCCTCAATCCGAGCCGCTATCCATTACTTCACCGTTCTTCCATTTGGTGATATTGTGATTCTGAATTCAATCCCTGGGTCGAGCAGTGTGTACTTGCACTGTGTGGAAACGGACGAGAAATAACTGAATAGTGTTCAATAAAAATAAGAACTACGCTATATCCCTAGACAGTGTTTGGAACGAGAAAAGTCTATCTGTGTAGATTAAATGATGGGTTCCGTTCGGAATCCTTTGTAGGTTACCCACAGTGATATACACATGAGGAAGGCCGGAGGGCACAATGATTCTAACGTTTTATAAAAACGATAAAGATGAGGACAATAATCCAAATATAAATAGTGTAACTCAATACTTTATACGTTAGCTGTCCGCGAGAGTGGGTTTCTTGATTCTCTCTATCGGCAGAATAGAGCGGCCATATTCATGGCCGGTTCTTCCTCACTAATACAGAGTTAACTTCATTAAATATTTAGTTCATCTGACTGCTATTTTCCTTGAGATTCTTGATAAAATCCAAAGAATAATCAGAATTATTATCGGTCCTGATCCGGCGTCTCGGCTTCATTTACTATCCCACCGCTGTAAGGTTGCCTCCCTGTGTCTTTTCTAAAATGCTATCATGGTAATTGTTCGGATGAGCTCTTAGCTATGGCTAGATTTAATTTAAGCGCAATAATAAACTGGCGTCGAGATCTCATCAATTAACATTTTGAGATGCCTATACGTAGCCTTAAATTCTATGCTAACTGTTATTTTCTCGCACTTCTCGCTTGTGGAAATCCCTTCCAGGCTCGATGCATTCCAGCCAACTTTAATATGCAAACATTTACATGCAATGTCAATCGCTAGTTACTGTCCTCTTCACGCTCATCATTAACGTTTCTGTTCCTAATTCTTCCACGCCCAGTAACTCTCTGTGTCTTAGTAGCTTTTCTGCATGAGATGAAACCGATTAAAAAAAATCTTCCGTTTTCATTAAATGGGTTCACCCAATACCCCTTCATGTCATTATAAATTCATCTATCTATCTATCTATCTATCTATCTCAAGACATTTCTTATTACATAATTAAAGTTTTGTCTACTTATTCTTAATATGATCCTCCCATATTCACGGACAAGTTTCTTAGTATCCTTATTAAAGGAAGAAAGAAATTTATTCCGAGTACTTTCGACATTAGCTAAATGTCATCTTCAGGGTGTTATTTTATCAGGGCCTTGTTTTATCTAAGAGGATTTTTGTGTTTATCTGAAAATTATTATTTTTTATTTGTGAAGTGAAAAATGCTAAACTTATGTACTGTACGATTTTAAAATTTTATGATATAAGCATACTCGTGTAGTAATGTCAAGGGAGGTAACAAAGTTATTTAGATGTCTATATATAAAAACTATTTAAATTATTAGATAAAACCATCTACTGTAAATATTTAAAAAACATATGTGCAGTATTCATAATTAATTTTATTAAGGGTTGGATTCAATTATTTTAATATAGATTCAAGAATTTTCAGTTTATGTTTATTATTTTCATGAAAATGTATAGATGTATTTTCAACAAGAAAGTTTCTAAATTGCGTCTGTAAGGAGGCATGCTGTTGTAAATGTTTAGAAATGTTAGATGCATCATTCAAATGAAAACTCAACCTCCTCCGAGACAACGTAGTTGTTGTGTGACCAACATAAATAGTATTTGTACATATACAGAATCTTTTATAATTATCAGTGCATTATTAGGTTCCCTGTGAAAATGCGATATTTTGTTTGTATTGAATGTTCATATATCTTTCTCTCTATCTCAGTCTGTTCATTATCTATCTATCTATCTATCTATCTATCTATCTATCTATCTATTTAGTGTCGTATGTGTGTATGTGCATATTTGTCATAATAGAAATTAGATTTAACTAATTTGACTTATTTTACTTTTATAATTACTTACATTCTTGTACTGGGGATACCTAAAATCATATAGCGACATACATACATTTATACATATATATACATACATATATATATATATATATATATATATATATATATATATATATATATATATATCTATAGTCAAACCTAATGAGCCAGACACACCTACCAAGGTTTCACTTAGGCAGATCGTCAGGGTCTGCGATTATTTTCGACAGACTTTCATGTTCCTGGCTCTTTCTTTTTTTAAAACCTTTTTTTCCTTCGTGATTGATTTGGCTGTTGTTAAATCAAGAGTTCGAAGGTTTTTCGACACGAGTATAGTTACCTATATATATATATATATATATATATATATATATATATATATATATATATATATGTATATATATATATAGATAGATAGATACATAGATAGATAGATATAACAGACATGATTACATAAATAGATAGATAAGAACAGATTTAATTAGATAGCTAGCTATAGCAGACTTGATTAGACGGATCGATAGATAATGAGTCGCTCGCCATATATATATATATATATATATATATATATATATATATATATATATATATATATATATAGAGAGAGAGAGAGAGAGAGAGATAGATAGATAGATAGATAGATAGATAGATAGATTCTATGTTGCATGGACGTTTGAACATCTCTCCATATTTGTACGATTGTGTTATTTGTTTGAGTGAATGGGTAAATCAATAGTGGTATAGGCCAGCTTGCTTTGCTTTACTCATGCGAGGTCGGTGAGGTACATGCAGACAAAAATTTATCCTCAGACGAATTTATAAAAGATTAGTGCGTTTATTTATTTCAATCTCACTTGAACGCTTTTCCAAGGTGAAGCTGCAAACATCGCATGTTTATATTCTATATATACATGCGTGTATGTCAGTCGCAATATTTCTGTGAGAAACAGTATTTTCCAGTGTTTTCTCTTGGTTTCCGTATTTTTCGGGATAATGCAGCCAAAAGTTCAGAGTTCTTGTCAAAGAACATCTTAGGGAAGTCGAACAAAACAATTACAGTAAAATCTTATAAACTAGCGGGCCGATAATGTGGAAGCTTCGATCGCTAAAGTCGAAAACGTTGCTCAATCTCTTTCTGCATAATTTATAAATATTACTTCGCCTTTTACTGCATATGGAATCCTCTCAAAGTATGGGGTTTTTATATATTCGTTCTATATGTTTGGAATTGCAGTGGCCTGGCTCCCAATTTCAGTCAAGATTGTTTTAGAAGGTTATGACGACACAACCAAGAAATTCAAATTAAACTTGCATTGGCACGACTAACATTTTGGTTGGCGTACATAGTCAACTACAGAGTGCTGAAGGTTTAAAAGAAGCGGGAGGTATATTCTGAAGTCGTTTAAGGCACAAATAAGGAGCACCTGGTGAGGATCAAACTCTCTACTCAGTCAACACGACTAGCTCTCTAACTACTACACCATATGGAAGTGCTTAATAATTTTTACAATTTGAGGCGAATGAAATATTGTTTAATAAGCTTACTTAAGTTTGGTAAAGGGCCACAATTATGTTGTGGCCTTTGAGGATAGAAATCGATCCATAGCAGTAATAATCAACCAGATTATTTCGTTTACCGTTTCCCTAAGAGAAGTACTAGATTCTTCTAAGCCTAAAAGAAAGTTAAGTTAGACAAAAGGCTAATGCAGTGAGGCAATTGTGCGGATCTAACTCAGTACAATGACAGGATATTAAACGTTAGAAATTAGCGAATAATCACTGGTATGACAGCTTGTTATATTGCTTAACTTTATTCTCGAATTAGCGTATATCCTCTTGTAAAAGTCGATCCAATCGTTTTTGACAATTAGCCAAGATAGATATTTTCTTCTTTAACTCTTGTATCGAGCAATCCAATTTCATTTTTTTCCATCTACTGATTACTATCAAAAAGCATAAAATCTATTACTTCTGAACGCCGTGTGCCTTCAGAGCGCAGGTGATCACGGCTCTCCTTAGTGTCCTTCTCGGGAAAGACAATGCAGCGGATTGTCATTGACTTCTCCCCGATTTTGAATTGTCTTTCTCTTAGACTGGCTATCACCCAAGGCTAGACAGACCACCAGTCTGCCTTGATAAGTCATCCAGCTCTGGGGGGTTTGCGACGGGAGAAGAAATTGGTTCATGTACCTTTTGAGTAAGAAGTGAACGCAAAAGTTACAGGTCGGAGTTTGAACCCGGCACATCGGTTCCGCTTTCGGGGCTGATCAGAGTTACGTTGTCCGCACGTCCGTTACGTTCTTTATAATGTGGATTGGCGAAGCTGAAGTTCTGGGCGCCATGAGAAAAAAAAACTCTTGAAACAGAAACGTGGGAAAAATTAATAATATTTATTGTCTTCCTAGTAAAGGATTTACTAGAAGTCAATTACAATAGAAAATGTTTGCCACACAACAGGTTTTTTGAAAACAGCTGAATATGTTTAATGTTTGAAAATAAGAGTTCTGCTTAGACCTTCCCTTTGTGCGTAAATCTTAAACTAGCGAAATTGCTTTGTGTGCCAGCTTTCCAAAGATTTGCTTTCCGATTTTGTCATAAAACGCGTCTTTTTATTTAAGTATATACGTGATAGATAAATATCGAATAAAGAAAGAAGAAGAAAATGATTGGTAAATAAAGCAATAAACCTTTGGTACGTATATTCGGAATATTTTATCTGAAGAGAATTCATTATCATTATTTTATTACATATTATTGCCGACTTTACACCAAAGCTTTGGTCGATGGACTTTTCATTATTACTATAATTTTATTACTATTTCTAAACAAACATATCATTGTTGTTTTTTATACCCATACTCTGAATTGACAGACATTTCATTACTATCAGTATGACTAATTCTACAATTTATTATTCTAGATTTTATCGAGATTGATACACACTACATAATGATGTAGACCACCAACAGTTTAACATAAAATATCAACTAATCCATAGAAGAAAAGAATATAATTGATAATTATCTTGCTTTTATCAGATAAAATATGGAAAGAATTGTTCATTACGCACATAAAATATATCTTCATACAAAGTTGTATATATGTTAGAAAATACATTTTTCCCACACGTGGTCTTTCTCTATATATCCTTCGGCACGGATCTAACCATCTGTTTATCTCTCGCTTCTGTTATCTATGTAAATCAGTTCATATCTATCTATCTATCTATCTATCTATCTATCTATCTATCTATCTATATATATATATATATATATATATATATATATATATATCTTATTCTACTCTCCATCCATCTATCTATCTATCTATCTATCTATCTATCTATCTATCTATCTATCTATCTATCTATCTATCTATCTTATTCTACTATCTATCTATCTATCAATCTATCTATCTATCTATCTTATTCTACTCTCCATCTATCTATTTATCTATCTTATTCTACTCTCCATCTATCTATTTATCTATCTATCTATCTATCTATATATATATATATATCTTATTCTACTCTCCATCTATCTATCTATCTATCTATCTATCTATCTATCTATCTATCTATCTATCTATCTATCTATATATATATATATCTTATTCTACTCTCCATCTATCTATCTATCTATCTATCTATCTATCTATCTATCTATATATATATATATATCTTATTCTACTCTCCATCTATCTATCTATCTATCTATCTATCTATCTATCTATCTATCTATCTATCTATCTATCTATCTAACTATCTATCTATCTATCTATCTTATTCTACCCCCCATCTATCTATCTATCTATCTATCTATCTATCTATCTATCTATCTATCTATCTATCTATCTATCTATCTATCTATCTATCTTATTCTACTCTCCATCTATCTATCTATCTATCTATCTATCTATCTATCTATCTTATTCTACTCCCCATTTATCTATCTATCTATCTATCTATCTATCTATCTATCTATCTATCTATCTATCTATCTATCTATCTATCTTATTCTACTCTCCATCTATCTAACTATCTATCTATCTATCTATCTATCTTATTCTTCTCTCTATCTATCTATCTTATTCTACTCTCTATCTATCTATCTATCTATCTATCTATCTATCTATCTATCTATCTATCTATCTATCTATCTGTGTTGTATGTGCGTATGTGTATATTTGTCATAATAGAAATTAGATTTAACTAATTTGACTTATTTTAGTTTTAAAATTACTTACGTTCTTGTACTGGGGATACTTAAAATCATATAAAGACATACATACATTTATCTCTCTCTCTCTCTCTCTCTCTCTATATATATATATATATATATATATGCATATATATATATATACATGCATATATACATATATATTCTTACACATATATATATATATGTATATAGATAGATAGATAGATAGATAAATAGATAGATAGATAGATAGATATGACAGACATGATTACATAGATAGATAGATAGATAGATAGACAGACAGACACATACGTACATACATACATACTATGTTGGATAAACGCTTGCATATCTCTTTATATTTGTATGAAATATGCATATATTAATATCAGAAATGTTTAAATCAACACATGTACATATCTACATACATGCGTACACACACACGCACAAGTGTGTGTATATGAGAGAGAGAGAGATAGAAAAAGAGACACAGAGAGAGAGCTACCCATGGTTGTATGTCAGCACCAATCTCTCGTGTATTAACACCTTCGTGTAATCAGCGGGAAAAGTTATCTCATTTTTATGGTGTCAATATACACACGGCTTTTTCAGAGCGTTGCAACTTTTCCTTCCTATTTCAAGTGGGATTATGAGATTACAGAATTGTATATTTATTGCTTTGTGTGTCGGGGCTGTGCGCGCGAAAACCGAATTAGTCGTCAAAAGCTGACAGATGCGATGTTTCGTAACGCTTACTGTGATAGAAGCATATCGCTTTAAAATTCTTGCCTCGCAGGGATTATAGGGACGAGAATAAAACGAAGAAATGAATGAATGAAGGAATGAATACTCCGTCTCATTTTAAAAGCAGAAGGAAGACCGCCTCTGTGTACAGCTGCTTCCAAAATTTGAACACGGATCCGTGACGCTGAATTCTAGTGCGAAATACATTGCTTATCTCAGTATATAAAGAAATAATAAATGAATTCAATTGGTACGTGGATCAGTGTGCGTTGATATTGTCATGGCGGAGTTGTATAGCTAGCTAACTTGATAGGCATTAACAGTATTAGATTGATAGATAGATAGATAGAACAGTCTTTTTCTGATTCTAAGTATAATCGTCCTTTTTTTCCGAAAACTTTGCCCTTAAATTTTCCCGTTTCTTAATACGTTGCTTAAATTTTGGAAAGCAACTTTCGCCATTCAAATGCGCCTTCGGATTTCGGTATCGCACTTTCCGTTCTCTGTTAAAACACTTCCTAGTTATCTAAATGTTTTGATTTTTGGCATCTCCAATTTGCCATTCACATGTTGAACTCTTCTTTTTCATGACATCCCCTACAGTTGTTATCATTGATGCGTTGTACTTTCTTCTAGTTTTCCTTTACTACTGTTTGCACGAGTTCCTGCATTTTCCTTTTTGCGTCTGCTATCATAAGTTAAACTCAATAACACAATCGCCTTCTTTAGCTTACTGCCAAACCAGAATGTCTTTCTATAAAACTGTTGTAACCTAGAAAGGGTTACTGAATGAGGAATAACCAAAACGGAGTTTGGAAATGAAATGGTAATCTTTATAACATCAACTAAATACAATACTCGCCAGCGGCGTGAAGTAGGTAAACCACTGCTGGTAGTGGACTACTAAGACAATATATTACCCTTCACTTATAATAGTGACCAACGTATTTATGAGAATTGGGACATACGCATTAGTGTTCAGAGGTACCGTATATAATACAAAATAAATAACAAAGTTAAAAGGCGAAAATAAAAAGATGAAATTGGAAAGATTAGAAGATATAAAGAAAGGAAAAAGCTTGAACACACGCCCAATCCGTAAATCATAAGGTAAAAACAACAATATTGATACAAAGAAACAAGGAAGTTAGCAAATTTAGATTCATTGATTCGTTTTCTACGGTTTATCAACACTTTGCAGGTTATTTAAAGCCAGAATATATTTTTTCGATTGTAAGAATCTTTTTGTGGGGGTGATGGTGGGAGAGACATTGATGATTTAATGATACAAGTATTACTAATTAAATAACAATAACAAAGGGAAATAACTCAAAATCAACACTAGAAGTATTCAGAGAGACTAGGAATATGGCGGCAAATAGTAAGAGAGTTAAAACTGAAAATGCAGGATAAAACAAAATGTTGTAACCTAGAAAATGGTTTCTGAATGAGGAATAACCAATACGGAGGTTGGAAATGAAATGGTAATTTTTATAAAATCAACAAAATACAATACTCACCAGCGGCGTGAAGCAGGTAAACCACTGCTAATGGTGGACTACTTAGACAGCATATTAACCTCGACTTACAATAGTGTCCAGCGTATTTATGAGGTTTGGGACATACCCATTAGTGATCATATATACGGTATAATGATTAACGAGCTAGGCAGGTTGACCATTACTACAGAACTGTGAGTTCAATCATATTCAAGACATTGTGCCAAACGAAACTGATAAATAATAAAGTCTCGGTGTAGAGTAATGGCTATGGTTGAACATTACTAAAGAATAATGTGTTCGATTCTCACTGAGAGCACCAGGCTTGTAAACTTTTATTTAGTCCGACACGTCTGATTAAAAGCTTCTATAAGTCGTGGTCTTTTGTCAAAACTAACCATAGTAAATCTTTTTCTGTACCTCGACGTGGTGTAAAGGTTAACGAAATTGTCTGGTTGATTATTACTACTAAATAGTGCGTTCAAACTTCACTCGGTGCTCCCTACTTGCGTCCTTGTGTCACACTAAGTTAAGCGCATCTTGGTTTTGGGTAATTGTTTGCGAGCTAGCCTTGTTGGCCATTACTATTTAGTGAGTTTAGCTCTCACTGGATAACAGGCATTTATGGCCTTGTGCCAAACTGGCCTAAGCTTATAAAATAACAACACGCTCTTAAATAGTATAGGAATTAATGTATTATTTAAATATATGATATATAATTTTTATTTAAATCTGAGGAAACTTGCACGAATTTGAACAGTAGGTATTTTAAACTACTAATCGTGGCATCCAACAGGATGTCCTTCCACGATCAAATGTCTAAATACATTCAGATTGACACAATCAAGCACATACTCAAACACATTTAAAAACATATACTAACGTGGGCGAAATCACACATACGCAAAGTCACACACACACACACACACACACGCTAACATGAGAAATATAAACTAAGACACAAATTAACAGACATATTGGCACACACCCATGCACAAACACATTCACATATTCACACACACCAGCACACTCATATTCGCGCATGCAAATGCGCACATACACCGACTAATACATCATATACAAAAAAAAAACAAAAAAAAACATAGGCATACTCAAGCACGCATACAAAAACGTAAACAGGTAAACACACACAGAAATTCACAACCCCCCTCACATAAATATATAAACGCGCAAAAACATTTACAAAATAAGACACACTCACTCATAAACACACACAACCAACTACACATAACATTTACATATTACATTTACATATTACATTTACATATCACATTTACAACATAATTACCCACAAACACAAAGCAGATATATTGTAGAATCATAACCATTTTGCGAAATTGTCTATCTTAAAAGCAGATATTTGCTAGGGAAATTTTTACTCACATATGTTTCTTTACACAGAGTCAACGTTCACATGCCCTTTGGTCGTTAACATATACAAAGATATAGATTTTCCAAATACTGGCTTCATGTCCAAATCCAGGGCATTCTCACTCCTGATGGAGAAACCCTTCCCATGTTGATCTCCACCACTCCCTCTCTCTGGCCATACTTGCCCATGTGGGGCCTAGGTATCGAGTCAGGTCACGCGCCATCTTACCTTTGGCCTCATTCTAGTTCTCTTCCACTCCTTCGGTGACCACTCTGTCACTCTTCTAGTCCACCTGTTGTCTCTGATATGAGAGACGTGGGCAGACTATCTATGTTTGCCTACTTGGTGCTTTCGACTATGTCCGAACGTAAAATGGAGCGAATAATACTCAACATCACCTTACGTAACAGGAAGACCAAAGCCTGGATTTGCGAACAGACTGGAGTGGCTTCATGGATCCTGATTAATATTTTTTAGTAAACATGAATGTCTTACTTCAGATATAACATTCTTACACGTGGCTATCCACTTATGTAGACATATATCCAGTCTTAGTCATTTCATTCTGTGACATCTGCGATTAGATATTTGAATTTCCAATTTTGATCTTAAGATTCTTTGATGTTGACATTGGTTTATAAACCTGTTTACTGTGTCTTGGATTTTATTTTTGTTTTTTTTTTAATACTCTTCAAAAAGAGTCATATTTCTTCGATCAAATCATTATCGTCTGCTTTTGTTAATCAATTGACAATAACCATATTTCTTGAGAAAAAAGAGGAAAGAAAAATACGTATAGCATATGGAACCAATATTAGTTGATATTTTTCTCTCATTTTTTTTTCGTCAGACAGATCAATAAATGTTATTATGAAGTGCCGAACCCGGTAAGAATATTACATATATATATATATATATATATATATATATATATATATATTGGATTCTTCGGCCATTGCTTAAATGGTTTAACTTGAAAGTCTTCATCGAGCTAACCGTTTGCAACAATAGCCCAGTAATATTTATTTGGAGATATCTAGTAACTCGGACAAACAGTTCTGGGGCCATGTTCATAAGATTTTCAATGCAGAGAAAAAGGAGACATTATACACCGAAGTTATCTTTTTACTAAGCTTTTTTTAAATTTATTTAAAATTTTTGGTTATAAAATGGTTTAGTTTGTGTATTTATCTTTGAAGCTTGAAAAAAATTCAACTATATCATAACTACTTCTTGGGATTTTTTACAATTAAATAGAAAATTTATTTTTCATTTTATCACAAGTTAAAGCATCTACATATCTCAAAGTCTACATTCCCAATACAATCTTTTGAAGTCACTGAGAAAAAAAAATGACCGATTTCTGTTAACAGAACTTCGTAAGAATCTTTCATAAATAGAGCGGCAATTGAAAAGTTGAATATTTTATGTTCGATAAATCTTATCCGGTGCAAATGACTTGGATTGTACGCTGATTTATAGAAAAGAAAAGTGAAAATACATTTTTTATTACCTTAAAAACCATAATGTTTAAGGGATCTTATAAACACAAAATTGACGACTTGAGCCACAGTTTCACTTTGTATCTGTAACACACACACACACACATACACACACACACACACACACACACACACACAACACACACACACACACACACACACATATATATATATATATATATATATATATTGA
Organism: Acanthosepion esculentum; assembly: GCA_964036315.1. NCBI lineage: Eukaryota > Metazoa > Mollusca > Cephalopoda > Sepiida > Sepiidae > Acanthosepion > Acanthosepion esculentum. Next base: position 72,713,187 of record OZ038488.1, read on the forward strand.
CAGCATACACTTTTTCATACTGGACATGTATGTTGCATTTATCATTGGCAAAACTAATGCAGGTTTAAGAAACTGTTTTAGTCAAGCAATGGTAATTTTTTAAAAATAGGTTATACACAAAATCGAGTAGACAACCATCTATCTATCTATCCTACCTATCACCTTTTTCTCACATTGTCAGTATCTGCTATATATTTGTCAGTAATATGTTGATCTCATTGTGTTCATACCTGTCTAGAGCTATAATTATATATATGGGCACCCTAATCTCGTAGAACGCAAAAAATCAATGACCCCACTGATCAATTTAGAGATTCATAAATTGTTAGTAAACATACCTGATACTGCCCGCTATAAAATTAAAAGCGATATTTTTCATAATGTCTTCTATATAATTTTTAATGGATTAAACTTTGACCAAAACTCAGTGCTCAGACATAGTCACATTTCTATCGCAAATCATGAGAACACTAAAAATTTAAAAAAAAAAAAGCGAAAATATTGATTAAAATCAAACGACTAAAGAACTGAATTCATATCATGTACCTTGAGACAAATTAAGAGTCAATCATTACTTTTAATTAACGTCACTTAATTAAACATTTTCATCTAATGCAAGACAGATTGCTAGTTCTGAAATTAAATATCATAGTATAATCGATTGTTTTTCAAATATAACTGATTATGATTCATTTTAAGTCTGTTATGGTTTGCAAACTGTTTAAGCGATACGTGATATTGTGACCACGCCCCGGACAGATTCGCCGAACAAGCAATCGATCCAGCGTTGTGATTTGTGGTTTTTACGTTTCTTTAAGAAGATAGCTTGTTGGATAGTTTGTGGAAGATCGGAAGAGAGAGCAGTCCATCGAAAGTTTTAGAGGTGGGCCTATAAAGTCGTATCATCGGCAGATGTGTTTACAAATGATCTGAGTATATTCTTAGGCAGATCATTTATGTTGATCAAAAAGAGGGTTGACCTGAGGAGTGACCTCTGGCGAACGCTGACCGCTAGGGTCCCGGAGGACTGGACAGTAGTAACTACCTGTCAGAAAGGGATTTTATGATCGAGAAGAGCCCGATAGATAGATAGATAGATAGATAGATAGATAGATAGATAGATAGCATTTACCTCCCTTGGTAACTTTGTGCCGCTTTAAAGTAATCTACGAATAAAAATCGTCAAATCCGACGAAGTTGAAGGAGAGGATAACGGATAATAAAATAGAATAATTATAAATATATCTTGTATAAAATTCATGTAACGGTTCGTAATTTCCTTCTGACTTTACATATTAGCAATTTCAATTACTTTTTAGATAAAAATTAACAACTTTACCGTTTTTCTTGATGCAATCACTTTCGGGCTTCTCAAATTACCATTATCACTAGACTTAGATACATAGATAGATAGATAGATAGATAGATAGATAGATAGATAGATAGATAGATAGATAAAAACAGACTGAGAAAGATAGATGCGAACAGACTGAGGTAGATCCAAACAGACTGAGATAGATAGATAGATAGATAGATAGATAGATAGATAGATAGATAGATAGATAGATAGATAGATAGATAGATAGATAGATAGATAGATAGATAGATTCTTTCGTTACATTATAGCAGGGCTTACGGAAACATCACATTGAAGAAACACTTCACGTTCGATCACCGAAGTTAAGCAACGTTGAGACTGGTCAGTATTTAGATGGGTGACCGCTTGGGAATACCAGGTGCTGTAAGGTTGGATATGCGGGTTGGGTAATGGATAATGGTTTGACATTGGAAGTCGGAGAGTGAACTTTCAATTCTGGTTGGGTTCATTATACTCACTTTGGCGTAAATAACATTAAGTATTATGTGAATCTAACTCTTCTCTCCACCCCAGCTATGGATTAATTAGTAGAACTTGTATCAGTAATTGATTAGTCCAAAAAATTGTTACAATCTAAAAAAAATATTTAAATAACTTGCAAAAGGTTGATAAGCCGTAATAACGAATAAATCAATCAATCAAATTCAGGACGTAGGCGATCTTGGATCACTGCAGGTTCATTTTGTTTAATATCTGCGAATTTCTGTGTCTTTTTAGGAAAGATAGTGAAGTGGTTTCACTTTGCCGTTTTCATGCACTGGCATTCATAGTTTTCATGAGAAAAAATAGAGGTTAACAGTCACCTTGGTTTTCTAGGCTCGCTCTTATATACCGTACCTATCAATACTAATGGGTATGTCCTAATCCTCACAAATACGTTGGTCACTCTTGTAAGTGGAGGGTAATATGCTGTCTAAGTAGTACACCACTAGCAGTGGTTTACCTACTTCACGCCGCTGGCGAGTATTTTGTTTTGTTGATGTTATAACGACTACCATTTCATTTTCAACCTCCGTTTTGGTTATTCCTCATTCAGTAAACCTTTCTAGGTTAAAACACTCGCTGGAATATGAAAAGGCACTTACTCTTATGTTAAGATCTAGAGGCAATAATCTGTTAATTTACATCAGAGACCTTCTCAGAGTTTGTTTAAAGTGAAGATCACGCTCGCGTACAGCGACTCAACACTTTTCGTAGGTAGCTTGATGTACTGATTTATTTTTTACGCTTTATGGAGCTTTTGCACGTTATTTAAAGCCAGAAAATATTTGAGATTGTAAGACTTTTTAGAGATAGTAATGATTTATTGATACAAGTAATTAACTCATATTAATAAAATCATGGCTGTGGTGGGAGAAAACGTGGATGCATATATTTCCGAAGGGAATAAAAGTGAATATAATGAACCCGTCTGGAATTTGAACTCGGCTCTACAATTACGAGCCGTTATCCATTACACCAGCTGCACATTCAAGCTTACAACACCTGGTATTCCAATCTCATCTAGGTACATGCTTTGCTAGCTCAGATAGGATAAACTCTAAATTCCAATTCGCGGAAACGGCAACGTGAAACCACTTCACTTTCCTAAGAAGACACGGCGGTTCACAGATATTAAACAAAAAGAATCTGCAGCGAGGTATGATCGGTTCTGAGATGAAAGAAGATGGCGATATTGTTTTTAAAAATCTCATTAATGGACTGTCTATAAGAGCTGGAGGATATTTCGCCATAGCTGGAGATCATACAGCAGGTTATCATTCCTGTCATGACATGTTGGGAAAAGGGGATATATTATTGTCACAAGGATATTCGTACGAATGGAACCTGAACGCAATTCGCCAGTCTCATTTTTCATGTTGATAATCGTAATGCCACTTCAGAGATCAGCGACGCAGCACATTCGAAATTAATGTATAGGAAGTAACAGGCGCCTGGCTTTCTCTGTTGTATTTAGCATGTGGACTGAGAGAACGACTATTAATTTTAAAGAATCGATCATTTGATAGTTAATTATAAAGTGCTGTAAAATATACAAAATATTAATTTAAGAAAAAAAAAACTCTTCTTTCGCGGAAATATTAAAAAAAATAATAGCGCTTAGTAACTGTTGCCGCTTAAGCGTAGAACAAACGAAAGCTTTCGGATTAACAGTGGTGGTTTAAAATGAAGGCTGAATATTTAGGCTGCAAATTCAGACGATTTTGACATATCGTCTTTTAGCAAATATTGACTCGGTGCGTTGCACAACGAAAATGAGGAAGAAATACATCATCAGAGATCTATATTTTACAAATTAATCTAATAATAACAACTAGCCGTATAGGAGTATACGCTATTGATTCAACCCGAGAAACACAGAAGCTGCTATAGCATAAAACCAGCTATCGGCGGGCGAACATCCAGCAGGCCTTGACATCTATACCTGACGCTTAGGACATCTGATATAAAAGTGCATACAAAGCATAGGTGCGACATTGAATGCGAAAAAATGGCACTCCTTGATATTTACTTATACTTGCTGAATGCTTACGAAGAACAAATAGAGAATTCAAGCCAAGTTAGACGTTGGGTAATGTCTTTCAGCAGCGGTGAAAACGATATGTGTGTAAAATGTTGGGTTGGCCGTTGCAAAATTTTACGCACGATTCATGCATTTTCTTTTTATTTATTCCTGTAACAAAAGGGCACTCAATGGTGGTGAGCATTTGGAAAGTTTTGAAGTTTAACATTTGCTCTATTCAAAAGTGCTGTTGTGTTTCCAGTATCTGTTCTGGTTTCCACAGAAATAAATATATGTCATTAGTTGCGAAGCGTTTTCTCATCTTACACACACACACACACACACACACACACACACACACACACACACACACACACATATATATATATATATATATATATATAATGGACTCATATAATGGTCGGTGTCGACGTATATGGAGCTGACAGATTAATTGATTCAGTTATGAAATTTTGTGCGATAATCTTAAGTGGCACTTAAGACCCGCTAGTGATTTACAAAGGATGCCACATATGGAGCAAGAGTGAAGATTGTGGGATGAGATCACTGTTAGATTGGCTGACCATTTAGATCTTGCTCTCGCTTCTTGAAGACGATTCTAACAAGCAGAATGTTGGTATAGGTCTTATATATATATATATATATATATATATATATATATATATATATATATATAAGAGTGTAACAGCAAAACTATTCAAATCACGTTGCAACATAATTGTTCATCCTACAAATGTTTAATATATAAAATAACCACTAAACTAATTGAGTTTTTTTTTACATGTTTTCGGATAAGACGCCATATTGACACCATTTAAATCACTGAAAAATTTTTGAGTTATTCATCTACAAAGAGAAAAGGTTGAAATCGTTTTGCATCAGTCCTACTGCTTGAGCAATGGTGAGAGGGGAAAATCATTCAGGCCTTCAGTAATGGTGCCAACATTCATACACTGGCTTCAATCTTCAAAGTCCATTCAAGACCCATCAAGAGAATAGTGAAAAAGTTTTTAAGTAGAGTGGAAAAATGCATCAGGATGTCACAACAAGAAGACGGATCATCATTTCAAGTTAGAGATAAAGCGATCAATTAAAAGATTTAATTCAATCTATGAGACGTTTGTTACGTGAGATAGGAGTTTCTGCTCTGACAGTCTAAAGAGCAGAGAAAAAAAAAGACTTTAAAATTAAATCGTATGTTAAACGTGAGAGGCACCTTTTTACTCCATGGCAGAAACTAAGACGGTTAGAGAGGGTGAAGATCATCTTGAATGAATTGAAGAATGATCCTGGAATAACACATACACACACACACACACATATACATATATATATATATATATATATATATATATATATATATATATATATATATATATGAACTTAATTTCAATCCTTCATGACCTTCCAATCCTTAGCTATTACTAATTAATGATTAACATGTAATTTTCGTTAATAATCGTCTTCATTACGATTCTTCTGTTAGGCTTGGAGAGTAATTACACATTCTTATCGCTCAAAGTATAATCCAGTAAGGTCATAAAAACCTCGGAGAATTTCAGTAAGATATCTTTAGGTGTTTCTAAGATATAACAGTTCAAAGTTTAATCTAACAATTGAACAAGTTTGCTGTTACGCGATTTGGAAAATTTTGCTGTTATATCCGGTATATATATATATATATATATATATAAGGTGCACTAAATGAAAATCACAGATGCAATGCACTTAACTGAATGCATAAAAAGTGATGTGAAAGTTATTCCATCGAGTTCATGTGAATCCTGCAAGGTGCATCAACATTTGCCTCACAAATGATGGAAATCTGATTGACGATGTTTGTTAATATTCCAATTCAGTAAAATATTGTTGAAAATTTAATTTCTTGAAAATATGCATTTTGCGTATGTCTCTATGTGGCTTTATGAACACCATAAATACACTAGTTTTCGGGTGGCATTGAAGCTAGCTCCTGCGTAGGGCTCTTCATTGATCTATAATCACAATAGGTAGGGAGGAGTAGATGTGATATGCAACAATAAACTAAGGAAGAACTTACAATTGATCTCTTCATTTAAGTATTGCATTAATATTTAAGCTTACCTTTCAAAAGTTCAAAGATAATTCTTCTGCCCCGAACCTAAATTTAAAGATAATTTGATGTAAGTAGGTCCTTACATTTCGTACAAACAATTATTTTTATTTCATGGGTGATTTATAAGAAAGTTAATATAGTGTAAACATCGGAAAATAGAATTAGTTAAACATTCAACATTTGAAGTATTAGAGAAACATAATAGATAATTAAGTAAAGCCTATACAATGGAATTTATATGTATAAATGCTAAATTGGAGCGGAACTCTCCCAAGAATTCTGAGATTAAAATCTCACTTAATTTAAAGATTATTTGATGTACAAACAATGATTTTTATTTCATGGTTGTCTTTCGCTGGATTTCGCAATTAATTTCAATTATTTTCAAATTTATTTCCAAGTTATAAAAATTGCTATTGTGACAAAAAAAAAAAAATTCGTCGCAAAAAATCACGTTAAAAAATCGCCGAAAACCATTGCAGTTGTGAATCCCAAATTTCAGGATTGTGAGTCCGAATCCGCTTTTATTATATATATATATATATATATATATATATATATATATATATATATATATATATATATATATATATATATATATAATAGTGTAAATTTATATATATATATATATAATAGTGTAAATTTATATATATATATATATATATATATATATATATATATATATATATTATTAGTAGTAATCTTATATGTATAAGAAATTATACTCGTTCGGAAAACCTTCTGTGTCTTGCAAATAATCAAACCAATACCAAAGGGGGGGAAAAGGTATAAAAAAAAGAAAGAACCAAGAACATGTAGGTTAGCCGAAAATAATCGTCCAGCATGCAAGTCCAAAGCCCAAAGAAAAAAAAACGATACGAGTACGCAAAATAAGTAAATAATGTATAAAGTAAGTAGAGCAGACCTAGTTAAACCTAGCTTTCCCTGATGATCCGGTCAGGGGAAACCTTGGTAGGTTTGTCTGGCTCTAACTATATATATATATATATATATATATATATATATATATATATATATATATATGTGTGTGTGTGTGTGTGTGTGTGTGTGTATAAGAAATATAAGCTGATTTTTGATCGATGGTATGTCGCTATCATTTTATCCAATGAGTTCGTGTCCTACAATTATAGTCACGTGACCGCTCAGCTTAAGTGCGTATAAAATAGTAACAAATAAAGTTAATTGTTTATTTCTCTGTTTGTACGCCGAGCTTTGCAGAAATCATACCCACTCGTTTGGGTTGGTGGCGTAAATTGAATTTATTTACAGAAATTTAAAAAAAAAATTTTCTAACATCTTTTAAGAGGAAAGAAAAAAACAATTATGAATTCTAGGAATAAAAAAAAAAAACAGATAAATATGAATTCAATTTTACTATCAAGACCCCTGACGAGGAGATACAATTTCCTCGAAATTCAGAGTAGGGACACAGATAAGCGAACATTTAGTTTTACTTTTCCATATTAATCCTCTATATTTGCATATCGAGCACTATACTTACAAAAATAAATTAAATAAACAAATGAAAAAAAATCTTCTTGTTTAATAAGCGTTATTTTCCAGAAATACGTTGGTTGTGTTTTTCTTTTCAGAATGCAATCTTTGATACAAGTTCACGTGAATTGCTAGTCACTCCATATTTACACATCCATGACTACATCTAATTATATCTATCTATCTATCTATCTATCTATCTATCTATCTATCTATCTATCTATCTATCTAATTATCCTGCACTAGCAAAAGAGATAAAGATGTATAGAAATAAAATTTGAAATATTAAATTTTAGGTTTAGAAAAATGTAAGCTGCTTAAGAAATCTTTGCGGTGTTAACGTAAATTTTCAAAAAATTAATAAAAAGAAAACTAGACACACACGTACGCACACACACACACACACATACACACACACACACATATATATATACATATATATATATTGTAAAGTGTAGATTATACCAAATAAAATTTATTAATTTTGTATAACATATTTAATGTAAAAAAATGTTGTATTGCTTGATACACTTTAAATTCATCTATCACCGATGGAGACTTATAGGAATTAATAAGAAAGTACAAAAAAATGAAATAAAATAAAAAACAAAGTATAAATATGAGTCCATAAGTAAATACAATTAAAAAAATGGAAAAAGCAAGTGATAAAAAGCTATTAAGAAAAAGCGGCTTTTATGCAACAACTACTGGAAATGACGCCCAACGTTTCTACATCTGTGCAAGACAATGTAAGACCCTAGCAAGACTAAAAAGTTACATCCGCGCTACTCATATATAGATGGATCACTGCTAGAAATCGTGTCGTATCTATCTATCTATCTATCTATCTATCTATCTATCTATCTATCTATCTATCTCTCTCTCTCAATCTGTTCAAATCTATCTACCTATCACTCTCTCTCTCTCTCAATCTGTTCAAATCTATCTATCTATCTCTCTATCTCTCTCAATCTGTTCAAATCTATCTATCTATCTATCTATCTATCTCAATCTGTTCAAATCTATCTATCTATTTATCTAACTCAATCTGTTCAAATCTATCTATCTATCTATCTATCTATCTATCTATCTATCTATCTATCTATCTATCTATCTATCTCCATCTGTTCAAATCTATCTATCTATCTATCTATCTATCTATCTATCTATCTATCTATCTATCTATCTCAATCTGTTCGTATCTTTATACTATAAGAAATAGAATATCCAAACGCGTCTTTAAAACAGCGAACACTGTGAGAGTGATAGAAAAAGTAGAGTCAAAAGAGAGAGAGGAGAAAGAGAGGGAAAGTAAGAGTGTGAGATGAGACAAAGTGTCAGATAAAAGTCGTGATTTACAGACGGACACACTGTACTAAGTACAAATCAATTAGAAAACAATCAATTGTCAAAAGTCGTGTTTTATCGATTGCGTTACTTCTCCGGTTTTTATTTTTCATTCAGCTAAAAATAATTTGGTCCATTTTTTTCTCTTAAAAACTATCAATTGCCGCTTTCACTTTATTTTGTCGGAAATTCTTTTCGACGAAATCAGACGGAATCCACAGCTTTTCATTTCTAATTCCATGTCAATCTTTCATTCCTCATCCGTCTCTTCTTCGTTCCTTGAAAAAAAAATCACTTGTTTTCCTTTCAGAATTTTTTTATTATTTTTCCCCCTTCTTTTTACTCTTTTTGTTTCGTATGAAGTTTACTCTGTTTAGCTATTGTTTCTTCTTGATTTCTTCATGGATTTTTCTTTTTTTTTCATCTTTCATTTTATTCTTTATTTTTATTCTTTTTTCCGTTTTTTTTCATGTTTTTCTTTCATTATAAGTTCGCATTTTCTCTTTGAAAAATACTGTTATTTTCTTTCTTTCTTTCTTTCATTCATTATTTATTTATTTCTGTCTCTTCTTTCATTCTCTTTCTATCTTTCTTTCTTTCTTTCTTTTTTCCTTTCTTTTTTCTTTCTTTCCTTTTCTTTAGCCACACATTTCTTTCTTTCGTTTCGTTTCGTTTCTTTCTTTGACTCATTGTTTCTTTCTTTTTTCTGCATCCTCTCTTCTCTTTATTTCGTTTCATTCGTTTCTTCTTTCGTTCTTTCTTTCTTTCTTTCCTTCCTTCTTTTCGTTTTCCTCAGTGACTCTTTTCTTTCTTTCGTTTTTTTTCTTTCTTTGACTCATTGTTCCTTTTTCTGCAGCCTCTCTTTTCTATTCTCTTTCTTTCTTTCCTTCCTTTTCCTCGGTCAATCTTTTTTATTTCGTTTCGTTTTTTTCTTTCTTTGACTCATTGTTTCTTTTTCTTCAGCCTCTCTTTCTGTCTTTCTTTCTTTCTTTTTTTCTTTACTATGTATCCTTTATATTTCTTTCTTTCTCGTTTACCCTTTCATCTTTCTTCCTTTCTTACTGACTCCTCATCTATAACAAACACCCCAACAATTTTTAATTACATTATTCCCTTCCACTCTACTCTCTTTTCTTTTTCACTGCTTTTGCAGACGGCCGCCCCCAATTCAATTCCATATATCCAAGTTACCCACCACCGCATTCGCCTACACATCTCGTCACCCTGCCATAGACACCTACACCAATCCCCATGCACCATCAGACCCCCATTTTTATATGTATGCAGCTAACACCCGCCTATAAGGACATTTTGTATCGAGGAGTCGGACAGAAAAAGCAACCACCTGCTCCCGGCCGCTTTTACGACAATGAACTCATTACTTTCTTGTTTCAAGTCTTCTTTCATCTTTGAATTCGCACTGTTTTTGTGTTTCTGTTTCGTTTTGCAAGCTTTTACGTTCTTTTATTCTTTTTGGCTCTTTGCATTTCTTTCTCTGAATCTATCTTACTTTTCGTCTTCTGAAATTGTGTTTTTTTTAAATGTTTGTTTATTATGATCTTCTTTTTTACTCCCATTTTTTTCTCCTATTGAAATTGGGTGTAATTTCTATTTAGTATGTTTCTGTTTCACTAGTTATCGATCAAGACCATTGATATTTTCTTCTTTGTTTTTTTTTCATCGTTTTAATTATTCGCTTCTCTTGTATTTGTTTTTTGATCTATAAACGAACATTTCTTCCTCTTTCTTTTACTTTTCATTTTCGATCATGAATTTTCAATTTCGCTCTTTAGATTTGTTCTCTTCAATTTTCTTTTCCCTTCATTCGTGTTCATTTTTTCTCTTCTTCATTATCTGTAATTCGTTCTTCCATTCATTCATTCATTCATTCATTTATTCATTCACTCTTTCTTTCTTTCGTTTTTTTTCTTTCTTTTTTCTTTCGTTTTTCTTTCTTTCTTGCTTTCGTTTTTCTTTCTTTTCTTTTTTTCTTTCTTTCTTTTCTTTCTTTCTTTCTTTTCTTTCTTTCATTTCTTACTTTCTTTCGTTTTCTTCTTTCTTTCGTTTTTCTTTCTTTCGTTTTTTCTTTTCTTTCTTTCTTTTCTTTCTTTCTTTCTTTCGTTTTTTCTTTCTTTCTTTCTTTCGTTTTTTCTTTCTTTTCTTTCTTTCGTTTCTTCTTTCTTTCTTTCTTTTGTTTTTTTCTTTCTTTCGTTTCGTTTCGTTTCTTTCTTTCTTTCTTTCTTTCTTTCTTTCTTTCTTTCTTTCTTTCTTTCTTTCAAACATTATTTTCCTTACTTTCTTTTTCTACATTTTTTATATTCGTTTTTGTTTCCCCAAATCTTTGCTCTTCTTATTATATTTTTATTTTTCAGTTTCTTGTCTCCGATCTTTCTCCTTCTTGGTCTTATTCTTCAAACTACTTACTTCTTCATTTAGGTACATTCTTCTTCTTTTTCTTCTTCAAACTAATTTCTTCTTCTTTCACATACATTCTTCTTTTTTAAACTACTTTCTTCTTTTAATTTTTAAAAAATACGTTCTTCTTCTTTCAAATATATTCTTCTTCTTTAAATTACTTTTTCTTTTCTTTTCTTTAAACTACTTCATTTTTCATCTTTTTCCAACTTCTTTCTTATTATTATTTAAACAATTTTCTTCTACACACTACTTTGTCTTTTTCTTCTTCAACTTCCTTTTCTTCTTCAAAATAGCTTCTTTTTCTTTTCATACATTTTTTTCAGCTTCTTCAAACAGCTTTCTCCTTGCTCTTCGAACTATTTTATTTTCCTATTCCATTAAACTCTACTTCTTCTTTAAAAATACTTTCTTTATCGTCTGCGAACTAATCATCATTATCCCCGTCGTCGTCGTTGTTTTCTTTTAGATTTTTACTCATCTTTTTTAGTCAAAACTCCTTCTTGTTTTACTCATGCTATTTCTTCATATCCACCTTTAAACCTCACTTCCCTTTTCTTTCACCTTTTCCCTTTCGTTATTTTCATTCTATATTCGTTTCTTTCGATTTTTTCTTCTTCAACTTTTTTTTTCTCTTCCTTTTTTTTTCTATCGTCTAACACATTTTCTTCATCTCATTGCGACACTCTTGTTTCTTGTCTTTTCTATACCTACACAAACCCAAACAGTCCTTTTCTCTATTTCACTATCATTCTCACTTTTCTTCTGCGCCTGCCCATCAAAGTCAGAGTAGATAATTAAATTAGAAACAATTTGAAAAAGGGAAGGACACACGCACGCACAGAAATCTCACTTCCTTGAAGCTGACTTTCCAATGACATTATCTTATTCATGTTCTAAACTTCCAGTTGGTAAACTCTCACATTTACCTTCGATTTTCCAGTCAGGTTCATGAAGCCATTGTAGTTAGTCACGGAAATTTTGTCGTTTTTCTTAACTCACTTACTTAGTACACTTTTTATATTTT
>OZ038488.1:72730487-72760487 GCA_964036315.1 Acanthosepion esculentum
TTTAAGAGATAAACTGGGTGTCTAATCAAATACGTGTATCCACTAAGAATAACATGTTAGCGATAAAATCTGTCAGATTATTAAATAAAAAATACCATTACTTCTTTATAATTTCCTATCTACCTCTCTCTATCTCTCTCGCTATATATATATATATATATATATATATATATATATATATATATATATATCCTAACTAGAGGCAACCGGACGTCTAGCCACACTGATGAGCTGTGATACAGCGAAACAATCTGTCTGTGGATGACAATATATATATATATATATATATATATATATATATATATATATATATATATATATATATATATTGATTTACACACGTACACACACGCGCGAACAAGCACAGGCATTCAAACACATAAAAATGCCCATCTAAATGGGATACAACTGAATTTCATGTATATGTTATTCACACACACACACACATACACACACACATATATATATATATATGTCTGGTGGTGCATGTTTTCGTGTGTGTGCGTACAAATTCCCCATTGTCTGTTGTTGATATCTTTCAAGATTACAGTAGATGTCTGCACCCACAGATGATAGAGAAAAGTTTTCTTTGCATATCCACTTTTCCCGCTATCTATACATGGCTGTGGTAAAGTTTAATTCATTCGTTAGACAGAAGAACAGATTAACAAAACTCACAGGCATTTTTCTTTTAGATCTCAGTAGCATTTACCACCCTTGGTAACTTTGTGCCGCTTTAAAGTAATCTACGAATAAAAATCGTCAAATCCGACGAAGTTGAAGGAGAGGATAACGGATAATAAAATAGAATAATTATAAATATATCTTGTATAAAATTCATGTAACGGTTCGTAATTTCCTTCTGACTTTACATATTAGCAATTTCAATTACTTTTTAGATAAAAATTAACAACTTTGCCATTTTTCTTGATGCAATCACTTTCGGGCTTCTCAAATTACCATTATCACTAGACTTAGATACATAGATAGATAGATAGATACATAGATAGATAGATAGATAGATAGATAGATAAATAGATAGATAGATAGATAGATAGATAGATAGATAGATAAAAACAGACTGAGAAAGATAGAGGCCAACAGACTGAGGTAGATCCAAACAGAATGAGATAGATAGATAGATAGATAGATAAATAAAAACATACTGAGAAAGATAGAGGCCATCAGACTGAGGTAGATCCAAACAGAATGAGATAGATAGATAGATAGATAGATAGATAGATAGATAGATAGATAAAAACAGACTGAGAAAGATAAAGGCGAACAGACTGAGGTAGATCGAAACAGACTGAGATAGATAGATAGATAAAAACAGACTGAGAAAGATAGAGGCGAAAAGACTGAGGTAGATCCAAACAGACTGAGATAGATAGATAGATAGATAGATTGATTGATAGATTTGAAAATTGATATAGATATGAATATATATTGCTAACTGTAAAACAACAGGAAAGGAATAAAGACAAGTAAAAAAAGTAAAATAGGGAGTAATCAAAGGATTTAAATAGAAAAAAAATTTGATTGAAGCAGAATGTTAATATTAATAGTTTTGATTACAAAGGAGAAAATCGAGATCAGTGGAGACACACATAAAACACTACAGTCAGAACAGTAGAGTTTCGAAAAAACAATCCTTAAATTCACAGCCCGTCGAAACAAATGGTCCATACAATGATGCAGCGTAAACAATGATACCCCCCTCCAATAGGAAACGGGAAGTAATCGAGTGTTTGCTGGTTTAAATATTTGGGAAATTTCTGTCGAAACAACTGACATCCGAGGATTGAATTCTCTTGACATCTTTCTTTCAGACCTCAGTACGATCTACCCCACTTCGTAAATTTGTTCCGCTTCAAAACAATCTACGAGAAATATTTTCAGATCCGATCACGTTGAAAAAAGTATAGTAGTTTAAGCAGTGTGGTTGCACATGAAATTGCCTGGTGTTAAATGTTAACAAAAGAAAAATTTGGGAACAACACGTTTCGATGACATTTCCTTTGATTAAGTCGGACTACAGGAGTTTTTACTGCAGAAATAAAATTTGATAGGAGCATAAACAAATAGGTGATATTCAAAAAGAAAACTGATCAAATTTTTGATAAGAATAAAATTAAGTCAAATTAGAGGACAACCATCTGTAAAATGCGCAAACATTTTTATACTAGATTTAACTTAAAAAAAGGCTTAAGAGCAATTCAATGTACATGTTTCATCTTAAAATACGAAGTAAAATATGAATGAAAGAGGGGTGGCCAATAGTGAAGATTATAAGAACAAAATGGCGACTGACTTTTGACATGATTTAAGTTTAAGTTTGTAGTGTTTACGAAAGCATATCTGTAGGAGCCTCTTCCGCAAACTAGCAGTTTTCGAGAAAAATCCCTCTGATATTATTGGATCTTTTGATTTACATTTAGAACACGGGGAAAATGAGGGCGATTCGACTCCTTGGAAGTGGCATGGCGTTTCTTAGCTGTAAAAGTCTGGACTGGTCAAAGTAAAGAATGAAGTTTATCTGAACATTTTCCATGGAAATAACGACAGAGAAACGAAAAGGCTTGCAACGTTTTGTCTGTCGGGAAAGAGGCAGCAGAGTTTTCCACAAGACCGCGTAAACGATTTTAAACGCTATCGCGGCTAGAAAGTGAAGACTGTGTAGCTCTAGCACTGGCATGGTAGCGACAATCCATTTGGGGGTCCTCATCTGACTCCTGCAATGATAAAGCAGTCCATACAGAGTAAGTGACTACCCGGGACGATAGAATGAGCCGACCATTTTTCTAGCATCTTTAGTAACGGATTTTATAAGTTTCACTTGACGTCTAAAGAGAAACTGGGAGTCAAAAGGTTTTCAAATTATAGAGTGTCACTGAGAGTGCAACAAATCATCGCGTCTGGAAGGGGAAGCAACATTTAAAAATATAGTCAGAATAAAATGTACGTATGTTGATATATAAGAAGTCAATTTTGAATTTTCGCATTTTGCATCATATTTTTGAAAAAGAACTTGGCAAGTAATGTCTGAAATTTCTGACAAAAATGCAGCTTTTTCGTTTCTTTTTAAATAACAGAGCGGACAGAAATTAACAGGGTATTTATAAATAGAGAAATGAATGTACGAGAGAAAACGAAAAAAAAAAAGATCAAATGCAACGTATTTATTGAGGTTAAAAGAAACAGAATAAACAAACGAACGCGCGGAATTAGGATTGGCTGAGAAAGAAATCAAAGTGCTGAAGTAATGAAATATTAAAACGATGAATTAAGTCGGAGTTAATAACAAAACACGGAATGACAAAAGAAGACAATAGATGACGAAAAACGCACCACAAATTACAAAAGAAGGGCGAATGAAAGAAACAAACGAAGACGGGAAAGGAAAAATAAAATAAAAGAAATAGAAATGCAATTGGTTTAGATTTAATGAACAGGAAAATTAACGGACATGAAACATTTATTTTGTCTCAGACAAATGAAACTTTTCAAATAGTATAAACATAATAAAAACAAAATGTTAAATTTCTGACCCAGATTGAAAAAATGAGGAAAACACTAACGATTTTAATTTAAAACAAGGGAGACAACTCGACCATTAACGATTTGACGGGAGAGAAAAGAGGGTAAAATTTATCAAAATTTCCAGCAAAAAAAAAAAAAAAAATGGAGCACATCAAAACGATTCTTGACACCACTGTGGCTGTATACTCCCTCCTTTTGTGTGTATGTTTGCTAAACTTAAAATTATTCTTGTAAATAATCTAATAAATAATATTAAAAGTATTAAAATTTCGCTGTTCACTCTCGAGAACAAAAATTCATAAATTTAGATACTCTCAACCTATTTTAGTAGATTTATGTTTAGAGTAAATGAAAGAAACGCCGAGAAATGCATTTTTTCAAAAATGTCGTTACATTGATTTAAATCTTTTGATTTTATAATTTAGTGACATTGTGACAAATTTATGAATAAAAATATATATTTTCATATTTATTTCTTTATAATATGATAAATAATAATTATAGTATTATTGAATAGTTTCGCATATTTTTATAAGCTTGTAAATTTAATGTTATTCTTCTAAATAAATAATCTAATAGTGAAGTTGTGTATAATTCCAGTTTCATATATATATATAAGACAATACAAATTGCCAAGGGAGTATACAATATAGTAATCATATGCAAATCCCCACCGTATAAATAGCAGTTGATACAGCGGGAGACTAAGCTAATCCTGATCGAGAAGACTAAACTATTAGAAAAATAGTAGTGAATACTTCTGGCTAATTATAGTTTACGACATTCTATTCACTACTATTTATCTAGTAGTTTAGTCTTCTAGGTCAGGATTAGTTTAGTTTACGACTGTATCAAGTGCTAATTATATGGTGGAGATTGGCATATGAATACAACATACAGTAATAGTGGCGTCAAGAGAAAAGATGTCCCTTTGACACACCGTGTCTTTGAGGGTATATTTGTTCTCTTTGTCGAAAAGAGTTTTAAATTTATTTACATAAGACTGCGGGAGAATGAAATGTAAATATATTGCTAATGGTATTAAATAAGAATATCATTGACTTTCAGGACGCGAGGTATTCTCATAGAATATTAATGACAAAATAACTGAGAGAGTGCAGTATATATATATATATATATATATATATATATATATATATATATATATATATATAGTAGACATTGAAGTCAATACCCTGAGGCGACAGTCTGTTTCATACGAAATGCAGTTGTCAGGACATGTTGCGTTTAGTATGAAGCAGACTGTTGCCTCTGGGTGTTGACTTCAACATACACTTTTATATTTATTATATGCTCTATCCCTGCTATTGAGCATTTTAACCCATAAATATAAATAGAGCATAACTTAAAAACATATATATATATATATATATATATATATATATATAGTGTGTGTGTATATATATATATATATAGTGTATATATATATATATATATATATACATATATATATATACATATATATAGTGCATATATATAGTGCATATATATATATATATATATATATATATATATGTGTGTGTGTGTGTATTTAGGCAGCAATCCTTCTTTCATGCACATTTAATTGAATACAACTTACAAGGTGCTTTTATTTAGTTTCTTTTATATCAATTTCTCATGCGATCCTAATAATTTCTTTCTTGTCAGATGATAAATTATATAAAAACTATCCGAATGTTCTTTTTAGCTGAGCGCTTTCGGCTATACATTTAGCCATTTTTAAGGATTAAATATTTTAACTGTTAAGTAAGAAATAATTTGTTGCATGTATGTTTTACAAAATGTTTTCATTTTTCGAAACACGATCAAGATATTGTGCCCAAGTTGATATTAAGTTTTTTTTAATTTTTAGTAATAAGGCTTCCATTATTTTTAACCTTTTTTCATGTAGATGATGCTATTATATTAGTGTTGTCAACAAGTATGTTACAAATAGTGCCCGGTAGGTCTCCATGAATATTTAAATGAGATCTAATTGAGGTATGGTTAGAAAGGTGTAGAGTGATTCTGCGTGTCAACCATGTTGTAGTGTGGCCTATATAATTATTTACGAATTTCGATTGATCAGTTATACAGTTCCTTAATGGGCATATATATATATATATATATATATATATATATATATATATATATATATATATATATATGAAGTGTATTGGGGAAGCAGATCATTATATACGTTTTGATTTTTGATTTTTGATCATGAGCTTCGTATAGCGGCTTTAGTTTCGGGAGAAAATAAAGACAAAAACTGAACAATATTTGGATATTTTTAATGATGTTTCTCGATCAAAGGTTTCGGCTCACATGAGCCATCATCAGTGGTTATATTTGTAATACCCATATAATCACTCTGATGATGGCTATGATTTAACAATATGTATATATATATGTGTGTGTGTGTGTGTGTGTGTGTGTACGTGAATGTGTGTTTTCAAAAATAGTGTATCTGTATAAGAACAAAATTAATCAAAAGATAAAATAGAAAAATCTAGTCATAACTTTATATTAGATCCTCTAAAGGTCAAGTCTATACTCAGGACAGCATGGGTTATTTTCCTCTTGTCTCTTTTTTATTCATATATATATATATATATATATATATATATATATATATATATAAATGTGCTACAACTAAAAGGAGACAAATATAAGTATAATTATAATATATCGCACATATAGTGCTGGTGTAAATAAAAGAGTGCTCGATGTAACAAAACAGAGCTATTAATTATATATTAATAAATATACATATTATCCTTCACCGGTAGCACGACTCGGAGTCTTATTCACAACGCAACATTCAGGTGCTGCGTAAAGACTGACCGTCAAGCAATTTAAATTTGAATAAAAAATTAATCAAAAGATAAAAGAGAAAAATCTATTTATAACTTTATAGTAGATCCTCTAAGGGTCAAGTCTATACTCAGCACAGCATGGGTTATTTTTCATCTTGTCTCTTTTTTATTCATATATATATATATATATATATATATATATATATATATATATATATATATATATATATATATATTTCACAGTGCTCAACTAAAAGGAGCAAAATATAAGTATAGTTATAATATATCGCACATATAATGCTGGTGTAAATAAAAGAGTGCTCGATGTAACAAAACAGAGCTATTAATTATATATTAATAAATATACATATTATCCTTCACCGGTAGCACGTCTCATTCACAACGCAACATTCAGGTGCTGCGTAAAGACTGACCGTCAAGCAATTTAAATTTTAATAAAATTATCTGGTTACCGCAATGTTGGCGCAATCAAATATTCGGGGATTACAGATTATTATTTAATATATATATATATATATATATATATATATATATATATATATATATATATATATATATATATGGCATCTAGAATAAACGGGATTTATAAATATGTGTAAAAAATTACATTAGAGTTGTGAATATTATTTTTTTATATGAAGGATAAAGCAAGTTTATTGGTACTTCTGTTTTATTTAAAAAAAAAAAAACGTAATTTAATTGTAAAAATAATCCAGACATACGTATTTCAACAGATATTTACTTTTTATGCCTACATGTAACCAGAAATTCATTTCTGCGTCAACATTGTGGTGACCAAATATTTTTTAAATTTAAATTACGTAACGTTCAGCACATGAAGATTGCGTTGTGCATGAAACTCCGAGTCGTCCTACCGGTGAAGGATAATATATACATTTATTAATATATAATTAATACGTCTTTTTTATTAAATCAAACACTGTTTTATTAACACCAACACAATATGTACGATATATATATATATATTTATATATATATATATATATATATTAACACTATATGTACGATATATATATATATATATATATGTATATATGTGTGTGTGTGTGTGTGTGTCTGTGAAGAAATATAGTTTTAATGTGTGCTATATTTATGGGATAAAGTGCTCAATATTAGAGATAGAGCGTGTGTAAATATAAAAGTGAACATTGAAGTCAACACTCAGAGACGACAGACTGTTTTATGTTAGACGCAATCGTTAGGCCTGACGATTGCGCCTAGCCTGTAGCCTCTGAGTGTTGACTTCAATGATCACATATATATATATATATATATATATATATATTGTGTGTATTTAGGCAGCATTTTTTCATTAATACATGTCTCATTAAATAATATAGATAAGCGTTGTCTATATATTTTATGCAAGTTTTTTTCATATAGTCTGATAATCTTAATAACATTATCATTAAATAATGAAAGAAAATCACAATATTGATACATACTTTTTTTTATTTAATCCGATCTGAGCTTTCGGCTTACATAAGCCATTATCAAAGATGACAATTACACAATATATTTATGCAATACACGAACAAGAAATTGATGATAGTATTATTTGTTTACATGGATGATTTCCAAGCAACGATAAACACGTGCATATAAAACGCTGAAAGCGAAAATCGCACGACAGCTCGTGACGTCACACATGACCACGCGAGAGTGAATCCGATGAGTATTGAGTATGGAAAGCCGTTGGTATGAACCAATGACTTCTGTTACTAATTATAGGCATTTAAGGATATTTTTGGAGATTTCATAGTTTATTTTGTTCAGGTTAGGTTTCAACTGTTTTATGTATATAGCTTCAAGAATTTTTAGTTTTTGTTTATTGTTTTCATGTTTAAGTATAATTGTGTTTTCGACGAGGATTTTCCGGAATTGTGTATGCGGCCAGGCATGTTGTTTTAAATGTCTAAAAATGTTAGAGTTATCATTCAAATGTAGTGTCAAGCGTCGTGAAAGCGAGTTTGTGGTGTGACCAACATAGATATTATTTAGTTCGTTGGAGATACAATCTCCCAAAGGGCACCTGAATTTGTAAACTATGTTGGTTTTTTTCAAATCGCTAACCGGGGGAGAAGAATCATTTCGAATAATTGAGTTGGATATTTTAGATTTAGTGTAGTATATAATTAACTTAATTCTTTTGCTAGGATCTATATATATATATATATAATTGAAGCCTTATTAATAAAAAAACAAAAAAAACACACTCAATAATATCAACCATAAACATGGACATAATGTATTGACCGTGTTTTGAAAATGAAAACAGTATATAAATACATACATGCAGCAAACTATTTCTTGTTAACCGTTAATATATTTCAACCTTGAAAATGGCTAAATGTATAGCCGAAAGCGCTCGTATAAAAAGAACAATTGGACAGTTTTTATATAATTTATTATCCGAAAAGAAAAAAAGAAAATATTAGATCGCATGCGAAATTGTATAAAAAATAAATTAAAGAACCTTTTCTGTCGTATTCAATGAAATGTGCATGAAAGAAGAATTGTCGCCGAAATACACAAACAATTCTATGTATGTGTGAGTATTGTTGTTTTATCAACTAATATGTATATAATATTATGTATATGGCTATGTTTTTCTAAGAAATGTTGTTTAATAGAACTAAGATCTGAAAGGTGACAGATAGGTCGACAGGAGAGCGTGGTTGTAGCAAAACCAATTTATGTAATGGGTTTATTATGAGTATCAGAGATACAATCTCTGAACGGGCATGTAAATTGATACACTACATTACACTACTTATTTTTGGTAGAGGATTTAGTTGTGTGGTTGTAGGGTTATTAGAGAGTATGAAGTCAATTGTTTTAACGTTTTATAATATATGATGTCGACATAATAGAATATCATCTTTCCTCCCGAAATTAAAGCAACTATACGTAGCTTAGAACGGCTGATGATCAAACACTATAGACATTCGTTCTCTGTTATATTTGTTATATATGTTTAGAATTAATATATAGAATTTATAGAATTAAATTTAAAATCTTTATCTCATTTACAAGCGATTTCTGAAATTTAAAAAAATAAAAATAATTAATAAGAACAACGGATTATAAATCATATTGTTGTTTCTCAGTATATATATAAATATATATATGTATCTGTGTGTGTAAGCTAATAATATATATATATATATATATATATATATATATATATATATATATATATATATATATATATATATATATATATATATATATATATATTATTTCTCTCGTCCTCGATATGCCCCGTCAGGATTAAGTATTCAAACCTTCTTTCCGCATTATGCAACCCAAAAAATCTCAGCAGTCTTTTGCTATTTCTGGTTATATGTGTTCTTTAAGACTTTCTCATTGCTGTCTCACTCCTTGATGGAATTCTCAGTATCCTTCTGTAGAACAATTCTGTTACTTCCTCTTCGTCTGTGGAGAGATTGTCCAACATTCACTGCTATCCAAGAACATTATTTTCTTTGTTTTTAACGAATTGTTTCTGCTGTTTTGGTTAGATTTTGGATGTCGCTTTCTCCATTTTCATTTAATTATTGAGTGAAAAAAAAATCACGCAAATTCACTACTGCTTCCCAAACCTAGCATAACTCTTTTTTTTCTCTTACCCCCTCGTCGTTCTCCATGCCGTATTAATTAGTTGTTCCTTCTATGCATACCGATACTACACACTGATCCTGAACAAAGATATATATATATATATATATATATATATATATATATATATATATATATATATATATATATATATATATATAATAAGCTAATAATATATATATGTTAGCTAATAATAAATATATATTTTTCTCACCTTTTGAAACAAATATATATTTATCTTTAACTTATATATATATATAGCATAATGAGAAGCCACGTATACTTTCTTGATGTGTATATAATATATGGATAAAATAACTGAAAAAAAATTGGGTGTTTTTTGCGAAAGTATTTATTTATAAGTTTTTATATATATTTAATATTTCAGACCACCTCGGTACTTCCTCAGAAATTAATTGAATTACTGTATTACTGTATTTGGCAGTTTGTTTACACTTTACAGCGTCCGTCGTTAGACGCGGAGGTCACGTGATGTGAATTTTTTAACCTAAATCTAACGATAGTATTTTAGATGTTGTTTAAAAAGGTTTTTTAACTATATCTAAAGAATTTTTTTAACTATTGAAATATTTATACAGATTTAAAATACCCAAGTCTTTGTTTAACCCTAGTTTATATGTGTCTAATTTTAAAATCCAGTATTTCTCTTTTTTTTCTTCGTGTGTATGTTGTACTAAAACCTGAGTCTATCAATATACATTTACAGTTCTCTAATAAGTGTCCTGATTGATTAAAGTTTTCAGCTATGGGGGAATACGGATTGTTTTGACGTATGCCTTGTTTGTGGTTGTTGAAACGAAATCTAAAATTAGTTCCAGATTCGCCAATATATCCACTATTAGGACATATTGTGCAGAATAGGTAGTAAATTATATTATTGCTATCACAGGTGAGGCTAGGTGGATGTATTTTGATTTTGGAGTTGGGGACAGAAAATTCACTATATGGTATTAGATGTTTGCAAACTAGACAAATATATATATATATATATATATATATATATATATATATATATATATATATATATATAGAGAGAGAGAGAGAGAGAGAGAGAGAGAAATAGAGAGAGAAAGAGAAAGAGCGAGATAAGCTAATAATAAATATATATTTGTTTCTCACCGTTTGGTACTGCAATGATTTTCATGCAGGTGGCAATCATCAGGCACAGATTATATATATGATATTTATCTAGAAATGCAATGTAATTCAGTAAGCAGTGCATTACCAGTAGTCAGGATATTAATGACTGAATAAGTCTATTATATATATATATATATATATATATATATATATATATATATATATATATATATATATATATATATATATATATATATATATATAATTTTATATAATATATATATATAATTTTATTGTTGAGACACAATTTGATTTGAAATAAAATAGAACGGAAAAAAGAAATTAAGGAAATAGTAAAAAAATAACTATTCTTTTCGCAGAGATATCTTTATCATTAATACAGCTGTAAGAAATCGTCAAAATTTAAATGTGAAAGATAACAGATGTAAAAAAAAGATGTAAACAAGATAAAGATGTAAAAGATAATAAAAAAATCAATCAGAACATAAAGACTACATAGCCTACGATATTTCTGAAAACTATTGTAAAGAATCATATGTTTAGATTTTCTCATTGACGAAAAACATCTCAGACAATTGCTTTATAAAGAATGGGATTTGAATTAAATAATATCGTTATTGAAGTCTGCCTGTCCGTTTGGTTAGAATGAATGAAAATTCGCGGAATACGTGGGCATTCTTTGTTATAAAATAGAAAGAGAATCAAACACGCTTTGGCGGGCAAAATGTTCTCTTGCAATGCACAATAAACGACATGATATATTGGATAAAAAATACATATATTTTGTTTCGAAAACACAACAAAAAATCAAGAAAAAGAATGGGAAGATTATTTAAGCTTGTTTTATTCTTCTTCTGTCTGTCCTGTACCATCAGAACGATAGTGATCATGACTCTCCACATTTTCTTGTTCTTTGTAGCTCTTAATGAATTTTGTCTTTTTGTTATTTCACCTAAACCCTATTCTGTCATCTATTTACTCAAACTCGCTCGGTAGGTTATGCATTGTTTTTCTCCGTTTCTCTTGCATTCAAAATGACGAGTGAGTATCGAATTTTCCAAACCCTCTTTCCTCATTATGTACTTTCGACTATCTCTTTCAGGTATTAAGTATGAGGGTTCGTTTTGTTTCCGTTTTCTCTCAAACATTCCAGAGTAATCGGAGCATCCTTCTGTGGAACCATATTTCTGTTGCTTCAAGTCTCTTCTTCATCTGCGTGGAGATTGCCCAGCATTCACTGCTAATTCTTCTTCTTCTTGGCCTAGCTTCGTGAACGATGATTTATGAAGTGGGCTGTCCACATCGACTGCAGGCGCGCTGATAGCCGATTAGTCCGATGCCGGACGGGCAAGTTCGTCCGCAGCGTCTGCAATTGAATGTCTGGTCATGTATAACTGCTGAGGCATCCCGGTCCTTCTTCCCGCGGCGTTTCTCCTTCAGGTTGGCCCTGCGAGAGTCCCCAAAGGTGGAGACGGCCTGGTGGACAGTGCGGCGCTAAGATTGACGGTCAGCAGCAAGTGTCGGACCAGTGGTGATAGTCAATGTGGCAGGTACAGAGGGACTTCTAGAGGGAGTCCTTCTAGCGCTTCTTTGGTGCCGCTCTGTCAGGGTGGCTAGTGGAGAGTACGCCGTACAGGGCTATCTTGGGCAAGCGAAGGTCCCACATTCTGGAGACGTGCCCTGCCCAGAGTAGCTGTGACTTCAGCAACATGGCTTCAATGCTGGTGATTTCCACTTATTCGAGGACCTCAACGTTGGTGGCGTCGTCACTACAGTGAATGTTAAGGCTGGTACGGAGACAGCACTGCTGGTAATTAGTAAAACTGATATTACATACCAATTTTAATTTGTTTCGTTTGGCTTAACCCTAACCCAGCCCCACCTCTTAACAAAAATAAATAAATAAATAATGCACAAAACAATAATTCCTTAACAGCAACAGATATTATTCTCATTTAAGATGTAGCTGATAATAGCTATCCATAGCTTCTTTTATTTCTTTTTAATGTCTATGAATTGACATGATTTCAGGAAACTCCGATGAGCTGCTTTCGCTGATTCCCAGACTTCATGAATTTAAGCGTTCAACTAGGCTGACATCTCGCCCTCCCTCTTTTACTGTCGAAACTGTTAAATGTAGCCGTCTCTTCTACTCCAATAGCTTCATGTATCGCACTTCTCGCCTGTTGAACTTCCTCCCCATTTCTTGTTTCCCTGATAGCTATAATCTCCAACTATTCAAATGTAATGTCAATCGACGTTTCCAGATGCCTTGATCTATCCCCTGTCCTTCTCTTCATCCTTTCCTATATCACTTCTATTTGCTCTCGCTCCAACTCTCTGTAACCCCTTGCGTGCTAGTGTCTTTCCGCCTTGCTTGGGGTGAAATGCTTAAAAAAAGGTAGTGTATTTGTTTCCTGTTGCCTTTTCAATGGTTTTGAATCAGGAGTTATTTTACTAGGCTGGCTGTCAACCCAAGCACAAGAACACAGGTTGCGATTTAAAGTATTTGCTGGGCGAGAGAAAAGAACATTAATGCGAAGCGAATGTAGCAGACTGTGTTAGAATTTGAACTTGTCTCACCGATTCTAATTGCCGAGCTGATAACAGCCAAATCCATCAAATCATATTAAATGTACTAAATGTTTAAAAATAACAAAAGAAAATTAACCGACTTCTCCATTACACTCACTGTCAGACTGTATGAATACACCGTATGAGATTATCAATGCCAAAGGTTTTTTTTTCTTAGCACCTCATAGATTCCATGACTTCAAAAAGCGTTTCAAGATGTTTCCTGATGTTTCACAATATGTCAACATATATCACAGCTAATTTAGCAATCGGAATTCTGTATAGTCTCAACGCTCCTTTACCCCTGGGATCAAACTGTAGTAGGTATCCTTTCTTTCTCTTAAAGTTCTAAGTGAAGCCGATTCTCGTGACTTTGTCTTTCCTACTTTAAACCGGTCTTGTACTATATCTCGTCACCACGGGTAAATTTAAAGTGTAGTACCTGTTCCTTAATTTTTCTAAGCGTTGACGGAACTCTCCTCTCTGGAATTCCAAACTCGCGTCAGGACAAGTACAGAGTAATGTGGATGAGATTTATAGAAGTGGGGAGGGACATAGAGAGAGAGGGAGAGAGAGAGAGAGAGAGTGCGTGTATGTGTGTAATAAAAATAGGTTGATAGAGTGACAGCGAGTGAATGTGGGAGAGAGATAATAAGGAGATTACATCAGTGACTGAAAATGAAACTAAATAACGAGGAGAGTATCAACACCGAGAAAGAGATTGAATAATGAAGAGAGAGTTGGTGGGAAAGGACGAGAGAGGTAATGAGAAAATAAGAAATAAGAAATAATAATAATAATAATAATAATAATAAGAGAAGGAGAAAGACAAAGAAATAATGGAAAAGAAATCGCATGAACGAAAGAAAGAAGAGAAATGAAACAAATGATAGAGTGGGAGATAGAGATAGATAGTGAGAGAGAGAGAGAGAGAGAGGGATGAAGATGAAAAAGACAACGAATTAAACACAGAGAATATGAGAAGTGGTGGAGGAGAGATCACCATTTGAATCACATTTACAGAATACATAACTCAAAATAAAAGTCGATTAAAAAATGAGGAGGAAATGGAAAGAAACGGAATTTGGTGCGTTGGTTTGTAGCGGTGGCGGTGGTGGCGTTCTATAACGACGGAGGAGGAAAAAAATCCCGAAAGAGGGAAAACGAGGAACAATGTTGCTTTTATATTTATTGTTGGATGAGACAAGATTGTTGTAGAGGTCGGGTACACGGTGAGACAAGACACAGAAGAAAGGAGGCAAAAAAGGAATCTATTGAAAGAAATCTAAACAGGAACAAACGAAGAGCAAAAAAGAAAAAAAAAAGAAGGATAAGCAAAAATCTAAATAAAACAAGAAGAGCAGACGATCGGCCCGATAACGCGCATAATTAATATACAATGGTCAAAGTTCAATGGGTACAACTAAAGTGCAACTCAAGACGACATAAAAAATCTTCTCTATGCTTAGAATGGCCGGAAAAAATAGGAAATAAATATCATATACTACATTTGGTTGAGATTAAAAATATTGTCATAACTTCGGTTTTTCTACCAAAGAGAAGATAAGTAATATGTTTAGATAACACGCAGTATTTACTTGTGTATAATACGAGAAAATTTGAATGAAAATTAAATGGAAAACAATGGTGTATTATACGCAAGAAAACGATTCTCACAAAATTTATACACAGCTTTTCGCTTATCTGATGCAGCAAGATTGAGAATACACTTTTACTTACAAGATAAAGTTTATTTATATTTTGATTTTCTTGTATTTTTTAATTAATTCACCACAAGCAAGGCGATAACGCCACTAAGACAAAAATAACTACTGCGAGTGAAAGACAGTGAAAAAAAAAAGACTTTAAAGGAACCGGATACCCAATCTTAAACCGGAAACAAATGATAAACCTCAACTCCTGTTCAAAAGACCAGGGAGGTGTGTGAACGAGATGATAGACATTAAAACTTTCTGTTTTCATTCTTACGGAGAGGCAATATTGTTTCATTTTCATAGTTTATTAATATATAAAAAATATAATAAAAAATATAACAAAATATAATATAAAAACTAAAAAATATAATATTAAAATATAAATAAAATATAAAATATAATATAAAATAAAATAAAATAAAAATATAATATAAATAATATAATATTAAAAAATAACACCTTAAAATGTATTAACGTGAAGCACCTTTCCATTAAATTTGAAAATAACATTTAGAACGGAAATTAAGAGAATAAGGAATCTTCCGGTGAATTTCTATTTTTTTTTTATATAGTGAAAGATTACATATTTTAGTGAAATATTTATTTTTAAAAAATTACATATATTTAGAAATATTTATTTAAAAAAAAAAAAAAAAAAGAACTAAAATCAGAATCTATCAATAAACATTTACAGTTGTCTTTAGTATTTTAATGGATGATATAGAAAATATAGTAAAACTTTTCAAAATAAGAATTACATAGGGAGGGCTGTAGTACGGGGTCGTATCATTTTCAATGATGTTTCACATAACATTGAGCATTTGTATGTACGTGCAAATATATGTGCGTATATGTATTTTTATCATACTCATACATGTATGGGCATATATATATATATATATATATATATATATATATATATATATATATATATATATATATATAATTATTGTCATCCACAGACAGACTGTTTAGCTGTATCACAG
Source organism: Acanthosepion esculentum (assembly GCA_964036315.1). NCBI lineage: Eukaryota > Metazoa > Mollusca > Cephalopoda > Sepiida > Sepiidae > Acanthosepion > Acanthosepion esculentum. Next base: position 72,746,910 of record OZ038488.1, read on the forward strand.
CTCTTCAGTGTGGCTAGACGTCCGGTTGCCTTTAGCTAGGATCGAAACCCAACTGAATTGGCGTCAGTCTACCACTAAGCCGTTAGGGATGAAGGTGAATTTTAGCGTATTTATTTTTCGATAAACACAGTGACCGACAGTACTCAATATATATATATATCTTTATATAGTGTATATATATGTATGCATCTTTATATCAGAATCATGTTAAGAAATTTGAAGATATAGTGAATAAAAACTCCCGTCTGAAGTGTTTCAATCTTTAGGACTTCGTCAGATCAAAGTGATGTGTTTGCACTTCTAAAACAAGACTTATCTAATACAATACAAAATAATATTAAGCTAGAACTTCGATGAATTTACTTTATCATCTGCTATAACCGCTACAAGGAATATGTAAGATAAACGTCGAGGAATTTAAATAAAAGTTTATATGAACACAAAAGGGATATTATACCAAAGAAAATATTCAATTAAATGATCACTGTAATGAGTCTGACCATAATTCTCGATTTTAAAATTGCTACTTTAATTAAAAGAGATAGTACTTTACTAAGAAGAAATGGCATAGAAAGTGTTTTAATCGCGAGATATTCGACAGAAAATATGCGTCCAAGTTCTTACAACATTTCATCTTCCTGGGCAGGTCTTCTGTTATCACAATGTGGCATATTTAATGGCAAAAGTGATAAAAACATAAAGAAACAGGAAAATAATCTAAATTAAATTGGTTAGGCTATATATCCAAGCACATATTTAAAAAAAATAATTAAAGTTTAACACTTCATCGCCTCCCCTCCTCTTCGTCTGCATATGTCGTTACATCAACTTAAATATCAATTTAGTACAATGATGTCCTAAAGTACCAAACGCGTCACGCAAGAAAACTTTCAATTTTGTCACTGATTTTCTTCCGCCTAGAAAAAACATGATTTTAATAGCAATGCAAAATTCACTATTATTGAAAGAATAGAAATAAACACAGAAGATAAACTTAGGAAAATGCTAGAAGAATATGAAGATATGGATGTTGCGCCTCAAAACAATTTGCCGGACGGACTTAACAACAGACTAAACAGCACAGATAGAATTAATTTATAATCCCATAGATCAAAACCCACCCATATTCTTTAACCACACTAGACAGACATGATTGCAGAGGTGTTGACGTCTACCACATAGACACAATCACACAAATGTATACACATACACACATCATCCTCATTAAAATAAATAAAAGATAACATACACATAACACACACATCACCTTCCTATCAATCAATAAAGCTGTCAGAATGATAAAGGAGTTAAGTCTGAGACTCATGAATCTCGCAGTCTCTCTTTCAAAGAACTTCAAAGGGGCCTTTTCACCGATACAAGGACTGACCAAAAATTTCAAAGACGCCTTTTCACCGATACAAGGACTGACCAAAAATTTCAAAGACGCCTTTTCACTGATACAAGGACTGACCAAAAAATTCAAAGACGCCTTTTCACCGATACAAGGACTGACCAAAAATTTCAAAGACGCCTTTTCACCGATACAAGGACTGAGCAAAAATTTCAAAGACGCCTTTTCACCGATACAAGGACTGACCAAAAATTTCAAAGACGCCTTTTCACAGATACATCGACTGACCAAAAATTTCAAAGACGCCTTTTCACCGATACAAGGACTGACCAAAAATTTCAAAGACGCCTTTTCACAGATACATCGACTGACCAAAAATTTCAAAGACGCCTTTTCACCGATACAAGGACTGACCAAAAATTTCAAAGACGCCTTTTCACAGATACATCGACTGACCAAAAATTAACGATAAAAAACAAAAGCAAATGAAAACTAAAGGCAAAGTTCACTTTCTCCAGAAGCAGTCATTCACTCCTGTAGTTTACTGTTACTAACAAGCAAGGATTTCTTTCTCCTGATGATGGTCGTGCTGGCTGAAACCAATCGAGGAACCTAATTAGAAATAATAAAACAAAAATATTAATATACAACCTAACATACAATGTGTATAAAACTAAATTTTTTAACATTTGTTCATTGTTTAACACACGCCTACACACATAGATATTTAAAATGTGTAAACATATATATATATATATATATATATATATATATATATATATATATGTATGTATGTATACACATTTTGAATATATATATATATATATATATATATATATATATATATATATATATATATATATATACATATATATATATATATATATATATATATATATATATATATATATATATTGTGACCCTGGGTTTCATGCTCTCTGCGATCGTCTGACCCAAACTCACAACAATCCAACTATATATATATATATATATATATATATATATATATATATATACTACAAAGCAAAGAGAAATTTAAGGACACGACAGGTACTTCGCACTCTTTCCTTACCGGCTTTCATTTTAATCTTATTTCTTATTTGTTGACGTTTTATTCCCCACCGCCTATTTTCCACTTCTCCACCTTCATCTTATTTCCATATTCTTCTTCTTCTTCTTCTTCTTCTTCTTCTTCTTCTTCTTCTTCTTCTTCTTCTTCCTTGTTTTCTTAAAATATGGTTTTGTCTATTTTTTTCTTCAACTTTTTTCATTTTTCTACTTTTCCCATTTTTTTCTCATCTTTATATTCCTCTCATCACATCTGTAGCCTTGCTTTTTATACGTCTGTATTTTTCATATTTTCCCTGTCTGGGGTCTTCTTTTTACATCTGTCATCTTCGAAAAATGAGTCTATAGTATTTTTGACATGCAATTCTTGTGTCATGTCTCTTCATTACGTTGGCGATCATGGCTCTCTAAAATTTCCTGTCCTTAGTAAATTTTGTCTTTTTCTAATCCCTGTTCGGACATCCATTTTAAACTTCGTCAGGTATGTGACGCACTTTTTCCTTCTGTCGAAATTGCCTTTATTATGCACTGTGAGTGTCAAATTTTCTAAGTCGTCTATCCTCATTATGTGCCCTAGAAATTTCAGCCGTCTCTTCTTTATGTTACGTATAAGTGTCCTTTTTGTTTCCATTTTTTCTAAATCTTCGGCGTTGATCACATATTTAGTCCATGGCATTCTCAGTATCTTTCTGTAGAAATATATTACCTGAAGTCTTTTCATTATCTGTGAGGAGATTGTCCAACATTCACTCTGATAAAACAGTTGTTTTTTTTTTTACTCTTGTTCTTGCTTCTAACAAATTTTTCCTGCTTCTTAATATTTTGCTTAGCATTTGAAAGGCATCATTCGCTATCCAAATGTGCCTTCGGATTTCGGTATCACTTCTTACGTCGTCTGTTAACGTTGCTACTGATTCTTATTTCAAGAAGTCTACAGTCTTCAAGATTCTTCTGTATAGACGAATGCAATTTCAAATCTCTTCTCATAGAAATCAATTTTTCTTGATTCCAACCAATTTCCTCAAAGCTTTAATTCCAGTTTGATAGTTGCCTTCTTTTTTTTTTTAAAGTTACCTCACTTTTACTTATTTATTTATTTACATGTTAATTTGTTTTCTTCGCGGAGTTTCATTGACACAGAAGACAAATGTCAAAGTTTTTCGGTCCAAATCAATATAACAAAACAATATCGATCTGGCTGACTATTAGCTCAGCATATCAAAGCCCCATTTGCCAAAGGTTGTACTTGATTAAGTTTCAATGAATGATATATTCTTTCTGACGAACGCACCAAACAAAGACTACATTTTGCAACCTGATGATACTTTGGCCTCTTCTGATTGCTTAAAACGATATTTGAAAGAAATAAAATAAAAACCAATGGATATATAGATATATAAAAATTGTACCGTCCTATAAAATCTATTAACGTATTTACTTATCTTATATAAATTTGATGTCAGCCGTTTCTTTATAAGGAAACATTCCGTATTCATTGAGCAATAGTCAGTGCTACTGTCGGTTGAAATTTATAAAATCTTTCTCGTAACAAAAAAATTAGGGAAAATAATTTTATTATGTTCAGGAAATGTTATTGCTCTTTCCTTCCTAACCTTTTGTTTGAAGTAGTGTGGAACGTCAACATCTTGATTGCTATTATTTTCTCTTCGACTTACATGTGCAATTCAATTTAGTTGTTGTTGCTGAGGTTGGACGTCTTCGTGCGATGTGGTTCCTGCTATTTCTTACAGGTCTTTGTTTACGATTCTGTAGCGCCAGTTCATGAAGCTCGAAGAGGGATAGTTCTCGCTATGACCGAGAGTGCTCGTTCGCTCGAAACCGTTTTTAACCATTGATATAAGAAATAGAGTAATATACAACTGACAATGTAGATATTTCTGAATTGGTCTGGCATCATACATGACATCATATGAAAGTCTTAATCTGACGAGACTACTGAAGAAATATTTTGTAGGTTAATATTTTGCTTAATGCTACACGTCCAGGGAAACCCAGTGAAGAACGAATTCCCTACAGTGGTAAACATTTGTTAGCCTATCGCACGAAACAATGCTCCACGATAGATATACGATATTAATAATTTGTAAATACAATACTCGCTAGCGGCGTAAAGTATGTAAACCACTGCTAGAGGTGGTTTACTTATACAGCCTACTACCCCCACTTACAATAGTGTCCCCCATATTTATGAGGATTGGGATATACCCATTAGTGTTCATATATACGGTATATAACAAAGCGTTGATTTATGAAGCGTTGGAGCTATAGAAGGATATTCTGAGGGGGTGGAGACTGCATGTCTTATAAATCAGTAAACAAAAGCTGGCTTGTATACGGGTTCGAACACTGAACCCTGTTGACATATGTCAATGGGGTGGAGTTGTACAAATTGTAATGCGACCATCTATTTTTTCTTTTAGATTAAACATTCCAGAAAACGAACCCCTCCTGCGAAAATATAATGAAAATTACCTTATACCCCGTGATTTCTTAAAATGAAAAAAAAATTCCTCATCTAGAGGTTTTTTTTCATATATTACTATCGATTAAGAATTCTTGATTACTAATGAAAAAAAGTCACATGAAAATATTTTGTTAGATTCTGTAGGGAGATTAATTTACAATGAATTTCCACAGTGAGAAAAAGAGCACACTGACGCAATTCACTCCACCAGAAATTTGGAAGCGGCATGCTGTATTGCTTGGCATTCGCACCGGAAACTCCAATGCGAATATTTCAGTGTGTTTGGGTAACAATCTGAGGACAATTCAGATGATTAGGAAAGAGTTGGATGGGTCTAATTGCGATTACAACGGTACAGCAGCTCGGAAAGCTCACTCTGATCGTTCTAATAATGACAGCAATCTCGAATTTTTTGGTGAGGGCTTCAGACTCAAGACAGAGGTCTACATGAACTGAAGGCAAAGATTTTGGCAGTATTCAGCAGCAAGAAATGTATTGGTCTCACACTAAACTGAGCCCCACACATAATAATAAAGGCTGGCTGCAGTCTGGGGAGTTATGAGGCCAGATGTAAGTTGTGATGTGGTAGCAGAAATTGTGACAGCCGTGACTGGGTACCCCTGCTTGTGTGGCATGATGCGAAGTCCTGTTGCCAGAAATATGATCTTAGGATCTTCAAGCAACAACTCTCTTGACCCAGGGCAGCACTACTTCCTCAAGGCACTTGATGGAGGCCTACATCTTGAGTCTGAAGTCCCGTGGGAAGATGAATGGAGGCATAATATCGCCATCACCAGTGATCACTCCAAACACCATGATGTTGACTTGATATATCGAATTCTTTCCGAATCACCTGCACTGTTCTCAGATTGATATGCAGACACTCTGAAATGTCCGTATTGGAGCTCCCGGCGTGAATGCCAATCAGTACAGTATACCGTTTCCAAATTTCTGGCGAAGTGAATGTCTTCATGGTACTATTTTTTTCACAGACGGTGCCCATCCGATCCTACTAGACTGTGCAGTCTACAAAATAAAAAAACAACGCGCATGCGTGAAATGAATATATAAAATAGTGACAATTTACTCGTCTCTACATACATACGTAAATACATACACAGATACGCATACACACACATACACATATATACATATGCATATATATATATATATATATGTGTGTGTGTGTGTGTGTGTGTGTGTGTGTGTATGTGTCTCTGTGTGTGCGAGCGTTGTTGAATTTTTTTACATTTAGGACATTTTCCTAGTTTCCTTTCATAATTTCTGTTTTCATTTTCTATTGGTTCTATTGAAAAAAGGCCTCTCTGGATTTAGATTTAATTTTTAAAATGTAGGATTTAGGAACATTTGTATACACCTAATATATTAATACTAGATGAAAACAGATAGAACACACACACACACATACACACATACACATATATATATATAACGTATAAACAGAGAACATATTAAATAATTGTTTGATTTCTTCCATTTCATAATATGTTGTCTTTGTTTACGTTAAGATATGTTTCGTGAGCAGAAATGATCGATCGAGAAAAATCGTCGAAAATATACGTTTATAAACAGTAATTCGGACTTTGTTAACCAGACGCTTCTCTGTAGCTGAATGGATAACAGCACGTCAGATCAAATGAATGATCTCATTACGATTACAGGTTCAAATCCTGTCGGAGAGCGCATGTTTTCTACGACATTTGTCGAAAATTCAGACCGGTAAACGTAATTAATAATGTTTAATTAAGAAAACAGAGCATTTACTTAAATAATTTATATCTATAAAAATAACATATAAACAGAATGTATATAAAATATTTTTCTGTTATAATAGATAATAATTTTATTTTGAAAGCGTGGTTGTTCAGTTCATTAATCGGGAAAGGCCGGCTATCTTTTTTGAATCTATTCCTCCTGACTAAGCCAAGAAACATCTTCAAAAGAAAAAAATGAATGTCATTGAAAGCCCAAATAACAGCTTTTTAAATAAGATCACGGAAAGCGGAGACAATTCTTTGAAAGACGGTAGTGCAAGTGTAGATCCACGTATATAGTTTGTAGCAGTTTACTTGTGACGTTACTTCATCAAGCCATACATAAAGCAAAAGAAAGCAAAATAACAGCGCGCCTTTTTCTTGACACGCGTTATTTTCCCTCTTCTTCAGCCTGCTCTTTCCTTCGACAGCCTCCCTTTAGTTCCAGTACCCCGATCCCAAACCCTTTTCTTTATATCGTAGACCCTGAACAACCAACGTCTCCCCAAGAATCCTTACAGACCCCACAAAAACTCCAACATAGTCACGTTATTTATTTATTTCGGTAAAAGGAGACCTCCTCCCAGCCAGTTTTGTTTGTGTATTCTTATACGTTTTTGTTTCTTACCTGGTAGATGTGTATTCAGACCCTGAGTTCATTGACTTTTTAATGTATTATTTTTCTTGTTCTTTTCTCGTTCTCTCACCCCTACGTATATTCTTTTACTACAGTCTCAAACAGACCAAGAAAAACCAAGCCTTTCTTCTGTCTTACATTCGGCCGGGACCCCGGTCGCCGGAATATACCGCATAATAAACACAGTGTACTCCGTTGCTAAATGTATTTTTCTGAGTCTTGAAAGGAATAATTTTTTCATTAGACTCTATTCTTGGCGTATACAATCGGGACAAGCCCTGCAGAATCAGAACGTGAACGGGTCTTCACATGATTTTTTTTTGAAAAGTGCCCCGCTGTGCCATTCACTGCGGACCCATGGCATGTTCACAACTTCCGCCGTGTCGCCACATCCAGTGGCGACCTCCCGTTCCTTCGCGTGCCATACACAGTCGCGGTATGCGAGGCTCGGTCCGTTTGGCTTCCATGAAACGCACTGAAATGTTACTAAAGAGCTTCCCTGGTGTGGACGGGCTTTCTTTCCTTTTCATGCCTTTGTTTTCTTCTTTCTCCGCCATCTTCCTCCTTTTTCGCCTTTTTTCGTCTTTTTTTCGCTTCGTCATCATTTTTCATGCTTTCATTTCATCCATTCGGATTTTAGCGACGTATTTCTTCTTTTCTTTTGCTGAATTTAATTCTCTTCCTGGGGGTGGTCTCTCTGATCATCAGAATTTCCCCTCTGCTTCGTGCTTTGCCTTTTTTTTATTCGTTTTTCTTATTTTTCTCTGTCCTTTTCTTTCTCCTTTTTTTTATCATTTTTGTCAATCCTCCGTTTGTCCTATTTTTTTTATTAATTTTCTTTTCATTTTTTTGTTTTCTTTTTTAATCATTTTTTCGTTTTCATTTCTTTCTCCTTTTTTATTGAAAATTCCTGTGTTTTGTTTTTGTTTTTCTTTTTCACTGACCGGAGCGTTCTTAACCTTCTTTTCTTCCCTCAATATTTCCTTCTTGACACCTTTTTACCTTTTAGATTTTTGTCCCAGCATTTTTCTTGCTTCTTCTTTATTTTTCTTCTTTCCTTCTTCACTTTTCATATTGTCTAAAGTATTCTTCTTTGCTTACCTTTTTCTTGATCCTTTATTTTCTTCTTTCTTTTTTCTTGTTAATATTTTCTACGGTCGTTATCATCTTTTACTTTCATTCATCATTCATTCTTTTTTCCTGTTACTTATTTTCAGCTTATTATTATTATTATTATTATTATTATTATTATTATTATTATTATTATTTTAGCTAATTATTATACAGGATCTGTTAGAAATTAATGAAGGTGCTAAGAACGTGTTACGCCAATTTATGAAATAGGAGGCAATTTTCCGATAAATCAGTATTCAAAATCATGGACTTGAAAGAGTTCGAACAACTGAAATCTACAAAAAGCAGGAAGACAATCATGTATAACTATTTACTAAACGTAGCTTAGTCTGACACAGGGTTATATTTTTAAGGCATGAGTTCGTCTTAAACACATTAACATCCATCTGTCTGGTTGTGAGACGAGCTTGCTGCCAATTATATTGATGCATATTTTTCTTTTTTATATTCTATTTTACCCTCCCCGTCGCTGGTTATCGATTGACCAACGTTTTATTGGAATTGTAGTTGCACCTTCCTTGAAATATCTTGGATTTGGCCTTGACCTTGTTCTTCTTGTTTTTCTTGGCCTTGTTCATCTTGGCCTTGTACTGTTTTTTTCTTGGTCTTGTTTTTGTTTTTCTTGTCTTTGTTCATGTTTATTTTCTCTTTGTTATGTTTTTCTTGTTCTTGTTCATGGCCCTGTTCTTGTTCTTCTTGTCCGTATTTTTCCTTGTCATGTTCTTGTCTTTCTTGTCCTTGGTGTTGTTTTTCTTGTTCTTGTCCACCTTCTTGTCCTTCTTGTCTTTGGTTTTGTCATGCTTGTCCTTGTGTTTGTTTTTTTGTTTTCTTGTTTTTATCCTTGTTCGTTTTCTTGTCTTTCTTGTCCTTGGTCTTGTTTTACTTGTCCTTGTTCATGTTCTTATTCTTAATATTCTTATCCTTGTTCTTCGTTTTGTTCTTTTTCTTCTTTTCCTTCTTCTTCTTCTTGTCCTCCTTCTCAATGTTCTTGTCTTTATTGTCCTTGTTTTTCTTATCCTTCTTCTTTTTCTTGTTCTTCGTGATTTTCTCCTCGTTATTCTTTCTTCTTCTTCTTCTTCTTCTTCTTCTTCTTCTTCTTCTTCATGTCTTTGTTCTTCTTCTTTTCTTTCTTCTTCTTGTTTGTCTTGACCTTGTTTTTCTTGTTCTTCTAAATTTGATTAATTATTTTTAGCATCATTTCTCTCGAAGTGTTTGATTTTTATTTAATTTTTCCTCTCGTTCAAATAGTTGTTACTTTTTAAATTGTTTTTGTTTTGTTTCGTTGAACTTTTACTCGTTTAAATCTTCTCATTTCATTCCCTTTATCTTCACTTTCGATCGCTCTATTCTTTTCTTCTCTTTCAACATGTCTCATTATTTTCTTCTCTTCCATTTCTCATTTAATTTACTCTTTGAATTTTTCAAATGTTTTCATTTCTTTGTCTTCGTTTTCATTTTGTCTCGTATAACTTTCTTTTACTTCACCTTCTATTTAGCGTATAAGTTTCTTTTCTCTTCTCAATTTTTCTCAATAATTTTTCATTTACATCTCTTTTATTCCTTCTCTTTCTTCTAGTCGAAGGGCATTTGTTGCGTTTTTTTTTTAAATTTTCTTTTATTTTCAAATTGGCTCAGTTTTTTTCCACTTCATTCAATTCGTTTAATTCCCCTTTATTTTTCGCTTGTTTAAATTTAACCAAATCCGTTTTCTTTTCTTCAAATTCTTCTTGTGTATTTTTTGTTCTCTTTCAATTTGTTTCTTTCTCGTTTTTCTTATTACTTGTTATTTTTTCTCAGTTTCAATATGTATAATTCCTTTTCTTTTTTTCTTTTCTTCGATTTATCTCCTTTTGTTCCTAGCTTTTTTTTTCATTCAAGCTGTCTCATTTATTTTTATTCTGTTTCAATGGGTCAGATTTTATTTTTCAATTTATTTTGTGTCGTTTTTATTTCTATTTCAAATTAACTCATTTATTTTTCTTTTATTTCATATCGTCCCATCCTTCTTTTAAATTCAATTTCAATCCATGTTTTTCGTTTCCTTTTCTTATTTTTCACTTCCGTTCTTCTTTTTTCTCTCTTTCATTTTTCTCTTTTTCTTCGATTTTGTTTCATTTCACTTTTTACCCTTTCACATTTTATCGTTTGTTTTTGTTATAACCTAGAAGGGGTTACTGAATGAGGAATAACCCAAACGGAATTTGGAAATGAAATGGTAATCTTCATAACCGCAACAAAATACAATACTCGCCAGCGGCGTGAAGTAGGTAAACCACCGCTAGTGGTGGACTACTTAGACAGCATATTACCCTTAACTTACAATAGTGTCCAACGTATTTATGAGGATTGGGACAAACGGATTAGTTTTCATACATACTGTATATAATACAAAATAATTAACAAAATTAAAAGTTGAAAATAAAAAGATGAAATTAGAAACATTAGAAGATAGAAAGGGAAAATCTTGAACACACGCTCAATCCATAAATCATAAGGAATAAACAACACTCGATTATATTGATACCAAGAAACAAAAAAGTTAGCAAATTTAGATTGATTGATTGGTTTTCTACGTCTTATCAACACTTTGCGATGTTATTTAAAGCCAGAACATATTTTTAAATTGTAAGAATTCTTTTGTGGTGGGGAGACAATAATGATTTCATGATACAAGTATTATTAATTAAATAACAATAACAAAGGGAAATAACTCAAAGTCAACACTAGAGCTGTTCAGAGAGCCGAGAAATATGGCGGCAATTAATAATAGATTTAAAATTGAAAATGCAAGATTAAACAAAATGTTGTAACGTAGAAAAAAGGTTTCTGAATGAGGAATAAACAAAACGGAGGTTGGAAATGAAACAGTAATCATTATAACATCAACAAAATACAATACTCGCCAGCAGCGTGAAGTAGGTAAACCACTGCTAATGGCTACTTCGACAGCATACTACCTTCCACTTACAATAGTATGTAACGTATTTATGAGGATTTGGACATACACTTTAGTGTTCATAGGTACGGTATATAACAGTTTTTCTCATATATCAATTTCTCTTATTCTTTTTCATTTTCTTCGCTTTCACTATGTCACCTTTTCCTTTGCTTTCTCTTTCAATTGGTCCCAATACTATTTTTTCCTTCTCATAGTCCTCATTTCTTTTTTCATGTTTTTTTCTTTCATTTCGACTATTTTTCTTTTTCACTTTCTTCTACTTCACTTATTTTCATTTATTTTTATTTTGTATCTGATTACTTTCTCTTTAAGTCTTCTTTCATCTTCTTACACATTTTCCTTCTATTTCACCCTGGATCTTTCAGTTTTCTACACTTTCACTTCCTTTTAGTTTATCTTTCTTTCTTTATTTTAACATATTTATTCTTCTTTAAATCGTCTCATTACTTTGTACTTCTCTTTTATGCGTCTTCCTTCTCTTTCATTTCGTTGATTTTTCAATTTCTTCACTTTCAGTTTCCTTCATTTCATTGTTTTTCCTTTAAATTTATCCATTTTTTATTCTCTTTTGATTTGCATTCTTTCTTTTTATTCTCCTTCAATTTGAACTACTTTTTCTTTCAATTTGTCTCATTGCTTTTTCTTCGTCTCCAAAAAAATGAAACAATAATATCGAATGGGTATTTGTTTTTATCATTTCACCGCAAACAAGGCAATAAAACCACTAAGACACAAGGGGTTACTGAGTGTGAAGTAATAAGAAAAAGTTAAATATCATTAAGGATTGGTTGTTTGGTTGATTTTGTTTAGACGCCTATCAACCTCTATGGTCTATTTGATGCCAAAATTTAAATAATTTTAACGCAATTGTATGTCTTCAAATAGATATTTTGTATATAAATTTATGCTTTCAGGGTAAACCTATCTTGATTTGTACATGATCTGCTATAAACCTATATGGTTTGTACATGATCTGCTGTCGGTGTTAAGTTTTGGTATAATCATATTTAAGGCAGGCTTGGTTTGTTTTGTTTTAAGGAATATCAACCTCAATGGGTTATTTAATTCCGACAAGAATTTATTTCTGGCAATATTTTTTTTTCAAAAATGTAGTGCTGATAATATTTTTCTTTTCCAAAAATGTATTACTGGCATATTTTTCTTTTTCATAGGTGTACTGCTGATAATGTATTGCTGGTAATAATTTTTGCTTCAAAAATATATTTCTGGTATTAAAACCTACTCTTACACTTTCGTAGTCTTTTGACTCCAGTTTGGCGGTTAACTATTTCCCCATAGCTTGGACCCAGCAGGTGCTACCACCCAGCTCAAAGTGGACCTGGGAACAGCAGTAATTAAGGTTCCGAGCTCTTCTAAACCTTCTGATCAGAGGACTTGCTGCCGGGTGCAGTTCATCGTCAAACCTAGGACGCAGATGTAGCTTGCCCTCATACCCAGGACGCCTGGGGGGTCTTATCCCTCTGTAGAGGCTCAGTCGGCATATTCTGAAGCCACAGTCGACAATATTAAGGAGAGAGAGAGAGAGAGATAGAGCAATAAAAGAAGAGGAATCAAGAAGGCAGTGTATAACGATTGATATTGAATTTACATTTTTAAAGATCAGAATTAGCTGGAAAGCAAGAAGACAGAAGAGACAGAAGACAGGCAAGAAGTGCAAGAAAAGAAACTAGCCACACGTTGTGAGAACAGCAAACCAGCATAAAGGATTAGATCAATAATCAAAACAATTATAGAACGAAAATTACTTTTCTCTAAATTACGAATTAACTAGACTAATCATTCTACCAGCCAAACGTTTGCGGCAAAATGCATCAAATATGAAAATAGTTTTCGAATATATGGAATAATGAAAATATTAACTTCCATGGACGGGGCGAGTAAGCAACGAGGAATTCTTAAAGAAAATGGCAACAAAAAGAGCACTTATATTCAGAATCAGGAATTGACAGTTGAAATTCTTGGAACACATGATGAGTTTAGAAGGTACGATTAGAAAATTGGGCATATTGAGGTCAACCGAGATAGGGGAGGGTAGCGAGCCACTTAACTGACGAGCTTGTGTGAACGGATAGCGGAATGGGTGTCGAGAAACTTCACAAATATAAAAAAAAATGTGCTCAAATCCACAAGGGATGTTAGGTTGCGGAG
>OZ038488.1:72765487-72805487 GCA_964036315.1 Acanthosepion esculentum
AATCACGATTCCTTTCTGATCTGTCTTTTTAAGTTCAAGTTTTTTTTTCTTTTTTTTCTTTTTAGTTTTGTGTTGGTTGTCATGAATAAAATGGAATGTTATATAACAATGTTAAACCGCTTGGTTTTGGTGAGCAGGAGAACTGATGTTTGCTTTTACCGTTATTTTATTCCAGTGAAATTATTGCTTTCGCCTTCGCGATGTTTGACATTCGCAGGTCAGACATTATTATTCGGCGAAGTACTCGGGCTAATCTTCTTTCTATATGTGACGTTTACTTTCAGGGCCCGAGCGATTATGGCTCTCCACAACTTCTTATGATTACATCCACATCGCGTTGAAAAAAACGGATACAGTCTGATCATCGAAGCTAAGCAACGTCGGGCCTGATCTTACCTAGATGGGTAACTGTTTGGGAATACCAGGTGCTGTAAGCTTGGAGGTGTGGGTGGTGTAGTGGATAATGGCTCGGAATTGTTAATTAGAGAGCCGAGTTCTAATTCCCATTGGGTTTGTTATATTCACTTATGCACAAACATCATTGGAAAAGGTAAGAATCCACCTCTTCTACCCCAGCTATGGGTTAATAACTAAGATTTGTATCACTAAACCATTATTATCTAAAAAATGTTACACTCTAAAAGTATTTTCTGTCATTAAATAACTTGCAAATGGTTGATAAGCCGTAAAAACGAGTCAGTCAATAAACACTTATTATCCTGTGTAGTTCTTAGCAATGTTTATCTTTTCATTATTCCTTTCACTACAGATTCTGACAGGTTACTCAATGTTTCCCCCTGTCTGTTTTGCCTTCAATATTCCGTGTGAGTTTCAAATTTTTCAAGCCTTCTGCCCTCATTATGCATCTTATATATTTAAATTATCTCTTTCTAATTATATGAGCGTACTTTTGATTTCCATATTCTTTAAAATTCCTCGTTACTCACATGATTCATCCATGATATTTACATCATCCTTCTAGTGAACCTCATGTCCGTTGCTTTAAATCTTCTCTTCATCTGTCAGAAAAGTGTCCAGAATTCATTGCAGTATCGCAAGACTGATATTACATAGGATTCGACTACTATTTTCTTGGTTTTCAATTAAAAAATACCCCTTTCTTAATACTTTGCTTAGCTTCTTGAATCAACATTTCAAATGAGCTTTCCGATATCGGTGTCACATTTTCCTTCTGTTAAAACACTTCCCAGATACTTCTGAACTTGTTTTATTTTGACATTTCTAATTCTTAGCTCGTACCTTGGACTGCTTCTCTTAGTGACAAAAATAAATATTGTTGTCGTACAATTGGTGTTTAGTTCTTTCTTCTTTTCAAATTTTCGTTACAAATCTCAAACGTAATTTCAGAACTCACATTTTAAGCAGACGCTAATTATAAATTGTTCCGTTTTCTTGATTTTTAATCATTTCAACCCCAAGCAAGCAGAGGGTTTACAGAAAGTAAAAATGAAACGAAAGACTGAGTATAGCGAGCATTGAGAAAAAATGAACAGGATTCAAGAAAATAGAAAATGGCGATTAACGTTGCATTTAAATTTTTGAAGATTATATTTATCGGGGAAACAAGTAAACTGAAGAGAGTACCACAGGTGAGAAATCCGAGAAAAGAAACTGTTGGAGTAGAAATGGCGGTTGCATTTAACTATTTCAACGATGAAAGGGCGGGATCTAGTTGCCAATCTATTGGTACGCTTAAATTCATATTAGTAAGGGCACCCTGGAAAAAAAACTCGTCGGAGCAGATGCCATGAAAATATATGTAGAATAGTGTTATGGGATCTTACCTGTAACGACACAATGAACTCTTCCTGACACTATAATTACTACGCCTCTCAAGAGAGACGTGAGAAGTGGAACGAGTCGAGACGAATTCGAGTCGAGACAGTATGTAGTTCACTCTAAACCAGACTGACAGTCATACTAACACCTTCAACTTCTTGTATCATTATTCTGTTGTAATATATCTTTGTTATTCCTACTCTTGTGTTCGTGTTGTTCTTCCTTGGTCCTAACCTTGGACCATAACAGTGGTGCGAGGATATTGGACGATAACAAATAGACAGCCACGTCACGTCAGTGAGAATGTAACTGAAGTCAGGATCGATTACATAGCAGATCCTTCTTTGGATGTTGTCAAGAATCTTCAGATGAATAGCAGGAGCACCAGACTAGATAAAGCAACAGTATTCAATGCACTAAATCCTAACCAATAGACCTCTCGAAACAAAGAAAAGAACAGTGAGCTGTTATGTGACATCAGCCCTTCTTCACGGGAGCGAATGTTGAACGATTTCCTCAAAGTTGAGACTCGAGTTGACGGAGATGTGGTTCTACAGAAGGATGCTAAGTATATCATAGACCGAGTATGTGAGCAACGATGAGGTCTTATACTTAACATCAGGAAGAGGCAGCTGGGACACATAATGAGGAAGGAGGGCCTGGAGAATCTGATACTCATGGGTCGAATAGAGGGAAAGAGAGACAAGGGAAAGCAACGCGTGACATACCTGGCGAGCTTGAGCAGGTGGATGACAGAACGTGGTCTGGCGGAGAAAGCAGAGGGAAGGAACTTTTTGAGAGCTGCAAGGGATAGAGAGAGGCGGGGAGCCATGATCGCGTACGTTCTGAAAGAACAAGGCACATAAAAAGAAATATTCAATGCTCGAATGGTAGATTTGTAAATGTGCAAAATGGACTCTGACGAGAAAGGCTCTATGGAACGATATAGTGTCCCAACTTTCTTTGCAGTAGACGCTGCTATTGATTCGATATAGTCGTTCCACTTTAAGTCAGTTGAAAAATGAGTCCAAATTTTTTATCGCTATGTTTCTGGTGAAAGTTTTATTTTGAAGAATATTGTCTTGGTTGTCTTTTATTTCCGATGTTTATTTTGAATTTTTCTTTTAATTTTTCGTTGATACCTATGTAAGGTTGTCCATGGATAAACCCTAGTTTGGTAACTAGATACCAACATGAGAAAATAACTGACCTTGCGAATCGTTAATAGAATTACACAGTACGTGACACGAAAGATATAAATAAATACACAAAGGTAATTATTATATAGTGTTGATTAGTTTCCTTCATAGTAACTATTTCTAGAGTACTGGTTACGACAGTGGACAACGGGGATATTTACAAAATTTTATTTTACTTTAATATTCAGGAATTGCTTCTTATAAAGAAACATGCTAAGCGATATAACGTTTTATTATTCCATAGGATCAATGCAGTTTCAAAATAGCGTAAATATGCTGATATTTTGATTGCGCGGGAAAATTAATCTAAATATAAAATTAAATTTCTGTTTAAATAATAATTCAAAATTAAATTTTACACGTTATTTTTCAATAATATATTAAAATAAAGTTCATGTTATATTTTTCTGAGAATTAATTTCCGATTTGCAGTGCTTAAAATAGATCGTAGACAGACAAGTTACGATAAAAAGCGACTAAATTTAAGGAAGAAATACTAGTCAAAAATGAATCCTAATTGTTAATACTTCATCTTTGAACTACAAATAATATTACTTCTAATAGTTTATATAAATAACGACAGGCGTATATCAAGGTGTTCGACTGACTAGAAGTCTAAAGTCATTTAATTAGCTGCTGATGTAGACTCATCGTTAAAGAAGCTGTCCTATTAACGAGAATAAAGTATCTAAGTTCGAATCACGTTTGAGGATTATACTTTAATTGGGATCAACTTTATTTACCAAAGGAGGCTGAGGTAAGACAAAGCTTATATTAATTTTGAAATTCTTATATTAAAGTTTTAAAAACGGATATTTTTAAAAGTACATACAACAAATCTAAAACAAAGGGGAGAAATCAAAGATAAGAAAATATTCCAGTAAAATGGTGGATCTAAATAATATAACAAGATATCAATGACAAAAAGGAGTTTACCGGTTTTTTAATCATTTTCCACAAGCAATGCAATAAAGACTTAAGGGGTTACTCGGGAGTGAAAGAATATGAGAAAAAGAAAACTATTAAGGGGAGAGAACAATAAAAGAACAAGAGTTAAGAAGAGAGAAGATAACGATTGACATTGCATTTAAAGTTTTAAAGATAAAAGATGACTGGTAATTTTATTTGAAATAAAAGTTATATTTTTAGGACTTTTTCTGTGTGAGGTCTGTCTGAAAAGTAACAGGACTGGATGTGCTGTGTGAGCTATGAGAGAAAAAGGGATAAGTGAACTGTCTTATAATGTAACACGATAAGGCACGTCGAGACGGTGTAATAGTTAGGAAGCTTGTCTCGTTAGAACAATAACGACTGAATAGTGAGTTTGATTCTCACTGGATCCCCATACTTTCGGCCTTGTGCCACATTTAAGCTACGCTTGGAAAATCACTATATGTCCTACTCGCTAACCCACAGCTGGAAGGTAGAAGAATTGGATTCATACATTTCCCAAAGAGGAACACCTCGAAGTGGCGTAATGGTTAGCAAGCTTGTCTTGCTAGAACAATTACGACTGAGTAGTGAGTTCGATCCTCAATGGGTGCCCCATACTTTCGGCCTTATGCCACATCTAAGCTACGCTTGGAAAATAAATATAATCTAACATGATATCTTGGGATTATATAACTGTAATCTTAGCGTTTGCTTCGATCATTGCGCGAGAAGAGACGAGAGTTGTGACAGGACAAATCGTAGCTACTTCAGCACGAAAATGCACCTGTTCTCAAACCCTCCGAATATCGTGCATTTGTGGTCGAAAAGAACATCACTCTACTGGAGCAACCTCCCTATTCACCTGATGTTACATCGTTATAAGATCTCAACCTATATTACAATTCTGTTAAACAACATATACACATACATGCATGCACACACGCACAAATTTACACATATACAGATACACACATACGAATGGGCGCTAAAAAGATTTTTCGTATCAATTTACTTCACAATTTTTTTTTCTGGGATTGCTTCTTGCTCGGACCGCGAACTTTTTAGAACACTACCTGGTATAAATTATTTTTTTAAATCATTTCACACCAGGGAAGGCAGTAGAATCACTAAGACACAATGGGTTACTGAAGCGTGTAAGAATATGAGAAAAAGAAAAAGAAAACATTATTAAGGGGAGAGAACAATAAAAGAACAGGAATTAAGAAGAGAGAAGATAACGATTGACATTGCATTAAAAGTTTTAAAATCAAAGTTGACTGGAAAGTAAAAAGCAGGAAGACAGTTCCATGGAAGAATAGTACGAGAGAAGGAACTAGCAGCATAGAACTTACGGTTATATCTAGTCATTTCATCTGTAAAACGATGAGAGCCTGCCACCAATCTAGTATTGCGTTTAAATTCATAAAGTCTAGGTAGCAAAGAGGAAATCTCATTATAACAATTACCGTAATGATATTTGCAGAAAAGCCAGAAGGAATTTACGTTAGGGCGATGGAAAATTGAGTAAAGCCGAAATGCCAAGTCAGGACCGATAACTTTGCAGATTATCCTTTTATCAAGAATCTCTAAATGCATAGCAATAGCACCAGACAAGATGTGATAGTAATATCCACTGCATGGACGACAGGTAGTCTTATAAATGCGTAACATTCTGGAGAGAAAAAAATTACCTAGCCGGACACAGTGAATCAACTTTCATGGCAACAAACCTAGCAATTGATTCAATATAATCTTTCCACTACATATATCGTCATACACTTTTAAAAGGTTTTCTTTATTATATTTCAAAAGTACACTTTATGTATTTTTAAAATGTCTGCTTTTAAAGCTTTAATAAAATGTAACCTCAAGAAATTGTTTACAGAGAAACTAAACAAACTGATGGTAATTGGAAATGCTTCATCTAAATATTTTAAACAATAAAAAACTTAGTAGTTTTGATGTGCAAACATTTAGTGCGCAAGCGTAAACTAGCTCGAAGATCGTGGAAATATATAAGCCTAAGTGGACAAAGATTGTCTTTTAATGTTAGTGTTGCTTATAATAGCATGAAGAGCCACAACATAACTGGTTCCTATTTGCATAGTCTCAGATCTGGGCAAGTGAAAATTAAAAAAATAAAATTCTCTCTAAAGCTTAATTCACCTATTTTGGTAAACAAAATAACTACCTTTGCTGTAGTAATAATTTAAGCAAAACTATGGTTTGAAAATAGATTCACACACCATAAATTTTTTATAAAGCAATTTTATTTTCTGCGGCATCTGAACCATAACAAGGAACATGTTTCATTAAAGAAAAGTAAATGCTAATTACGTGTTGTAAAAACCACTACATAGGCATAACTAAAAATATTTGTGTACAGTCTTAGTTTGTGCTTTACTGACACGAGGTCTCCAGCGCTTCGGAGACCTCATCGCGTAGAAAAAAAATTTCAGGCGAAGGAAGAAGTTATTCGTTATTAGGTAGTTGTCATTCTTATGCAGTTAAGTTTATGACTATAACAATAGGTATTTATATAACTTAAGCTGATAAAAGACTACAAGAGTGGGCTGAAAAGTTCTTAGGCTGGCTATGAAGGAGTAATTCTAGAGCTGTGAAATCTTACCTTCTTATTCGAGAAGATGGCTTAAGGTCTGGACATCCTGCGACTGACACCACCAGGAAAACATTGACAGTTTTCATTACTTGTTGGTGGATAATAAGCCATTGACTATAAATCAAATAGCCAATTCTATTAGCATATCCTGTGAAAAGGTTCAGAGTATTTTGCACAATGAACTTGGAATGACAAAGGTTTCTGCTTGGTGGGTATCCTGTCGTCTGACACCTGGTCAAAACTGCACATGCTGATCACATCAGGGGAAAATGTAACTTTGAGAGAGATCCAGCTGGTTTCCTTGAACGCCTCCTAACCCAAAGTGTTAATGTTGGATTCATCGCTTTGAGCCAGATAAAAAGACAATCCACGCAGTGGAAAAATCCCTCTTCACCTCATGAGGCCAAGAACGTTTCATCTGCAAGGGAAGGAAAGCGCGTCCCGTTTTTTTTATTTTTGATGTAAAAGGCATTGTCATTATTGATTGTCTTCAAAAGGGGCCACGCCATCAATGCAGAGTATATGTGTCAACTTACTAAGGCATTTACAAAAGGTTATCAAGATCCAACACCCAGTAAAACTGACGAAAGGGGTTTTATTTCATCAGGACAATGATCCAACACACTTGTCCTTGGTTTCAGTGGCCCATTGCATGATTGTGGCTTTGAACTTGTTGATCACATTCTCTCTTCTTCTAAAATCAGTTCCCCCAACATGAGAAAGAACTTGGCTGGGAACCTGTATCGCAGTGATGATGACATCATATCTGCTGTTGTTGCCTTTTTTGGCCTAACAGGATGATTAGTCAGATGTCAGTTTACCTGGAAAGAAGCAATGCAGTTATTTATAAGTAAAGTTGAAATTAATGCATGAAGTTTTCACTCCTTCATAATTAGTGGATGAACTTTTCAGCCCATCCTCCTACCTGTAAAGAAACAACACAGTTATTAATAAGAAAAGTTGAAATTCATGCAAGATTTCATTGCTCTAGCATCACTCCTCCCTCCTAACCCAAGATGTATGCTGGGTTCATCACTTTGAACCAGAGACAATCCATATTGTGGAAACCCTCTTTCTCGTCTCCTCCAAAGAAATCCAAGGTCGTTTCATCTGCAGATAATGTGATGCCTTCAACTTTTGGGGATGCAAAAGTCATTGTGTTTATTGACTATATTCAAAAGGACCACATCATCAATGGCTATACACAAATACAATAATTACTAATTACATAATTAATAACAACAGCTGTCCTATAGTTGCAGTTGTCCATTGGGGAGGGCACTTGTTCAATGGAGTTAATTATCCAGGAATAATTGCACGGAGGCAATTAGTCCAAGAGACAATTGTCCTATAACGGTGCAGATTATGATTATAAGTAGAATAGATAAAGGTTGACGCTAAACCTGAAGGGGTTAAGATTGTAGAGATTAGGAAATTCCATTCTCTGGAGCTTTTTAAACAGACTAGCTGTTATCAGAAAGACGCTGCCCGAGTTGACTTCCTTCTTATGAACAGAATGCGTAGGCGATGAGAGTTATTCGACATGGAGTACATGGTATAGTATGTTCTAGTTGTAAATATCTGAATTGGTGGAACGAAGGAATGCAGTTCGTCTGAAATGGCGACTGAGTAAAAGGGATCTCAGTTTAGAATTAACTAATCGCCAACAAACGCGTTTGAACTTGTTTAAGGCTACAGGAGTGAGGGATATATCAGATTGACAGGGATATGTGCTGCATGTGAATCCCTACAGCCAAACTAAAGTAAAAGACAATACCTGCACTTTCATCAATTTGAATTTCTAACCCCAAAATATTTCTTATTACAATCAACTCAAACTATCTTAGACAAACAGTAAAATAAAGATTATGCTATAAAGACACATTACTTACCAAACAATCTAATAAATAGGAGAAAATATTGGACACAAGCGCCGACGGAAATAAATGTCTGCATATCTATCTATCTATCTATCTATCTATCTATCTATCTATCTATGTGTTGTATCCTTAATGAGGTTACAAACAGACAAACGTGGTACTCGAGTGAAGGCAGAGCAACATAGGCGTAGATGAAAGAAGAGCGGTTTGTTGTAAAAGAGAATACACTACTGAAAAACAGGAATTTTTGATGGCAGGCTAGTAATTCTCGAAGCTAGCTAGCTATATCGTTAGATATCAATCTACCTATGTTATTCCGTTCAGATCTATGTCAATCTCTTCCTATCTAAGTAATTGTCTTTCTGTTCTCTCTACGTTTGGCAGCTGTCCAATCGAATACGAAGATAACTATATCCGCGTCATTAGGCATCTGGTGTTGGTGATATATATATATATATATATATATATATATATATATATATATATATATATATATATATATATATATATATATATATATATATGTGTGTGTGTGTGTGTGTGTGTGTGTGTGTGTGTGTGTAAATTTAGATTCTATTTTTAGTTTGACATGGTTCCCTGACTGGACATGTACACAATAAGATTGATTGATCGATTGATAGATAATGAAGAGCTTAACATATTATGATCAGCTAGCTAGCTAGATAGATCGCCAACCTTTTATTTTCGCTAACGCTGTGTGCGATACTTACTCCTATTTATTAGTTTCTTCCGGAAATAATGTTCCATTTCAGAATCAACATTTAATCCAGTCAAAATACGACCCATGAAAATCTATAAATTTCTGCCATCGAGTTATTTATACCGTTTGATAAAAATGTATAAGTTTGGTTGTCACAAAATCTTTGAATGCAGTTTCTGCATCTTCTTTGTAACGGAATCCATTGAATATGATAGATGTAGCAAGGTCACGTCCCCAAAGTTGGTGAGCTCCTGAAATCTTACTATGGGAATATGTGGCCGAGAATTTTCCAGAAGTAGAATTAGACCTCGTCGATTAACCAATGTCGGTCGGATTTTGATTAACTGAATGTGTATTCCCTCCAATTACTGAAACTAATCTTTGGTAGTGATGCTGTGGACAGATTCCAGAATACCGTTATGGATAACGCCATAGTCGGACCACCAGTCAGTCACTCTAATATTATGTTGGTGCAATTTCAGTTTGGGTAGTGTTTGGCTCAGGATCAAGATATTGGGCCGATCGTTAACGATTGTCATAAAGGATCCATTTCCCATTACAAGTTACTATTCGATCATTCTAATTTCGCAGATGCAGCATCGAACGCACTTCAAAACGTTGAAATCATTGCCTTTCACTGAATTCATGTGGAACATGTTTATCGAGTAACTTCACCTTGCCCATTGTCTTGAGAACGTTCGATATTGTTGAAATGCTGACACTCATTATGTGAGACATTTCTCAGACACTTTGAGGTGGGTTTTGTTCGACTAGTATTTTCATATGTTGAATGTCAATTGTAGATGGACTCGTATCCCCACTGCGGAACTTCAGAAACCAGCGCCATACTGTCCGATCATAAGTGGATTCTTTACCCTATGCTCTGTTAATGATGCCAGCAGTTTGAGAAGCATTGTAACCAAGCTTGAACTCATATAAAAAAATAAACGTATCTCTATCAAGTTTAAGGGGAGGTGTATGTAATATTTAAAGTTAAATTCTGAAAGAGATTGATATAAAATTAACAAAGAGGGCGCTTTAATCATTAGGAATGAGTAATATCGTTTTTGCAAATATTATAATATATAAATAAGAAATCAACTAGTTTACTCTAAAATCGGCCATTATTTTTCATGCGACCTCGTAAAAGTTAAATGTCGATTTTGAACGCGAGAAAATCGTTGTATCTTGCAAGAACTGCTCTATTCAAACTTTCCTGCATACACTACTTCAAGCCCAGTGCCCGACCTGGCTAAACTTTGTATATATCAATAAATCGAAAGAGTGACAGTATTTAAAAGAACGGGAGAAAGAGAGAGAGAGAGAGAGAGAGAGAGAGAGAGAGATTAAGGAAAGATATGGCAGAAAGGGATAGATAGCGGGAAATCTGTGTAGATATTTATGCATTTGGTATACACTTTTACAAATTGCATTTGTAGATGTAACAGCTTACACACAGAGGCACACACATACGCATACACGGATTGCACACACGCAGACACTCAACACACGTACACCACAAGTACACAAATTCAATCTCTTAGTCTATCTGCCTCTAATACCCATCTTTGTTTTGAGATGTGGACTCTAAGACACTCCAAAGCGGATGCTTCGGATTCACACTGTTAGCGATTTCTTGCTGCTTTTATAAAAATTGGATAGCCGGAATGGAACGGTCGATTCTATAATTGAACCCAAGAACAACGACTCCGTCTGCTGGTTCAATCATAATCTCCACCACATTTTCCTGTAAGTCTTTGATTTTGCCAACTGTAGTCTTTTAGCGAAGCTTGCTAAAGTTTGTCGGTATGATTCTCACTCTTTGTCCTTCGACTGGCGTTGCGACTCTTTGAAGTCGCCCGTCCTCTTCATCTTTTCGATAGCGGCACACGGGAAGAGAGAGACAGGGGGTCCTCTCTACCACCTCCTCTCTGTGCCTTTGTGATTGGACAACTCAATCATTGCTGCACCGTAGGAATCCTCGTAGCATGCTAAGACCACACTTTCGACTGCCTTCGGACAAGCTGGTCGACACCTCTCACCTCTATTGATACGCGAAACAAAAAGATGAAATTCATTAGGTGATCTCCCTTGGAAAGGAACTCTCCTACATTTTTTTGGACTGTTTTTAGCTTTCTATTAATTCTTGTTTTCGTCATCCAGTCGAAAATTCGGCTTTTTTATCGTCTCAATTGGTTTCTACCGCTTAAACTATTTGTTTTTGTTTATTTTATATATGCACACACGCACAGACACACACACACACATTTATTATATATATATAAATGATTTCTTTCTTTTACTTTTCGTCTTGTGATGTTTTCAATTTTTGTTTCCTCTCGTGTGTTTTTCTTTTTCTTTTACTTTTCTTTCTTGTTTTCTTATGTTTTAATCTAGATTATTTCGGTATTTCGAGCTCATATTTCTTTCTTGCTATGTATTTCTTTCTTTCTTTCTTTCTTTCTTTCTTCCTTTCTTTTTTACTCACGACTCATGTTTATAGCTATCTTCTTTATTCTTTTTCTTCTTCTTTCTGTTTCTACTATTTCTTTCTTTCTTCATTTTTTCTTTCGTTCTTCTTATTATCATCTCTTTTATTTTTATTATTTTTCTTTTCTCACTCTTTCTTTCTTTCTTTCTTTTTTCTTTCTTTCTTTCTTTCTTTCTTTCTTTCTTTCTTTCTTTCCCCTCTTCTTATTTATTATAGTTTTCTTCTCTTTTCTATTTATCTTTTTCTTTTCTCACTTTCTTTCTTTCTTTCTTTCTTTCTTTCTTTCTTTCTTTCTTTCTTTCATTCTTTCTTTCTTTCTTTCTTTCCCCTCTTCTTATTTATTATAGTTTTCTTCTCTTTTCTATTTATCTTCTTTCTTTTCTCACTTTCTTTCTTTCTTTCTTTCTCCTCTTCTTATGTTTATAGTTTTGTTCTTTTTTCAAAGAATGGAAAAATAAAGAGGAAGAAGACTTCTTTATTTTTCCATTCTTTCTTCTTTTCTTTCTTTTATGTTCTTTCCTTCTTTTTTTTCGCTCTTTCTTTACTCATTCGTTTCTGTTTCTGCTTTTCATTATAACATTCTTTTTTGATTATTTCCATTTTCTCACTTTTTTATTTCCATCTTCATACTTTTTCGTTTTTTCTTCATGACTTTCTTCTTTCATTACGTAATCTATATTTATTTTCCTTCAGTTTTTTTTTATCCTTATGCTGTGAGAGAAAAAGAGGGAGGGGGAGAGCGTGTATGTGTGTGTGCGTGTATCAGTGTGTGTATGCGTGGAATTATGTGTGCACTTCTGTCATTTTGACTTACAAAGAGCGACTGCGAAATAAATCGACAAAAATAGGTAATGTTTGTGGTACAAATATATATCCACATACGGATCAGTGATATGACGCCACCAACCAAATAAGTGCAAGACATATTTCGTAACAAAATGCCTGTTTATTATTCGACAGTTAAAATGAAATAAAAACATTGTCATAATTAATAAAATAAATGTTCCAGTAAAATTTAGAAAGAAATTCATTCGATGTTCCTATTTAAAAGATGCTTCAATTCAAATTATATATTACAAAGAAATGAACGCATCTCGCTCTCTCTGTCACTGCCAGCCTCTCTGTCTGTCTGTCTGTCTCTCTCTCTCTATATATATATATAATTATGTAAGCAAATATGTGGAAGTAAATCCGACGGTATGATGAAAAATATGGAAAAGACAAAACAAAATCCGAATATGCAAGTTTACTGTTTTAATGTTGTTTTACTGTCGACGTCAGACGTTTCGGTCTAGTAGACCATCTTCAGGACATGGTTATTAGAAACATACTTAGGATTAGACAATATTTAAGTCAACATGAAAAGACGATAGACACAAGACTAATCAGAAACAGAACAACTGAAATTCTAAAGTCAGCGTTCCTTTTTTGGGATTCGGTCACGCTGGCGTCACGTTGGGGGTCAAGCGGGCGATGCTGCGAAAATATAAATATAAATATATATATATATATATATATATATATATATATATATATATACACTACGTAATGCAAATTACGTACACCAATTAAGAGAAGAACTGATTAAATTCTTCAATTATTATGAACTAAAAATTACCAAAATAACAAATGCTAAAGTGATCAACTTTCTCGACGGGACTTTTGATTTGAATGCTGGCAGACACAAACTGTATATAAAATATATACGAAACAATAAATACGTAATTAGCAAATCAAATATTCGCCCATTACACTTAGCCATTTGCATAAATCAATACAATATAGATTCACAACTCCAGTAATAGGTGAATATTAGATGAATCTAATGTTAATTATTTACATTATTCGGACTATTGTCCTCATCTTTGTCGCCATATAAATAAAAAAATGTACAAAAAATAACATGCAGTGATAACAACAAAAATTGCAATATGAGCACTGGTAAAAAAAAATTTTGCTGAAGACAATAGGTTTATAATACCCAGAAATTCAGAAATTCATGCACAGATGATCTCAACGACAAATGGCACAGTGGTTAAAGGTGTTGGTTAAATCCAGTAACAGGACCCAAACAGTGTGAGGTTCAATACCCGGTTAAGGTAGTGGAGATATTGGAGAGGGGAATTAACATAAGATAACTGACATCCATTAAAACTAGAACAAAATAGCGAAATACAGTGTTCATTTCGACATTCAAACCAACGGAGCGTACAACGGCCGAACCGCTATAATAAATATAGCAACAAAAGTGAGGACATAGTCCGAATAATGTAAATAGTGCTAATTTTTAGTTCATAATATCTGAAGAATTTTATTTAATTTTCTTAATTGGAGTATGTTTCTTAGATTTGCTTTACGTCGTGTGTGTGCATGTATATATATATATATATATATATATATATATATATATATATATATGTATATCCACTTCCATTCTCCACATCCTTTCACCTTTCGTTCCTATCTGCTCTCGCTCCACATCTTCTGTAACCCCCTTGCCTTGATCGATCCACTATCTTTCTCCACATCCTCTCCTTTACCACTCCTATCTGCTCTTCCTCCAATCCTTCTGTAACCCCTTGCGCGCTAGTGGCTTCCAGCCTTGCTTGGGGTGATAAGCTTAAAATAAAAACTATATATATATATATATATATATATGTATATATATATATATATATATATATATATATATATATATATATATATATATATATTACGTAGTGTATATATATAGAGAGAGGCAGACAGAGAGAGGCTAGCAGAGAGAGCGAGTGTACCTCATCTCAGAAATACAGACAGATACTGAAGCTAATGTTAAGTGTGTAAAAGCCTTAGGAAAAATCAAAAACACATAGTAAATATAGAAGAAAATCATAGGAGGTCACATTAAAAAAGAAACGACACCGCAACATGTTCTCGTTTCAACCGTCATTATAGCCGCAATGTAAAAACTAATATCTGTAGAATTTTTCTCAAGTCAATAGATAAACATTTAAATAACTCAGCAGAATTATGCAAGACTTTTTATTAAAAATAAAGTAAATATCAGTTACAGCTGTGTTAGAAATATTGAAAATTCCATATCCCATCGTAACAATATCTAAGTGAGTAATTATATAACTAGCAAAAAGAATGATCCAATCATAACGAAGCAAAAAGTGAACACATTCCTCAAATATTTAAAAATCCAATCCAGATAATAAAAAAAAAATTAACTGTGGTTAAAAATAATGGAAGGTCCGAATTTGGCAATTCTCAACACCATTCTGCCTGTTTCTAATGTTGGCATCACCAAGGCTTTCTTGATCTGATATTCATTCAAAACAACCGCCATTTGAGTTGATTTTCGTCAGTCCTTGGTATTGTTGAAATTAACACTTATATTTTTTTTGTAATTTACTTTTATTTAACTTGTTCTTTGTTGTCTGTTTGTTAGTTTTTTTTTGTTTTCTATCACTTTTCTACGCCATCCTATTTCCGAATTTTTTATTTTATTTTTGTATTTTCTGTCTTCATTGTTTTAATTTTTTATTTTATTCTAATACTTGCCTCAACTTGTGTGTATGTATATATATATATATATATATATATATTAAGCGTTTCAACCCAAGCAAGGCGGCAACCCGCGAGGACGCAAGAGGTTACAGAGAGTTGGAGCGGGAGCAAATAGAAGTGATAGAGGAAATGATGAAGAGAAGGTTAAGGTATAGGTCAAGGCATCTGGAGACGTCGATTGACATTACATTTGAATAGTTGGAGATTATAGCTATCAGGGAAACAGGAAAAGGGGGAGTTTCACAGGCGGGAAGTTTGAGAGATGAAGCTATTGGAGTAGAAGAGACGGCCACATTTAAAAGTTTCGACAGTGAAAGGGTGAGAGCGAGATGCCAGCCTAGTTGAACGCTTAAATTCATGAAGTCTGGGAACCAGCGAAAGCAGCTCATCGGAGCAGTTACCATGAAAGTAATTGTAAAAAAAGACAGAGGGGGGCGACGGCATGTCTATGACAGAGCGACTGCAGAGGAGAAGCCAGATCAGGGCCAATTACATTGCTTGCATATCCGTCTATGGATTTTATCAAGAATCTTGAGACAAACATAATCCATGCAAGGGCGAATGGTTGATTTGTAGATTTGAAGGATCAGTTCTTTTAAATCAAATATGTGGTGCAGTTCAATTTATATTACATGAATCATTCATACAAAAAAACCCCCCAAAAAACAAGGATCATAACATTCATCGAGTGATTCGTAGGTTAATGCAACTTTAAAAAGTTTGTTTGCGGAGAAGTTTTCGCCATTTTATATCATTAACTTTACTAATCTATTTTTCTATAAATGATTCATATAATATAAATTGAACCGCTCCACATGTTTGATACATGTATATGTTTGATAAAATGGATTAAATCCTCTGATATATATATATATATATATATATATATATATATATATATATATATATATATATATATATATACGCACACAAGCTATATATATATATATATTTGATGAAATGGATTAAATCTAATATATATATATATATATATATATATATATATATATATATATATATATATATATATATATATATTAGATTTAATCCATTTCATCAAATATATATATATATCATCATTCTTTGCCAAGATGAACAGAAATAAGACGATGATTTTATGGAAAGAAATATGTCAACATTTTTCAGTCTTGTTTAACCTGGACCTATGTTAACCCATTTGAGTCTCACGAAAAGCGGACCTATATTTATCTTTTTGTGTCACGTGGAAACGGGGCCGGGGACTTCGCTACTATGTATACCTTTTTAACTCTCGTTTAAACCAGAAATATGTCTACATTTTTCAGTCTGGTTTAACCTGGACCTATGTTAACCCATTTGAGTGTCACAAAAAGCGGACCTTTATCTTTTTGTATCTCGTGGAAACGGGGCCGGGGTCTTCGCTACTATGTCTACCTTTTTAACTCTCGTTTAAACCAGAAATATGTCTACATTTTTCAGTCTTGTTTAACCTGGACCTATGTTAACCCATTTGAGTCTCACGCAAAGCGGACCTATATTTATCTTTTTGTGTCTCGTGGAAACGGGGCCGGGGTCTTCGCTACTAGGTCTACCTTTTTAACTCTCGTTTAAACCAGAAATATGTCTACATTTTTCAGTCTTGTTTAATCTGGACCTATGTTAACCCATTTGAGTCTCTCGAAAAGCGGACCTATATTTATCTTGTTGTGTCTCGTGGAAACGGGACCGGGGTCTTCGCTACTATGTCTACCTTTTTAACTCTCGTTTAAACCAGAAATATGTCTACATTTTTCAGTCTTGTTTAACCTGGACCTATGTTAACCCATTTGAGTCTCTCGAAAAGTAGACCTATATTTATCTTTTTGTGACTCGTGGAAACGGGGCCGGAGTCTTCGCTACTATGTCTACCTTTTTAACTCCCGTTTAAAACAGAAATATGTCTACATTTTTCAGTCTTGTTTAACCTGGACCTATGTTAACCCATTTGAGTCTCTCGAAAAGCGGACCTGTATTTATCTTTTTGTGTCTCGTGGAAACGTGGCCGGGGTCTTCGCTACTATGTCTAACTTTTTAACTCTCGTTTAAAGCAGAAATATGTCTACATTTTTCAGTCTTGTTTTAACTGGACCTATGTTAACCAATTTGAGTCTCTCGAAAAGCGGACCTATATTTATCTTTTTGTGTCTCGTGGAAACGGGGCCGGAGTCTTCGGTACTATGTCTACATTTTTAACTCTCGTTTAAACCAGAAATATGTCTACATTTTTCAGTCTTGTTTAACCTGGACCTATGTTAACCCATTTGAGTCTCTCGAAAAGCGGACCTATATTTATTTTGTTGTGTCTCTTGGAAACGGGGCCGTGGTCTTCGCTACTATGTCTACCTTTTTAACTCTCGTTTAAACCAGAAATATGTCTACATTTTTCAGTCTTGTTTAACCTGGACCTATGTTAACCAATTTGAGTCTCTCGAAAAGCGGACCTATATTTATCTTGTTGTGTCTCGTGGAAACGGGGCCGGGGTCTTCGCTACTATGTCTACCTTTTTAACTCTCGTTTAAACCAGAAATATGTCTACATTTTTCAGTTTTGTTTAACCTGGACGTATGTTAACCCATTTGAGTCTCTCGAAAAGCGGACCGGTATTTATCTTTTTGTGTCTCGTGGAAACGGGGCCGGAGTCTTCGCTACTATGTCTAACTTTTTAACTCTCGTTTAAACCAGAAATATGTCTACATTTTTCAGTCTTGTTTAACCTGGACCTATGTTAACCCATTTGAGTCTCACGAAAAGCGGACCTATATTTATCTTTTTGTGTCACGTGGAAACGGGGCCGGGGACTTCGCTACTATGTATACCTTTTTAACTCTCGTTTAAACCAGAAATATGTCTACATTTTTCAGTCTTGTTTAACCTGGACCTATGTTAACCCATTTGAGTGTCACAAAAAGCGGACCTTTATCTTTTTGTATCTCGTGGAAACGGGGCCGGGGTCTTCGCTACTATGTCTACCTTTTTAACTCTCGTTTAAACCAGAAATATGTCTACATTTTTCAGTCTTGTTTAACCTGGACCTATGTTAACCCATTTGAGTCTCACGCAAAGCGGACCTATATTTATCTTTTTGTGTCTCGTGGAAATGGGGCCGGGGTCTTCGCTACTAGGTCTACCTTTTTAACTCTCGTTTAAACCAGAAATATGTCTACATTTTTCAGTCTTGTTTAACCTGGACCTATGTTAACCCATTTGAGTCTCACGAAAAGCGGACCTATATTTATCTTTTTGTGTCTCGTGGAAACGGGACCGGGGTCTTCGCTACTATGTCTACCTTTTTAACTCTCGTTTAAACCAGAAATATGTCTACATTTTTCAGTCTTGTTTAATCTGGACCTATGTTAACCCATTTGAGTCTCTCGAAAAGCGGACCTATATTTATCTTGTTGTGTCTCGTGGAAACGGGACCGGGGTCTTCGCTACTATGTCTACCTTTTTAACTCTCGTTTAAACCAGAAATATGTCTACATTTTTCAGTCTTGTTTAACCTGGACCTATGTTAACCCATTTGAGTCTCTCGAAAAGTAGACCTATATTTATCTTTTTGTGACTCGTGGAAACGGGGCCGGAGTCTTCGCTACTATGTCTACCTTTTTAACTCCCGTTTAAAACAGAAATATGTCTACATTTTTCAGTCTTGTTTAACCTGGACCTATGTTAACCCATTTGAGTCTCTCGAAAAGCGGACCTGTATTTATCTTTTTGTGTCTCGTGGAAACGTGGCCGGGGTCTTCGCTACTATGTCTAACTTTTTAACTCTCGTTTAAAGCAGAAATATGTCTACATTTTTCAGTCTTGTTTTAACTGGACCTATGTTAACCAATTTGAGTCTCTCGAAAAGCGGACCTATATTTATCTTTTTGTGTCTCGTGGAAACGGGGCCGGAGTCTTCGGTACTATGTCTACATTTTTAACTCTCGTTTAAACCAGAAATATGTCTACATTTTTCAGTCTTGTTTAACCTGGACCTATGTTAACCCATTTGAGTCTCTCGAAAAGCGGACCTATATTTATTTTGTTGTGTCTCTTGGAAACGGGGCCGTGGTCTTCGCTACTATGTCTACCTTTTTAACTCTCGTTTAAACCAGAAATATGTCTACATTTTTCAGTCTTGTTTAACCTGGACCTATGTTAACCAATTTGAGTCTCTCGAAAAGCGGACCTATATTTATCTTGTTGTGTCTCGTGGAAACGGGGCCGGGGTCTTCGCTACTATGTCTACCTTTTTAACTCTCGTTTAAACCAGAAATATGTCTACATTTTTCAGTTTTGTTTAACCTGGACGTATGTTAACCCATTTGAGTCTCTCGAAAAGCGGACCGGTATTTATCTTTTTGTGTCTCGTGGAAACGGGGCCGGAGTCTTCGCTACTATGTCTAACTTTTTAACTCTCGTTTAAACCAGAAATATGTCTACATTTTTCAGTCTTGTTTAACCTGGACCTATGTTAACCCATTTGAGTCTCTCGAAAAGCGGACCTATATTTATCTTGTTGTGTCTCGTGGAAACGGGGCCGGGGTCTTCGCTACTATGTCTACCTTTTTAACTCTCGTTTAAACCAGAAATATGTCTACATTTTTCAGTCTTGTTTAACCTGGACCTATGTTAACCCATTTGAGGATCTCGAAAAGCGGACCTATATTTATCTTGTTGTGTCTCGTGGAAACGTGGCCGGGGTCTTCGCTACTATGTCTACCTTTTTAACTCTCGTTTAAACCAGAAATATGTCTACATTTTTCAGTCTTGTTTAACCTGGGCCTATGTTAACCCATTTGAGTCTCTCGAAAAGCGAACCTATATTTATTTTGTTGTGTCTTGTGGAAACGGGGCCGGGGTCTTCGCTACTATGTCTACCTTTTTAACTCTCGTTTAAACCAGAAATATGTCTACATTTTTCAGTCTTGTTTAACCTGGACCTATGTTAACCCATTTGAGTCTCTCGAAAAGCGGACCTATATTTATCTTTTTGTGTCTCGTGGAAACGGGGCCGGGGTCTTCGCTACTATGTCTAACTTTTTAACTCTCGTTTAAACCAGAAATATGTCTACATTTTTCAGTCTTGTTTAACCTGGACCTATGTTAACCAATTTGAGTCTCTCGAAAAGCGGACCTATATTTATCTTTTTGTGTCTCGTGGAAACGGGGCCGGGGTCTTCGCTACTATGTCTAACTTGTTAACTCTCGTTTAAACCAGAAATATGTCTACATTTTTCAGTCTTGTTTAACCTGGACCTATGTTAACCCATTTGAGTCTCTCGAAAAGTGGACCTATATTTATCTTTTTGTGTCTCGTGGAAACGGGGCCGGGGTCTTCGCTACTATGTCTACCTTTTTAACTCTCGTTTAAACCAGAAATATGTCTACATTTTTCAGTCTTGTTTAACCTGGACGTATGTTAACCCATTTGAGTCTCTCGAAAAGCGGACCTATATTTATCTTGTTGTGTCTCGTGGAAACGGGGCCGGGGTCTTCGCTACTATGTCTACCTTTTTAACTCTCGTTTAAACCAGAAATATGTCTACATTTTTCAGTCTTGTTTAACCTGGACCTATGTTAACCCATTTGAGGATCTCGAAAAGCGGACCTATATTTATCTTGTTGTGTCTCGTGGAAACGTGGCCGGGGTCTTCGCTACTATGTCTACCTTTTTAACTCTCGTTTAAACCAGAAATATGTCTACATTTTTCAGTCTTGTTTAACCTGGGCCTATGTTAACCCATTTGAGTCTCTCGAAAAGCGAACCTATATTTATTTTGTTGTGTCTTGTGGAAACGGGGCCGGGGTCTTCGCTACTATGTCTACCTTTTTAACTCTCGTTTAAACCAGAAATATGTCTACATTTTTCAGTCTTGTTTAACCTGGACCTATGTTAACCCATTTGAGTCTCTCGAAAAGCGGACCTATATTTATCTTTTTGTGTCTCGTGGAAACGGGGCCGGGGTCTTCGCTACTATGTCTAACTTTTTAACTCTCGTTTAAACCAGAAATATGTCTACATTTTTCAGTCTTGTTTAACCTGGACCTATGTTAACCAATTTGAGTCTCTCGAAAAGCGGACCTATATTTATCTTTTTGTGTCTCGTGGAAACGGGGCCGGGGTCTTCGCTACTATGTCTAACTTGTTAACTCTCGTTTAAACCAGAAATATGTCTACATTTTTCAGTCTTGTTTAACCTGGACCTATGTTAACCCATTTGAGTCTCTCGAAAAGTGGACCTATATTTATCTTTTTGTGTCTCGTGGAAACGGGGCCGGGGTCTTCGCTACTATGTCTACCTTTTTAACTCTCGTTTAAACCAGAAATATGTCTACATTTTTCAGTCTTGTTTAACCTGGACGTATGTTAACCCATTTGAGTCTCTCGAAAAGCGGACCGGTATTTATCTTTTTGTGTCTCGTGGAAACGGGGCCGGAGTCTTCGCTACTATGTCTAACTTTTTAACTCTCGTTTAAACCAGAAATATGTCTACATTTTTCAGTCTTGTTTAACCTGGACCTATGTTAACCCATTTGAGTCTCTCGAAAAGCGGACCTATATTTATCTTGTTGTGTCTCGTGGAAACGGGGCCGGGGTCTTCGCTACTATGTCTACCTTTTTAACTCTCGTTTAAACCAGAAATATGTCTACATTTTTCAGTCTTGTTTAACCTGGACCTATGTTAACCCATTTGAGGATCTCGAAAAGCGGACCTATATTTATCTTGTTGTGTTTCGTGGAAACGTGGCCGGGGTCTTCGCTACTATGTCTACCTTTTTAACTCTCGTTTAAACCAGAAATATGTCTACATTTTTCAGTCTTGTTTAACCTGGACCTATGTTAAACCATTTGAGTCTCTCGAAAAGCGGACCTATATTTATCTTGTTGTGTCTCGTGGAAACGTGGCCGGAGTCTTCGCTACTATGTCTACCTTTTTAACTCTCGTTTAAACCAGAAATATGTCTACATTTTTCAGTCTTGTTTAACCTGGACCTATGTTAACCCATTTGAGTCTCTCGAAAAGCGAACCTATATTTATCTTTTTGTGTCTCGTGGAAACGGGGCCGGAGTCTTCGCTACTATGTCTACCTTTTTAACTCTCGTTTAAACCAGAAATATGTCTACATTTTTCAGTCTTGTTTAACCTGGACCTATGTTAACCCATTTGAGTCTCACGAAAAGCGGACCTATATTTATCTTTTTGTGTCACGTGGAAACGGGACCGGGGCCTTCGCTACTATGTATACCTTTTTAACTCTCGTTTAAACCAGAAATATGTCTACATTTTTCAGTCTTGTTTAACCTGGACCTATGTTAACCCATTTGAGTGTCACAAAAAGCGGACCTTTATCTTTTTGTGTCTCGTGGAAACGGGGCCGGGGTCTTCGCTACTATGTCTACCTTTTTAACTCTCGTTTAAACCAGAAATATGTCTACATTTTTCAGTCTTGTTTAACCTGGACCTATGTTAACCCATTTGAGTCTCACGCAAAGCGGACCTATATTTATCTTTTTGTGTCTCGTGGAAACGGGGCCGGGGTCTTCGCTACTAGGTCTACCTTTTTAACTCTCGTTTAAACCAGAAATATGTCTACATTTTTCAGTCTTGTTTAACCTGGACCTATGTTAACCCATTTGAGTCTCACGAAAAGCGGACCTATATTTATCTTTTTGTGTCTCGTGGAAACGGGACCGGGGTCTTCGCTACTATGTCTACCTTTTTAACTCTCGTTTAAACCAGAAATATGTCTACATTTTTCAGTCTTGTTTAATCTGGACCTATGTTAACCCATTTGAGTCTCTCGAAAAGCGGACCTATATTTATCTTGTTGTGTCTCGTGGAAACGGGACCGGGGTCTTCGCTACTATGTCTACCTTTTTAACTCTCGTTTAAACCAGAAATATGTCTACATTTTTCAGTCTTGTTTAACCTGGACCTATGTTAACCCATTTGAGTCTCTCGAAAAGTAGACCTATATTTATCTTTTTGTGACTCGTGGAAACGGGGCCGGAGTCTTCGGTACTAGGTCTACATTTTTAACTCTCGTTTAAACCAGAAATATGTCTACATTTTTCAGTCTTGTTTAACCTGGACCTATGTTAACCCATTTGAGTCTCTCGAAAAGCGGACCTATATTTATCTTGTTGTGTCTCGTGGAAACGTGGCCGGAGTCTTCGCTACTATGTCTACCTTTTTAACTCTCGTTTAAACCAGAAATATGTCTACATTTTTCAGTCTTGTTTAACCTGGACCTATATTAACCCATTTGAGTCTCTCGAAAAGCGGACCTATATTTATCTTTTTGTGTCTCGTGGAAACGGGGCCGGAGTCTTCGGTACTATGTCTACATTTTTAACTCTCGTTTAAACCAGAAATATGTCTACATTTTTCAGTCTTGTTTAACCTGGACCTATGTTAACCCATTTGAGTCTCTCGAAAAGCGGACCTATATTTATTTTGTTGTGTCTCTTGGAAACGGGGCCGGGGTCTTCGCTACTATGTCTACCGTTTTAACTCTCGTTTAAACCAGAAATATGTCTACATTTTTCAGTCTTGTTTAACCTGGACCTATGTTAACCAATTTGAGTCTCTCGAAAAGCGGACCTATATTTATCTTGTTGTGTCTCGTGGAAACGGGGCCGGGGTCTTCGCTACTATGTCTACCTTTTTAACTCTCGTTTAAACCAGAAATATGTCTACATTTTTCAGTCTTGTTTAACCTGGACCTATGTTAACCCATTTGAGTCTCTCGAAAAGCGGACCGGTATGTATCTTTTTGTGTCTCGTGGAAACGGGGCCGCAGTCTTCGCTACTATGTCTAACTTTTTAACTCTCGTTTAAACCAGAAATATGTCTACATTTTTCAGTCTTGTTTAACCTGGACCTATGTTAACCCATTTGAGTCTCTCGAAAAGCGGACCTATATTTATCTTTTTGTGTCTCGTGGAAACGGGGCCGGAGTCTTCGGTACTATGTCTACATTTTTAACTCTCGTTTAAACCAGAAATATGTCTACATTTTTCAGTCTTGTTTAACCTGGACCTATATTAACCCATTTGAGTCTCTCGAAAAGCGGACCTATATTTATCTTGTTGTGTCTCGTGGAAACGGGACCGGGGTCTTTTGCTACTATGTCTACCTTTTTAACTCTCGTTTAAACCAGAAATATGTCTACATTTTTCAGTCTTGTTTAACCTGGACCTATGTTAACCCATTTGAGTCTCTCGAAAAGCGGACCTATATTTATCTTGTTGTGTCTCGTGGAAACGGGGCCGGGGTCTTCGCTACTATGTCTACCTTTTTAACTCTCGTTTAAACCAGAAATATGTCTACATTTTTCAGTCTTGTTTAACCTGGACCTATGTTAACCCATTTGAGTCTCTCGAAAAGCGGACCTATATTTATCTTGTTGTGTCTCGTGGAAACGTGGCCGGGGTCTTCGCTACTATGTCTACCTTTTTAACTCTCGTTTAAACCAGAAATATGTCTACATTTTTCAGTCTTGTTTAACCTGGACCTATGTTAAACCATTTGAGTCTCTCGAAAAGCGGACCTATATTTATCTTGTTGTGTCTCGTGGAAACGTGGCCGGAGTCTTCGCTACTATATCTACCTTTTTAACTCTCGTTTAAACCAGAAATATGTCTACATTTTTCAGTCTTGTTTAACCTGGACCTATGTTAACCCATTTGAGTCTCTCGAAAAGCGGACCTATATTTATTTTGTTGTGTCTCGTGGAAACGGGGCCGGGGTCTTCGCTACTATATCTACCTTTTTAACTCTCGTTTAAACCAGAAATATGTCTACATTTTTCAGTCTTGTTTAACCTGGACCTATGTTAACCCATTTGAGTCTCTCGAAAAGCGGACCTATATTTATTTTGTTGTGTCTCGTGGAAACGGGGCCGGGGTCTTCGCTACTATGTCTACCTTTTTAACACTCGTTTAAACCAGAAATATGTCTACATTTTTCAGTCTTGTTTAACCTGGACCTATGTTAACCCATTTGAGTCTCTCGAAAAGCGGACCTATATTTATCTTTTTGTGTCTCGTGGAAACGGGGCCGGGGTCTTCGCTACTATGTCTAACTTGTTAACTCTCGTTTAAACCAGAAATATGTCTACATTTTTCAGTCTTGTTTAACCTGGACCTATGTTAACCCATTTGAGTCTCTCGAAAAGCGGACCTATATTTATCTTTTTGTGTCTCGTGGAAACGTGGCCGGAGTCTTCGCTACTATGTCTACCTTTTTAACTCTCGTTTAAACCAGAAATATGTCTACATTTTTCAGTCTTGTTTAACCTGGACCTATGTTAACCCATTTGAGTCTCTCGAAAAGCGGACCTATATTTATCTTTTTGTGTCTCGTGGAAACGGGGCCGGAGTCTTCGCTACTATGTCTACCTTTTTAACTCTCGTTTAAACCAGAAATATGTCTACATTTTTCAGTCTTGTTTAACCTGGACCTATGTTAACCCATTTGAGTCTCTCGAAAAGCGGACCTATATTTATCTTTTTGTGTCTCGTGGAAACGTGGCCGGAGTCTTCGCTACTATGTCTACCTTTTTAACTCTCGTTTAAACCAGAAATATGTCTACATTTTTCAGTCTTGTTTAACCTGGACCTATGTTAACCCATTTGAGTCTCTCGAAAAGCGGACCTGTATTTATCTTTTTGTGTCTCGTGGAAACGGGGCCGGAGTCTTCGCTACTATGTCTAACTTTTTAACTCTCGTTTAAACCAGAAATATGTCTACATTTTTCAGTCTTGTTTAACCTGGACCTATGTTAACCCATTTGAGTCTCTCGAAAAGCGGACCTATATTTATCTTTTTGTGTCTCGTGGAAACGGGGCCGGAGTCTTCGGTACTATGTCTACATTTTTAACTCTCGTTTAAACCAGAAATATGTCTACATTTTTCAGTCTTGTTTAACCTGGACCTATGTTAACCCATTTGAGTCTCTCGAAAAGCGGACCTATATTTATGTTGTTGTGTCTCGTGGAAACGGGGCCGGGTTCTTCGCTACTATGTCTACCTTTTTAACTCTCGTTTAAACCAGAAATATGTCTACATTTTTCAGTCTTGTTTAACCTGGACCTATGTTAACCCATTTGAGTCTCTCGAAAAGCGGACCTATATTTATCTTGTTGTGTCTCGTGGAAACGTGGCCGGGGTCTTCGCTACTATGTCTACCTTTTTAACTCTCGTTTAAACCAGAAATATCTCTACATTTTTCAGTCTTGTTTAACCTGGACCTATGTTAACCCATTTGAGTCTCTCGAAAAGCGGACCTATATTTATCTTTTTGTGTCTCGTGGAAACGGGGCCGGGGTCTTCGCTACTATCTCTAACTTGTTAACTCTCGTTTAAACCAGAAATATGTCTACATTTTTCAGTCTTGTTTAACCTGGACCTATGTTAACCCATTTGAGTCTCTCGAAAAGCGGACCTATATTTATCTTTCTGTGTCTCGTGGAAACGTGGCCGGAGTCTTCGCTACTATGTCTACCTTTTTAACTCTCGTTTAAACCAGAAATATGTCTACATTTTTCAGTCTTGTTTAACCTGGACCTATGTTAACCCATTTGAGTCTCTCGAAAAGCGGACCTATATTTATTTTGTTGTGTCTCGTGGAAACGGGGCCGGGGTCTTCGCTACTATGTCTACCTTTTTAACTCTCGTTTAAACCAGAAATATGTCTACATTTTTCAGTCTTGTTTAACCTGGACCTATGTTAACCCATTTGAGTCTCTCGAAAAGCGGACCTATATTTATTTTGTTGTGTCTCGTGGAAACGGGGCCGGGGTCTTCGCTACTATGTCTACCTTTTTAACTCTCGTTTAAACCAGAAATATGTCTACATTTTTCAGTCTTGTTTAACCTGGACCTATGTTAACCCATTTGAGTCTCTCGAAAAGCGGACCTATATTTATCTTTTTGTGTCTCGTGGAAACGGGGCCGGAGTCTTCGCTACTATGTCTACCTTTTTAACTCTCGTTTAAACCAGAAATATGTCTACATTTTTCAGTCTTGTTTAACCTGGACCTATGTTAACCCATTTGAGTCTCTCGAAAAGCGGACCTATATTTATCTTGTTGTGTCTCGTGGAAACGGGACCGGGGTCTTCGCTACTATGTCTACCATTTTAACTCTCGTTTAAACCAGAAATATGTTTACATTTTTCAGTCTTGTTTAACCTGGACCTATGTTAACCCATTTGAGTCTCTCGAAAAGCGGACCTATATTTATCTTTTTGTGTCTCGTGGAAACGGGGCCGGAGTCTTCTCTACTATGTCTACCTTTTTAACTCTCGTTTAAACCAGAAATATGTCTACATTTTTCAGTCTTGTTTAACCTGGACCTATGTTAACCCATTTGAGTCTCTCGAAAAGCGGACCTATATTTATCTTTTTGTGTTTCGTGGAAACGGGGCCGGGGTCTTCGCTACTATGTCTACCTTTTTAACTCTCGTTTAAACCAGAAATATGTCTACATTTTTGCGCATATGTCTACAATTTTATACACTCAACCAAATCAGACCTAAATCTACATTTTTGAGTGTTACGAAATCCGAGCCCTGACGAGCTACTTTCACTGGTCCCCCAGCTGCATGTGCTACTAGGTTGGCATCTCGGTCCAACACTTTCACTGTCGAAACAGTTAAATGTAACCGCTTCTTCTACTCCAACAGCTTCTACTCTCGCGCCTCTCACTAGTGGAACTCCCTTCCTCCTACTTGCTTTCCTGTTAGCTCTAATCTTCAAATATTCAAATGTAATGTCAATCGACATCTTCTGACGCCTTGATCCGGATCCCCGTGCTTCTCTATATCCTTTCCACAAACACCCCTCTTAACTCTTGCTCCACTCTCTGTA
Organism: Acanthosepion esculentum; assembly: GCA_964036315.1. Lineage (NCBI taxonomy): Eukaryota > Metazoa > Mollusca > Cephalopoda > Sepiida > Sepiidae > Acanthosepion > Acanthosepion esculentum. The sequence continues at coordinate 72,793,571 of OZ038488.1, forward strand.
ATCCCTTGCGTGTCGGTGGCAATCCCGCCTTGCTTGTATGTTTACCTTTTTGAGTTTCGTGGAAACCGGAACGATGTCTACTTTTGGAATCCTGTGTAAACCGGACGTATATCTACTTTTTTGACTCTTGGGAAAACCAGACCTACGCCTAAGTTTCTGACTCTCATGCAAACCGGGCCGATGTCTACCTTATGGACTCTTGGGAAAAACAGACCTACGCCTAATTTTTTTACTGTCATGCAAACGGGGCCTATGTCTACCTTATAGACTCTTGGGAAAACCAGACCTACGCATAAATTTTTTACTCTCATGAAAACCGAGCCTATGTCTACCTTATGGACTCTTGGGATAACCAGACCTACACCTAAGTTTGTGACTCTCATGCAAACGGGGCCTATGTCTACCTTATGGACTCTTGGGAAAACCAGACCTATGCATAAGCTTTTACTCTTATGCAAACCGGGCCTATGCTAAACTTTTTGACACTTGTGATAACCAAATCTATGTCAACCGGCCAATTTTTTTGTCAAAACAACAGAAATAAATAACCTGAAATGAGTTTGATGCTAAAAAACCAAACCAAAGCAAAATGGGAAACAGACTGTCAGAATATTGATCAAACACATTTATAGTTAACAACGAGCTCGGATTGTTTCGCGAAGTCAGTAATAAAGTATTTAGAAATGAAGCATTTAGCGAAGACAGAATTTAACCTGTGACAACAGTTTGTAAACAATAATTTTATTGCAGTACTCAGGATATCTAGGGATGATGTAAAACAGGCACCCAGTGAGAATCGAAATTATTTATAGTGACCTGTAAGGGAACATAAAATATCAATTATTGATAATGTGATAAGGACCCGCTTAAAAAGACGGAGACTCCTAAATTCAGAATTTTAATTCTGAGGAGACAGTAACACTACTATCTGCACCTCTGGACAGTAAAGTAAAACGAATGGCATTATACCTATATATCGTTAGAGAGCGTAGGTCAATTCATTGCCAACCGAACATATATCACTCATACAACTTTAACACAGAATCACTCGTACTGGCTTTGAATCGTGTTGGGGGTCCAGTTTGAATGTATGGACAGAGTTCGCTCCTGATTATATTCGCTTGTTGACCTTCAAACAACTTGACCGCTCGACAGCTGATATCATCTGACCGGGCACGACGCTCAATTTCCATGTTGAATCTTCAGTTTGCGGCCAAAGCCCGGGGGTCGCTTGATTCAATAACAACCCCGTTTCCGGATTCGGCCACACAGTCAGCTGCTCTAATTCCAACAGTGTGAATACGTCGTCGGGTGAGGTTGTGCGATGGGGGAGTTGTCGACGCGTTTCCTCGACAAGAAAGGGAACGACAGGGTCCAGAAGTGAATGGCGGGAATTGTGGTGTTGGGAGCGGAGGGTGGGTGGTGTCGACCGAACGGACGTAATCATTATGTACTCCATTCAGCCGTTATTGTAAATCGGGGAGCACTTGGGTCGGGGTTAAAGACACTGCCCGTTTCGGAACGGTCTAGACAGGAGTGAAAGGAAGGGTGTCAGGAACGACACTTCGTAGATGTGGTCAAGTGTCTATTCGAGATTCGTTGTGTGTACAGGTGAGTGTGCGTGTGTGTACATGTCTGTACGTATATGTGTGTGTACAGAAAAAGCTTCACATGAGTGTGTGTATAAATCTACAAAGATTAAAACAATACTCACGTGTATTTTATACTCTCTCTCTCTCTATTTCTCTCTCTCTCTCTATGTATATATATATATACATACATATATATACATATATAAATATATATATGTATGTATGGGTGTATATATATATACATGGTAACAAGCACAAAGGTATATGTATATATAAACGCACAGACATATGGAGCAGTAAAAGGATTCTAAATAAATATATATTAATAAACGAAATGACAATGGAAAAACTTTTTATGAGAACACACACGCACACACACAAACATACACACACACACATATACATATACATATATATATATATATATATATATATATATACGCACGAACAGACTATGATAGATAGCTAGAGTAAGAGAGAGCGAGATAGAGACACAACTGAAATAGATTAAAAAGGCGGATATTTTAACTTAGACAAATACGAATAGACTGGTAGACGGAAATATGTGCACACACACACATATATATATATACACACACACATATATATATATATATATATATATATATATATATATATATATATAAGTGAACATTGAAGTCAACACTCAGAGGCGACAGCCGGTTTCATGCTAAACGCAATCATCAGGCCATGATTGCGTTTAGCATGAAACAGCCTGTGTTGACTTCAATGTTCAGTTATATTTGCATACGCTCTATCTCTGATATTGGGCACTTTATCCCATAACTATAGCATACCTTAAAACTATATTTCTACATATATATATATATATATATATATATATATATATATATATATATATATATTTCATAATTTTAAAATTATTATAATTATTTACTATTTTAAAACTATGGTACTATCGCTACACAGGAAACCAAAAATAGGTTGGTAATGGAATTTAATTTTATAATTAAATTTAACATTTTTATTTTCAATTTTGAGACATGTTAATTCCTGTGTATTTACTATCTTTTCAAAATAGTAAATAATTATATTATACTCTACGATTTATATATCGAGCACTGTTGTTTTTTAAAATAAAAATAATTATTAAGAACACCGGATTGTAAATCTTACTGTTTTTTTCTTTCTTATTTTAATATATACATACACTTATATATATATATATATATATATATATATATGTAATACACACACACACATATATATATATATATATCTAATACACACACACAAATATATATATAATACACACACACACACATATATATATATATATAATACACACACACATATATATAATACACACACACATACATATATAAATAAAAAAATAAAAAAACTGGGATTCAAAAATACTTTATAAACATTGGGGCGTGTATATATCATAGCTGACCACTATTATTCGAAGTTCCCCGACTACTAGGGCGGCTAGACAATCCATATTGCAGACGCTTGTTCAGGCACATTTGTGTTTACCGGACACCCACAGATCCCACCTGTGGTTTAAACTGCAACTATGCTGTTATAATTACTGTTTCTGGGGGAGAGCGTTTTATCTGGCGTGAGCAACAATTTGAACAAGGCCATGGTGAGATTTGGACCCGAGTGTTATGGTCAAAAAAGCAAACGTACTAACCACTAGGCAACGCGCCCATACGCTTATTTCAATGTATAAGTCTATTCATTTCTCTGCTAAAATATCACTTTTTTTGTATCTATCTACATTATGGTCGTCTCCCTCTCTCCCTCTCTATCTATCTATTCTAGTCTGTTCGTATCTATCTATATGACCAGATCCGACTTAAAAATGTATACCTATTGATTTCAGAAGAATACCAACTGTCAAATAAAAGAGAGCCACTATTAAAAGTAAAAACGTCAATGTATGAAGTCAATAGGGAAGACGAATAGAGAGTAAGAGAGGCGGAAAGAATGCAGAAGTATGGAGAGACTGTAGAGCATGGAATGAATAAACAGTGAGATAGAACGCATGCGCAATGAAGAACAGAATCGAAAGAGAGAAAAAAAAGAAGAAAATAAAGAAGAAAGAAAGAATAAATTGAATTCAGAGGGGAGGAGGCTTTAAGTGTAGCAATCAACTAAAACAGAGACGTTTAATCTTCTCCCAGGAAAGCGGCAGTGCCTCGTCGAAAGCGATATAACCACGAGCGAAAGAAAAGATAAAACTGTGATAAACTTGTATTGAAATGAATAAACAATTTCGGGCGCCATCTTTTACCCATTCCAGTTCCCTCCTAAATTATTGTATTTCTAAAGCCACTATTAGACTCAGAGATTCTAATATTACACGTCCTGTGCCATTCTCTTTTGCTTCCAGTCGCCTCCCTGCCGGAACTCAACGTTGCTAGCCAGGTAAGTATATCCGACACACCATTCCGGTATCGGCACCGCTACAACCAACCCGGCACCTATCGGAACGCGGTCATCATCGCATTGGAAAAGCAATTCGCCTGACCGGACAATGGTCAGTCAGTCGAACGACCGGAATTGGTCCGTGGATGGATAATTCCTGGCAACAGGAAATTCTGAATCAAGAAAGAGTATTTGTTTTCGTTTCCTCTTCGGCCTTTAATAGGATGTTCTCTTGCTTTGAAACACGAGTGACTTTTCGAATTCACAATGTCGTTCATTCGCCTGAATAAACAAGATCCACACTCTCCCTACCGTATATATGATGTAAAGCATATAGATCTGGCGATATTTTAACACGTTCATAATTTTGTTCACCTATCGCATTACGGTAAGCGTTTTCCGTGTCTCGCCGGATATTTCATGAATTGCGATTATTCATTCACACTAGTGTTTCTTTCATCTTGATTATATGAGGTCGAGTCGCAATTTCCATTTTAACTTAACAGCATTATTCTTGGAAAAAAAAGAAAGAAAGAACAATCACTTTTATTCAGATTCAGTATTAACTGATGACTTGATGCCATTTATCAGGTTGCTCTTCGATAAATTTGAATAAAATACCGCAGGTTTAGATGTGAAGAAGTTTTCGACGAATCTAGTTTTCAATAAAGAACATTCTCCTCATCAACGAATTTTGCTGCGATCGAAAAAGGTAATAATTGGTTGGTGCAAGATCATGTGAATACATACAGACACACACAAACACACGGACACACACACACTCAAGTCTGTCTGTGGATGACAAAAATATTGGCTCCTGAAAAATTAATTTCGGTTGAGCTCTTTGGTTTCGGGTGTGAGTTTGTAAACAGTGACTATTTAAGCTAATATTGCACGACTCTTCGGCAGAATTGAGCCACTGTCAGTCACTGTGTGTTTATCTAAATCTAAAATAAACACGCTAAAATTCACCTTCATTTTACGGCTTACTGGTAGAAGTTCCGACTGACGCAAATTCAGTCGGGTTTCGATCCTAGCTAGAGGCAACCGGGCATCTAGCCACACTGATGAGCTCTGAAACAGCGAAACAGTCTGTCTGTGGATGACAAATATATATATATGGATGTATATTACAATGAATCATTCATACAAAAAGTAAATTAGTAAAGTTAATGATATAAAATGACGAAATCCTTTCGCTATCAAAATTTTAAAGATGCATTAACTTACCAATCACTCGATGAATATTATGACCCTAGTTTTTTTTTTTTTACAATATAAGCTGTATAAGGTCTTTCTTAAATACGCAAGTACTTTCGACTGTACATTCAGTCATCTTCAGGCATGGAAATTATTTTGTTTTTGGTAAAATTCAGATAGCATCCGAGACGAAAAAATATAATGCGAATCGAAATATGTTTTTTTCAAATGTGTTATTGATAACGGATACAAACGTTTGGAGCGTGCAGTCGCAACGCTAAGGTTGAATGTGTTTTTTACTAATATGGCAGTTTGAGAATTTTTTTGTTGTAGGAGTTTATCGGTCAACCCATTTACTCAAGCTCACTAAGTATATTATATGTTGCTTTTCTCTGTTCATTTTGCCCTCTCTTTTACTCGTGAGTATAAGTTTTTCCAAGCCCTCCGTCTTCATTATATTTCTACAGGAAACATAACTATTTCTTCCTAATGTTAAGTATAAATTTCCTTTTTGTTTCCATTTTCTGTATAATTTGTTATTCGGTTCATGGTATCCTCAGCAGTAGAAGCACATTTCTGTTGCTTCAAGTCTCTTCTTGATCTTTGAGAAGACTGTCCAGTACTTACTGCCGTATAGAAGGACAGATATATCACATAACAGTTTAGTACACTTTTAAGAACTCTAAACGGTGTAGTAATGGATAGACGCTCGGACTGAGGAATCGGAGAGCCGAGTACGAATTCCAGCTGAATCCATTGCATTACGTGCTAATAGACTTGGGAGAGGTATTAAACCGGGTTCTATATCCTTGGATGGCAACTGGTCTGCCGAAGAAAGAAATGGCAAACTACTGCGTCAGTCATGTATCGAAAGATATATGATCATCTAAGCGTGTAACACGCATGCCACATAACTGACTGAAATGAATAATACTCCGACAATCCCATCACATGTAGGCACAACATTACCTTTCATCCGTGGAGCTCAGCGTTTGGGTTCGGTTGTGGACATTTATCTTTGTCTCTCCACTACATCTTGCATTGAGCATCACCTTTTATGATACATTTAAGAAACAGTTAATTAAGATCATTGTTCTGACAATAGAATTGGTTCCACAAAAATAGACTAATTTGGGGAATTTCTGGATAACATATGGCCTAGAGGTAAGATACCTGATTGATGGCAAATCAGTCGGCTTTCGAACTCGGCTTGAAGCAATCGGACGTCTAGCCACACTAGATACAGCAAAAGAGTTTGTCGGTGGATGACTATATATATATATATATATATATATATATATATATATATATATATATATATATATATATATATATATATAGATAGATAGATGGATAAAGAAATATAGTTTTAAGGTGTTCTATATTTCTGGAATATAGTGCTCAATATAGTGCATGTAAATATAAAAGTGAACATGGAAGTCAACACTCAGAGGCGACAGGCTCTTTCATGTTAGACGCAATCGTCTAGCATGGAATAGCCTGTCGCCTCTGAGTTTTGACTTCAATGATCACTTTTATATCTATCTTTCTCTCTCTCTCTCTCTCTCTCTCTCTCTCTCTCTATATATATATATATATATATATATATATATGTATATATATATATATATATATATATATATATATATATATATATATATATATATATATATGAACCAATAAACATGACGTCAGGTATTTCAAAACGGCCATCTTCCCCAAGACAACCAGGCAACACTTCGGTTCTTCCTAACTTTCTGCGAAAGTCCAAAGAAGGAACAAAATAACAAAGTACGTAAACAAAAATGACAAAATATTAATTCGTACAGTTTATCCACAACTTCAAGCAGAATACTCAACACCTTAGCCGAATATGGGGAAAATATTATAATAAAAATGAAACAGACAGTAGGTACATTTTAATCAAATATATTTGGATTAAAACTTGCTGCCTATATTTACATTATTCATATATATATGTACGACTCTCCCGTCGTTTCCGACCTATGAGGGTCAAGCAACTCAGTTCCGGGAAACCATCAGCCAGACACCAGCACATGTGATTTGATTATAATGGTGAAGGTTTTGATCAGAACCAACGACACTTTTTGAAGGACCGAATATAGAGACCAAATATCCCTCCGCAGGGTTTGAATTCAAAGATGTCCTTCTCCTAGACGTGTTACCATCCAAAGATTATATATATATATATATATATATATATATATATATATATATATATATATATATATATATATATATATATATATGTATATATATATATATATATATATATATATATATATATATATATATATGTGTGTGTGTGTGTGTGTGTCTGTGTGTGTGTGTAATTATAATTTACATATATATATATATATATATATATATATATATATATATATATATATATATATATAATATAAATGTGAACATAGAAGTCAACACTTAGAGGCGACAGTCTGTTTCATGTTAGATGCAATCATCGGGCCACGAGTGCTGTTATTTTTCTCGGATATTTATATATACTGGTCAGTGTTGCATTGTGGGTAGTCATTTTAGCAGGTGTTTTACCGGAAGTCGTTTATTTGTTTAATTATTTATTTGTGTCAAATTATTTTGCTTGTTTTTATTTAATTTTATTTTTGTTTTTTATTCTTTATATTTATTTTATTTTTATTTATTTATTTTTTTATTTATTTTGATCGGTGTTTTTATTAACGTAGTAAAAATTTGTTTATATAGCTTATTGTGGGTGGTCTATTATGGCGGCTATTTTACTGGAAGTCGTTTATTTATTTATTTGGGTCAAATTATTTTGCTTGTTTTTATTTATTTTTGTTTTTATTTTTATCTTATATATTATTTATTTATTATTTTTATTTTGATCGGTGTTTTTATTAACGTAATAAAAATTTGTTTATATAGCTTATTTAAAAGTTTTGTTTTTGTTTGGGAAGATAAAGCTATTTTTTGAATTTTGGGGTTGATTGTTGTGGTTTGTTCTGACTATTATTTTGGCGGGAACAGTTTTTAATTTATTTATATGGATTGATTATCTTTATTTGTTTTTTCTAAACGGCTGGTTTATCGGTATCCGTTGTTAGTTTATTTATATATTTGGATGTATTTAGATCAATTAATTATATTTTTCGTTATTTATTTATTACACTGTATATTTTCTCTTTTTGGTTTTCGATTTTTAAGCAACGCAGTATATTATTTTTTATTCAATTTTTTTATCGTTATATAGCAGTTATAAATATTTTTCGTCCGATTTTTTGTTTTGATTTTTTTATAGTCTAATATTTTTTTATTATTTACTTTATTTATTGATTTTGTTCTTTATTTTTTCTATTTCGTCTATTCTAACAGGTGTGATTTGGTAATTTGTTTGGATTTCACGCAATACACCACAATGCACCACTGACCCGTATATATAAATAGCCGAGAAAAATAACAGCACTCGTGGCCCGATGATTGCATCTAGCATGAAACAGACTGTCGCTTCTAAGTGTTGACTTCTATGTTCACTTTTATATTTACACACGCTTTATCTCTGATACTGAGCACTTTATCCCATAAATATAGCGCACTTTAAGACTATATTTCTTCATATATATATATATATATATATATATATATATATATATATATATATATATATATGTGTGTGTGTGTGTGTGTGTGTGTGTGTGTGTAAATTATAATTATTTTTTAAAGCATGTATTCACCGAGGCACAGAAATTGCTGTTTTGAAACCGAAACTTAAATTCTAAATTAAAATTAAAACTTGTTTTTGGTCCCTTTTTCAAGCGATGTTGAGAATAAAATGGGACCAAACTTCAAATTTAAAATTTTAAGTTTAATTTAAGTTTCGGTTTCGAAACATAGTCATTTTTGTGTTGCGATGGAGACATATTTTTCAAAATAATTGTAGTATTATGCTCTACTGTATATCGAGCACTGTTTTTTTAAAAAATAAATGCTAAAGAACTTCGGATTATAAATCTGAATGTTATATATATATATATATATATATATATATATATATATAGACATATATCTAACTATATATATATATATATATATATATATATATATATATAAAATATATATATATATATATATATATATATATCTAACTATTTATATATATATATATATATATATATATATATATATATATATATATATATATATCTGAGTGATTTTCAAATAGTCCGGTACGTGAATATATTTATACTTATTTAAATCTTCCAATATATTTTATAAGATTTTTTCTGTAAAAACACAAACAAGTGTTCACCTACGCATGTTTAAATATACACTTCGATGGGCAAAATCCTCGGTAAGTCGAATGACCACACATATATAGACTAAATTCGAACACATGAATTTCAATAATTACAAAACCTTTACCGCTTATTTAAAAAAAAAAATTTCCACACCAAATTTATAGAAATAAAAAAAGAAGAAAATATATATATCTTTTTTATAGCTTGCGAATAGAACTGAATTCTTTTCGCGCGTTTATTCTTGACAATGTATTTTGAAAGAAATTAGAAGCTTATGTATGAACAAGATTTTTAACGCGTCAAAAATGGCCCGGAGCTTATTTTATGCGCGAAGTCGGCACCTCACCCCTTTCTGGTTTTGGCCTCAACTGTAGTTATGTGGGGCTGAACAACATCAGCAAAAGTAGCAGCAAAAATTATGAATACTAAAGAGAAGAAAAATAATAAATAGACAATAAAAATGTAATGTAGTTGTGTACGCGTTCCGAGAGATTTTAAAAAATATCACAGGTAAACAAAGGAAGGAAAAAATAGAATTTTTTAAAAGAGATTTATAATAAAATGCAAAATGAATTGTAAGAAGGAATTTGGGGATCGTGTGAATTTACTTATAAATTAAAAGTGCTAAAAATGTATGAATAAAATGGGAATTACTGTACATAAATATACATAACTATATATATATATATATGGTTATAAATGAAATATAAAGAGAAGTTTGAAGTATATCTAGATATGGAAAATAAAAGACTGAATGAGTAATGTTGAATAAAGAAGAAGAAGAAAGAAAAAGTGTTCTTATCTCTTCATCTCTTTCCATCTCTCGCTCAATTTCACTCATTTTCATTCTAAATTTCTATATTTTCTATTTCTCTTTCTCTCACTCTCACTTTCTTACTCTCCCACTCTCTGATTGTCACTCTCTTTCGCTCACTCTCATTCTCACGCTATATTAATACCTCATTCATTCTCACTCATTCAAGAAGAAGAATTGAATGGCAAAAGAAAGTTAAATTTGCGACTTGTCGGTCTAAGTTTTTTTTCCGCTGATATGAAGTGAAAAGATTATATTGAATCAATTGTTAGGTTCGCTGGTAGGAAATTCGGTTTACTCTGTCGTGATAAACAAATTTTCTCTTTTTTTTTTTTAGAATCTATCTTTCACATTTATAAGACTACTATTCGTACAATCATTGACTATTGCTGCCACATCAGACCTAGTGCTTCCGATATGCATTTAGAGATGATAAAATACAAAACAAATGACAAATATTTAAATATTGATTAAAGATGATATATTTAAATATTGATAAAATACAAAGAAGAATCCGCAATATTACTGGTCCCGACCTGGCATCTCGGATCCAGTTACTTTCCCACCGACGTAACGTAGATTCTCTGTATCTTTTCTATAGAAACGTTCATGGTAATTGTCTAATCATCTTTCTTCTTTAGTACCTAGACTTTGTAAATCAGAGCATACTGCTCGATTAGCTGCAGTGTCTATCAACTTTTAAACGGTTGCATATAACCGTATCTTCTATGTTAATATTTTCTTATCTTGCCTTTCTCGCGTGGGGATCTCTCTTCCTGCTTCTTGATTTCCAGCCAACTTTGTTCATAAACATTTAAATGCAATTCAATCGTTATCTTCTGTCTTCTTAATTGCTGTTCTTTTATAGTTGTTTCTCCTTTTTTTCTCATTCTCTTTCATTCTCAGTAACCCCATTGCGTCTTAGTGGCTTTATGTTCCAGTTTGGCGTGAAGTGATTAAAAAGAAGTAGAAAGCTCAAAAAGAGAAAACTGAAAGAAAAAAAAAAACAAAACTAGAAGAGGCAACAGACGAACATGAGGATGGAAGAGCTTGTTGAAAAAAATGAATCGAATTTGACGTAGAGAGTGAAGAAAAAAGTGGATGATGAAGATATGGAAAGGGTAAAATAAAGAAAGTACTGTATAGAAGGGAAAGAAAGAAAAGTATGAAGGAAAAGATACGGTTAACTAGTTTATTCGACAATATGAAAGGAATTTACTTAAAATAAATAGAGAAAATTTGTCTATATTATTTAATGAAACATGCATTGATATATTTTCTGTTTATACGTTATTTTCATGGATACACCTTATTTGAGTAAATGCTCTGTTTAAGTAAACAATATTACATTTACCGGCCTGAATGTTCAGACCTTCACAACTAAAACCCGCAATACCACAATATTGATTCATTCCCATTCAATTAGTATTTCTTGGGTAAAGTTGTTCCACTCAGAAAGCCTCTTCCCTAGAATTGTTACACGATAAAACAGACTCTTGACGGGATGCTTCCACAATCATTACAATTTTCATCCGTTTTCTACTTTCAGCAACCTCATTCAATAACCCTGTACCTTGAAATGCTCTGGGAACTTG
>OZ038488.1:72810487-72827987 GCA_964036315.1 Acanthosepion esculentum
AAACTTCAAATTCCTTACCTTCCTGATGTGCGACGATGGCCTAGGTATAAGATATCTGACTGATGTCAGATAAGTTGGTATCCGATCTCGCCTTAAAGCAATCGGACGTCTAGCCACATTGAGGAGCTGTGATACTGCGAAACAGACTGTGAATGACTGTGGATATCGAGTTCTCTCAGTCACTGTGTGTTTATCTAAAAATAAATACGCCTAAATTCACCTTCTTCTCTGCCGTGCGCCAACGGCTTCAGGGTAAAATTTCCGACTGACGCGAATTCGGCCGGTTTTCGATTCTAGCCAGAGGCAACCAGACGTCTAGCCACACTGATGAGCTGTGATTCAGCGAAACAGTCTCTCTGTGGATGACAGTATATAAGCTCCTGAAAAATCTATTTCGGTTGAGCTCTCTGGGGAGGATGTGTGGGTTTGTAAACAGTGACTATTACGGCTAATAATGCAAGACTCTTCGGTAAATCGAATCGAGTTCTCTCAGTCACTGTGTGTTTATCTAAAAATAAATACGCTTAAATTCACCTTCTTCTCTGCCGTGTGCCAACGGCTTCAGGGTAAAATTTCCGACTGACGCGAATTCGGCCGGTTTTCGATTCTAGCCAGAGGCAACCGGACGTCTAGCCACACTGATGATCTGTGATACAGCGAAACAGTCTGTCTGTGGATGACAATATATATATATATATATATATATATATATATATATATATATATATATATATATATATATACCGAGAGAGAGAGAGAGAGAGAGAGAGAGAGATAGAGAGAGAGAGAGAGAGAGAGAGAAAGATGGTGTATGTAAAATACTTTTACAAAATTTTCGGACGAGTTCCTCACACGAAGACAAGGACACAATTCCATGTGAATATATGTCTGCAAATCCTTCGTTTTTGAGTTATTAAGTCGAAATAAATTTTGAAGAAGATGCGGCTGTGTTGCTATATAGACTAGGTTACATTTGTCATTCGTGTTCATCTTGTCTTCAAACTTTAACGTGTGTAGTAGTGAGTTGACTGGGCAGTGTTTCGTTTAACAATGGCAGGATATCAATATCGTGAACATGCATATATGAGTTTTACATACGACCGCGGGAATGTTAATGGACGCGAAGCTGCACGTCTGTATCAGATTGTGTTTCCAGACTGACGGTAGCCGAGTCGTCCAACCTTTGCTGCTATTAATCGTCGCGTTGCTGAGAGAGGATCCGTAGCACGACACACTATGGACCGAGTAAGACCGAGATCCGCGCGTAAACCTGACCGCGGAGAACACGTTCTACAGGCTGTCGGAGATGATCTAGGTATCGGCACACGTCAATTAGCCCTAGCATGTCGTACATCTCATCTCAGAGTACTTCAAGCGCAGCTCCTGTACCGGTATTATTTGCAACGTGTGCAGGCTTTTTCGATCTCTCACCACGGGAGAACTTTGACCGATAGATTTTTGCACAAACTGACGATCTGTTGTTTATCTCTTCGGTCTTGCTTATGGATGAGGGAACACTTGGAAGATATGGAATAACAACCAACATTTGTGGGAGGATAGAAACCCCTGTGGTACAATTTAGGCTAGACAACAGAATCAGTTTACAATTAATGCGTGGGCTGGAATGGTAGGTGACTGGGTGGAAGGTCCATGTATGTGGAAGGTCCATGTATTCTTAAAGCACGTCTTACAGGTCGTATCTTCAGGGACTTTATTTCGATATATATATATATATATATATATATATATATATATATATATATATATATATGAAAACTACAGACAAAACAGGAAAACTACAAAACAAATGAAAACTACAGACAAAAGTGCATTTTCTCCATCAAGTCATTCCTTTCTGTAGTTCACTGCAACTAACAAGCAGATTTTTTTTCTCCTGATGATGGCCATGTTGGCTGAAATTAGTCGAGGAATCTAACTGAAATAATAAAAACGAAAGAATATTAATATACAACCCAGTGTATCTGAAGATTTTAATTTTTTAATATTTCTTATTGTTCAACACACACACACACACACACACACACACACACACACACACACACATATATATATATATATATATATATATATATATATATATATTACACCCAGGACCTCTCATTCTCGAACAGAAAATACTCCAACAACACCACTCTATCCACATACATATGGCAACTAAAAGACCGAAACAACATACCAAAAATAAGCTGGGGAATCATGAAGACCGCACCTGCCTACAACAATATATAAAAGAGATATCTACTTTGTCTATACGAAAAAGGGGCAACAATCTCGCACACTCATCAAAAGGAATTAATAAACCAAAGATCAGAAAAAATTTCAAAATGCAGACATGAAAATAAATATCTACTTTCAGAGTTCATACGAAACGGATAATACCTACAACAAACCTGAACACAGCCAGGAATTAAACTACAAAACAAATGGTAGAACACTAAAACACCAAAATCAACAAAACGTAACCATCAACACCTATTTTTAAAACTACCCACACTAATTCCAACACTAGCACCACACCCACTAACATCAACACCACTATAACAATTAACACAAACCAATAAAACAATCAATACCGTTACCTACACTACCATCACTCCTGCGGACACGGCCACCACCGTAACAGTTGTTTATCAGAGAAGATAAACCATTAACACTCTAAAAATGTTACTATTATTTTATAACAACTACTACCACTTTCGCTATTAATATTGTTGTTACCACTTTATATACCTGCGGAAAATAACTACTACTATTATTTTCACTATCAGTACTGTAATCACTTCATAACCATCTCCATTACCATTAGTACTGCTTTTTAACATTGTTTTTATTATTGTTATTATTATCATTATCATTATCAATATTAATATCATCATCATTATGACACAACTATTAATATGATTAAGATTGTCATTACTACCCCACTTTTTAAAAATTTATACTTTCGTTCCCATCATCATCATCAAGGCTAACTATTATTAACATATTATTAATAATTAATATCACGGTTATCATCACTATCAGCATAATCACAATCGTCAAATGACACATGCAGTGACACATTAAAAGTACAAACATCATCATCTCCATGCCCACAAACGGAACTGTTATGCTTCAAAAGGGTTTTTTTTTCTGTACTCTTCTGTCTGTTTTTAATGTCTGTTTATTAAGTATTTCGACCTTTTGATTGACTTGCCAAGAATTCAAATCCTGGAATCACGATGCTTTATCTATTTGTCATTTTTCTTGATATGACATTAGATATATTGAAACATTAAAACCAATTCCTTTGTAAAATAGATGTACAGTGTTATCACAGAACTTTAATGCTTATCAATGTCGGAAGTCTATATATCTATCTATTTATCTATCTATCTGTTTCTCTGTCAGTTCCTATCTATCTCTCTAGTTCACTCTGTTCCGTTTGCTCGTATATCTCTCTGTCTCAGTCTGTCGGTACCCTTCTGTCTCTGTCTCTTTATCTATCTATCTATCTATCTATCTATCTATCTATCTATCTATCTATCTTCGGACTAGCCACTATGTTTTGTTAACATAAATCAATAATAGTTTTAAGAATAACTATTAATTGTTTTAATTTCGCTTCAGTTATATTCTAGCATTAGGAGAATTCTTATTTCCGTTTATCGTCTCGTCCATAAAACTTTTATTGCATTAAGACCATTTGTACATCTCTTTTTCCGTTTATCTGGTCGCCTTTCTAGGACAGAATTAACATTTTCTATCTATCTATCTATCTATCTATCTATCTATCTATCTCGTTCTGTTCATTATCTATCGATCTGTTTCTGGAAAGGAACAATGCAATTATTAAGAAGAAGAATTGAAATTAATTCATGCATAAATGCACAGCTCTAACCTCATTCCTTAATAGTCATCTATGAACTATTCGGCCCACCCTCTTACATAGGATGTGCGGTTAGCGGGACGTAGAAAGGAATCGACGTGCCATGTTCAAATTCCAGCCGAGGTCGTTGCATTCTCTTTTGTAAGAAATACGCGTAGGAAAGGGGGTATGAATCAAGAGTGGGGGGGGGGGTTAATAATCGAGCAAAATAGCAACCAATCTCGAACAACAACAAACCGGTGGGGTGTGGGGCGAGCATTTCCACCCCTTAAAAAAACTACTGCACTAACTCCTAGCGTAGTGAGATTATTCACTTTACTCCCATAAAAGAGGGGACCATTTCTCCGTGCTCACTCTCCTATTTCCATTATTCGATATTTATACAGGGTGCGGTAGAAGTACCACCCATACATACACCCCGTCACAAATACCTTCCACATAATGGCAAGACGTTAGCTAGTTGAAGACACTATTAACACTAATGTCTTACTATTCTGTGGGAGGCATTTCTGGGAGGTATATATAGGAAGTATTTCTGTCGTACTTTGTATAATCTTAAGCTTTAGCTTAGATTGACACGCGGTCACAAATATATGTCTCCCACTGCGAATCGAAATCACGACTCAGTATTAATGTTAATGCAAACTAGTCCATTAATCATTGCTTTAACGCACGAAGTTTATTAAGCTTTGATAAGTTTGTCAGAAAGACACAATTATGGGGCACCCAGTGAGGATCGATCCCGCTACTTCACAATAATTATCGATCAGACTAGGTCGATAAAGATTACCTCACTCTAAAAATTCTAAAGTGAACTTTTATCCATGATCTCATATATGGGCCACCCGGTGTGGATCGTGAGGCACCCATATAGCAGTGAGGCACCCATATAAAAATGTAAAGCTTAGATTGAGCTTACCGCAACAATGTACAGCTAACGAGGATTGAACTCACTAATGAGGGAAAATCTTAATAAGTGATTAAAATTCATTAACGAAGGATTGTTGCATAATTAACTGTGCCTACCTGAATACATGCACTTGAATCGGCCGTGATCTTAGTTTCACTCTACACTTCTAACGTCTCCACCTAAACTCCGAAATTTTATTTACTAATTTAAAAATTAATTTAATTCCTTACTTACGCCCATTTTTTCATCAGGAGTAGATAGGTTCGCCTATCGCCTGGTTTACACTAAATCCCCACTTTTGAACAGGAGTAAGGGTTTGTCCTTTGTTTCCTGTTTAGTATTGGGTTTCCTGTCCCTTCTATAGTCTTTTCATTCGTTTTCACTGACAGTAACACCTTGCTTCTTAGTGGCATTATCGCCTTTCTTGGGATGCAATGATTTAAAAAAAAATGAAACAAACCCGCTAATCAACGTCCCCAAACCGAATTCTTTTTGGTAAAATTCAAACTTGGATTCTAATTGTCAAATTTTAATTTTTTAAAAATCATAGGACTCTAGCCACTATGTTTTGTTAACATAAATCAATAATAGTTTTAAGAATAACTATTAATTGTTTTAATTTCGCTTCAGTTATATTCTAGCATTAGGAGAATTCTTATTTCCGTTTATCGTCTCGGCCATAAAACTTTTATTGCATTAAGACCATTTGTCCATCTCTTTTTCCGTTTATCTGGTCGTCTTTCTAGGACAGAATTAACATTTTTTTATCACCGCCATTTAGCCTCTTCCGGGTGTCCTCTCAACAAATAAAATCATTAATTTAATTGTTTGATTGAGTTGCCACGATTCCCCAGGGATATTTCTGTTTCTCTTTTTGTCGTTTTCTTTTCTTTTTTCCCCTGAAAATAAAGACCCTCTTCTTTTGCAACTTGAATTATAGACTTAAGACCCTCTACTTCAACAATCCAGATTCGATTAATTCCCGACCTGTTTTGTGCTCCTTGTCTGGTGCTGTTTTTGCATAACTCAATCAGGTGAAAACAGCACTTTATTACTTCGTTATTTTGAGATTCTACCAGGAGCCCTCGGCCGACTGACTTCCTGACAATTTGAAATTATTTTTACTAGCTGAAGTACCGATCTACAGTGCGTAAGTTTTCAAGACTAGTTATGATTGAAATAAAATGATTTCTCAATATGGATGTTGAATTGATCTGTGACATTAAACTTTAAAGTCACGAAAAGTAATTAAAATCCTTCCAACTAGCTTGTTATAAAAATATTCATCAGTTTTAAAATTATTGTTGAGAAGTAAGTTTTCGTGTAATTTTTCATCCATTTTTCAAGTTTCTCTTTATAATATCTACTGAGTGATAATAAGTAAACCGTCTTTTTCTAGTATAATACAAGTAGATAGATTTGTCTATCGACTGGTTCGTATTTCTCCCCGGCCTTATGAACAGGATTAAATGGTTATCCCTTATTTCTTGTTTAGGATTGCGTTTCCGGTTCCTTCTAAAATATTCTCATTCTCTGTCACTCCCAGTAATCTTCTTGCGTCTTATCACTTTGCATGTGGAGAATTATTTGAAATAAAAATTAGCAACAGTTTTTAATATTCCTTGCTATTCGGCATCTATTCTGCATCTATTTAAATTCGCAACACCAACTTCCTCAAATATGTTCTTGTCGATCCACAGTTTATTAATATATATATTTTTTTATCTTTCTCAAATATCTTTCTTGCGATAATATCAAATCCATCTTTTTTTTTCGTGCTCTTATTTTGCTTTTGTTTGCAGTTAGTCCTTTTGTCATTGTTGGTCTTTTTGTCATAGATCTATGACCGTTGTCTAATTTTTTATGTTCTCCAAGATTTTCTTCTTATCAATCAATGGCTTTTCAACATGCCGTTTCTCTTTTAAGGTTACATGTTTCTTATTACCCATTACAATCTTTATGCGAACCTGGTAAGTACCTAGATGGGTGACCGCTTGGGAATATCAGGTACTGTAAGCTTGGATGTGCAGGTGGTGTAACTGATAACGGCTCGGATTTCGAGATCGGATTCCAGCTGGGTTTGTTATATTCACTTACGCGCAATTACCCTTAGGAAAAGTATGAATCCACCTGTTTCCCACCAGCCATGGGTAAAATAGTAACACGTATCCCTAAGCCATCATCATTAATTGCGTACAATATATTCAAATTTCGGCATTAAATAACCCAAAGAGATTCATATGCCGTAAAACAAAAACAACTAACCAGTCTTTATTTCTGAGATGAGGTATTATGTACACTATTTACATTATTCGGACTATTGTCCTCATCCTTGTTGCCATATTTATTACAACGTTTCGGCCGTTGTACGCTCTAGCCTTCTTCAGGTGGTTGGAATGTCGAATTGAACACTTTATTTCGCTCACTGAAGAAGACTGTTCTAGTTCCACGTGCCATGTCTAATGGCTGTCAGTTATCACTTATCGCCTGTTAATTCGTCTCTCCAGGTTCTCCACTGCCTTAACCAGGTATTGAACTCACAACTCTTTGGGACCTGTCAGTGGATCTAACCAACGCCTTTATCCACTAAGCCATGTTTCCCTAAGGAAAGTTTCTGAAAGTTATCTAGAAATGTGTCAAATGGTTTGCGGAAATGTCGCTGATAGTGTTCAGCGGTGTCTTGAACGTTATGGACGAGTATTTTGAACATGTTAAATAGTTTTGTTCATCATAACAAATTGTTTTGATGTGAAAACACTTATAATTTTTTGTAAACTACGGAAACTTATTTCTGTTTAATAATTGTTAATAAATAAAAACGAGCGTTACTTTCGTGACACCCAATATTTATTTATTAGGTTGAAAAGAAATTCGTGTTGGATGTATGATCACTTTGACGGTATTCTCGCATTACTTACGGTAAAATACGTATTAATTTATACGTTTTAATTTTTGTCAATATTGTAAGAGTAGGTAAACTTCTAAATAAATCAATGGCAAATTCTGTCTGTCCGTCCGTGTGTCTGAAAACCCTCGAACTCGGGCCAGACTCGCTCTGCACAGTCGGCTATGATAAGTTTTTAGCCACCCTTGATTACAGCAAGTTTGGCTTGTTTAATAACGTCTCTTCTTTTTTTCCGACAATACCTTGTTAGTATCAAGCTACTCTCATCTATAAACAATAGTTGACTTACATCTTGCAATGAAAGTTCGTAGAAGTAAGGAAATTAGTGAATTTCAACGAGGGAAAATAAATGGATGGCATTAGTGTGGCTAGTCAAATAGAGAAATTGCTAGGTTTTTCCAGGTTTATCATCAAACCGTTAATAATATTGTCAAGAAATGTAATGAAGAAAGCCATTGTCGCGTGGAACAAAGTTCAGGAAGACCAAGAATTGTGTCTGAGCGAACGAAAAAAGCACTGAATAGGGAAGTCATCAGAAACCGTCGTCAGAGCGTCAAAAATGTCGCCAGCATCATGGAAATGTCGCCATATGCGGTGATAAAGACTCTGAAAGGAGTAGGCTATCAAAGAAGTGTTGCAAGAAAAAAGCCCTTGATTTCAGGGGTTAACAGGAACCTTCTATGGATTGGGTGAGATAATTCGAGAGCAAAGATTATGAAATTTGGCAGTCTGTAATTTGGTCAGATGAAAGTAAATTCTGCCAATATTCGAATTTGAGACAGGTTTATGTTTGGTGAAATCAGAATGAGACTTGGAACGCTGAATGTCTGTAGGCGACCGTGAACAATCGGAGTAATGGCGTGGTGCGCCGTCTGGTTTGCAGGGAAACCTGAGCTGATTCCTGTTGACGAGCAGTTGAATGGTCCAAAATACTGTCAAATAATTAGAGAAAGAACTACTCCCACTATTAGAAATCAATCAGATTGACAAGAACGTCTACCATTTTCAAGAAGATGGAGCGCCATGTCATACGAGCAAAGTAGCAAAGGCCTGGAAGGAATCGCAAGGAATCAAGTCACTGTCATGGGTAGCCCAAAATCCTGACATGAATCCAATAGAGCACGTTTGGGAGCACCTTGACCGAAGACTTCGAGAGCGTGCAACCAAAATCACGCCAGTGGCAACCATTAAAGGAACATTGCTAAAGGAGTGGCACAATATGACTCAGACGATTGTTGATAACTTGATCAAATCCATTAATAATCGAATACAAGCACTGAAACTAGAAAATGGAGGACCTACTCCATACTAGTTCCAAATACTGTTTGTTTATGTTGGATAGAGATTATCTAATTAAATTTTGAAATTGGATGTAGTTTATTTCTCCTGGCTAAAAACATTTCTTAGGCAACTGTATATTATACCTTTTTGGAATCAGGATGGTCCCATGATTGCAAATCTGCCCTGGTGTCTGGACATCCAGCATTGTGATTTGTGTCCGGATGAGGAGGGAACAGTTAAAAATTAGAAGTTTAAAATAACTGAAAAAAATAGTGATTTGAAAAGCTTTTTTAAATTTATATTGAGTTTAAAGTAACACAAAAAATTCGTGAATTTAAAAAAAAATTGTTTTGAATTCTGTTTAAAATATCTCCAAAACTTTCTGAATTGAGGAAATTAATTTTATTTCTTCAAAACGCAAAGGAATCAGAATTAAAGTGATACGTTTCGTGACGTGAGGTTTTGAAAGACGCCTTCCAAAAACTAAGCAATGAATTAAGAAACAGAAAAAAAATTCTTAGAAAAAATGACAAGATAATTATGTAATATCAGTGCTCCTATATGGCAGTGAATACTGGACAATCTCTTCATATATGAAGAATAGACTTGTAGCAAACATGTGAGCAACGACGAAGTTCTGGAGACAGTGGCATAAAAGAAATGATACGTATATTTAACAACAGAAAGCGACAGAGAGAATTTCTCGGCCGTATAATAAAGATAGATAGTTTTTAAAATTTGATTCTCTCAGGACAGATTCAGATTGAAGTCAAGAGTGACAGAGTGAAAGAACGTATTACTTACCTGACGAGCTTGAGTGAATGGATGGCGGAGCAGGTTTGGGAAAGATGGCAAAGACAACATTTATTGAGAGCTACAATAGAGAGAAAGTTGTGGAGAGACATGATCACCAATGTCCAGTTAAGACACTGCACCAAAAAGATCGATATACATCGAGCGATATAATAAAGTGATATTACAGTGTAACCCGGATATAAGAGACCCAGATATAAGATAAATCCGGATATAAGAGAGATTTTCTCTGGTCCCAAATTAGAGCCATACCTACCTAAACAAAATAGACCAAACCCGGATATAAAGAAACCCGGATATAAGATACTTCTTCTCCGGTCCCGACAACTCTCTTATATCCGGGGTACACTGTATTAGATGAGTTCCACTTTTTTTTTACTAATTATTAGAATCACAGAAACTTGTGATCACTGGGCGAAAAGTAATGCATTTTGAACCGGGACAAATAGGGAAAGTGGATGAAATTACATTAACAGTCATGTACTACGAAATAATTTTTTTCCTGATGACAATGAAGAGATCTTATATGACTCGGTCATAGATACTGTCAGATAGGATAACCAATCCCATCCGAACGGTCCTATTTTCTCTCTCCTTTGATATCACACATTTTCCACTTATTAAACGGTTTTCTACAAGAAATATGGAATAACAAACTCGATACAATCGAAAAGGAGCGGCACTTTTTTCGGTCTCTTTTATATTTCCTTTTAACATTTGCTTGTCGATAGACAAAGCTAATTAATTAGCAATTGCCATTTAGAGCAGCCAGCAAGAGACGAGAGTGCTTGCTCGCACTTTCCATACACTTGCGACACCAGATACGGCGATTAAGCATTGTCCCAAACAAACAATTGCAGCTTCTTGTCCTACGCATGCGCGCAGGCGCGTCTGTAATTTATCAATGGAGATGTTAGTTGCTTTCCTTCGAGTGATATCTCATTCTTCCCGCTGTCATGCATTCGTTTCAGTTTTCCGTTTCTTATTCGTTCAGACAGTGACATTTACCACTTTCATACATCTCTGCCTGTCTATTTATCTCTTATATACCGTACCTATGAACACTAATGGGTATGTCCCAATCCTCATAAATACGTGGAAGCCTATTGTAAGTGGGGCTAATATGCTACCAGGTAATCCGTATGGAAATTCCAAAAGGGGTATAAATCCAGAGAGCTCAACTTCCTATCCGTACAAACTGACTCTTAACCTATCTACCTCTAGTGTCTCTCGGGACTTGTACAGGATGAACCTTACTGTAAAAAATTAACTGATCCACACACCGACATATCTGAACTGTTTGGTATTTACTAATTCTATATGTTCATTTTTATGATGAATTCTGTGTGTGTGTGGCATCACTGCTTGTTTTCCAGTTTCTGATCATTGTTTCTGCTTTGGAATGGTACAGTTGAGTCTTCTTTCTTTGAATATTTGGTAGAAGAAGCTGATTTTTTTTCTTCAAGATCATTCTTATCCCAACTATGAATATATATAGTGTCTGCATAGTCTTCCGCGTTATAAGTTCATTGGCTGCGGGCGGGAAAGCAGGATAGTTGTCTTTTATTAGTTGATTCGTTTGGGATTTGACATGGAATGCTGAAATGTCAGTGTCCATCGCTTCATATCTGTGCTTGTAAATGCACAGGGCATATTCTAGGAAAAGATTGAATACAATGGGGCTCTCATTTCTTCCTTGTTGTATCCCTGATGATGTTTGAAATGTTTCCGTACTGGGTGTTCTCGTCAGATATGTACGATCTTGTGGACCGATAAAGTTCCTCCTTTAGGTCGATGCATTCAGTGGATTCGCAACTTGGAAAGCAGTGGCTATTTGATGGCACTCGCCATTGTAACGCATCAATATTAAAACGGTACCCAATGAAAGCCAGCATTTGAAGTACACGCGTGATTATATGTATTTGGCCATTGAATACATTAGAAAAGAACGCCAGCTGATCACTATTTCGGAAATTCGGTCATTCAGGCAGACGCCAGTCAGCTACGGTTTACAGTTCAAAAGGACAGTTTCGGTTAATGCCGATATAAAAGACCAGCATATACCTCCAGGTTAGAGTACACCCGGGATTATTCTAGGTTAGGTTGTTTTATTACCGGGATATGAGGTTAGAATTCTAGGTTAGAATATCCAGAATACACCCTTTCCTTTTCTTATCTACTAAGATATGTATATAATTGTCCGGAATACTATAGATTTCTAGTGTTGATTCTACAGACCTCAATTTCATTCTAAATCACTGGTTAAATTAACAGTAGGCCTAATATTTGAATATGTATTGATTTCGGTCAAAATGATTGAACAGTGATCATTTTGTTTTGTGTGTACAGTCTACAGGCCAATTAACAATTCAAAGATCAAATCATGTAAGCTTTTTTTAATGAAAAAAAAATTGTATAATTGAGAGCACTTTATTAAATTTTACCGGAATGCGTTAATTGAACAAAACTAGTTTTCCTTTTTAGAAACATGGGTACAATTTCTAAAGAAGTTATGATCTATTATCTATTAATCCTACAAAATGTAGTACTTAAACGTTATTTTAGTGGTTAGCCATATTTGAGTAGACGCTCCGTTTGAATACTCTTGCCAAGGTTAAATAAGTCATTATTACAAGTTTTTAGACTGGATACATCAGATAATATCCTTGTTGAGGACATCTTCAACAAAACGACGTGGTTTAATGTTAGCAAACTTGTCTTTCCAGCCAGATCAATTACGACTGGCTAATGTGTTCGATCCTTTCGGCCTTGTATTGCATCTAAGCTATGTTTAGAAAATCAATATAACATTATTGATCAGAAGAAAAATTTAGTGATTGGAGCCAGCATACTTTATTCATGATGTTATAAAATTCATTCGTTTAAGTTTTACCCCTACCTAGGATAGTTTATATACCCTATATAAACTATCCTAGGTAGAGGTAAAACTTAAACGAATGAATTTTATAACACTATGAATAAAGTATGATGGCTTTTACCCCTACCTAGGATAGTTTATATAGAGTATATAAACTATCCTAGGTAGGGGTAAAACTTAAACGAATGAATTTTATAACACTATGAATAAAGTATGCTGGCTTTTACCCCTACCTAGGATAGTTTATATAGAGTATATAAACTATCCTAGGTAGGGGTAAAACTTAAACGAATGAATTTTATAACACTATGAATAAAGTATGCTGGATTTTACCCCTACCTAGGATAGTTTATATAGAGTATATAAACTATCCTAGGTAGGGGTAAAACTTAAACGAATGAATTTTATAACACTATGAATAAAGTATGCTGGCTCCAGTCATATTCCGGATGTTATTCTGCTGCAGGAAAATATATACCAGAATAGATTCCAGGAAGGTGTTAATCAGGTTTCTGATGCCGGCTTATCCACTACCAACGTTGGCGATCATGGCTCTCCACAATTTCATGTCCTTTGTAGTTCTCAATACCTTTTGTCTTTTTGCTATCTCTCCCAAACCATGTTTCGCCATCCATTCGCTCAAGCTCATCTCTTACCGTCAATCTGCCCTGTAAGTATAAATATTTCCAAGAATCCTTTCCTCATTATGCAGTCCAGAAATTGCAACTGTCTCTTCCTGATGTCAAGCCTGAGTGTCCTATTTGTTGTCATTTTCTGTAGAATTCGAAGGTTGTTTATTTTTATTTTTATTTTAGTGCTTAAAGAGATCGAATGAGAAAACAACTGCTTCGTAATATCATATAAATTACGTTCCACGTATTTTATATTTCACTGTTTTAAGGAAAGACATTAAGCAATTTTTGCGATAACTTCCCACTGTCTTTCAAATACTTTATCATTTTCCGCATTTCTTAAAATGCTTCAGCTAATTTTAATCAGTTTGGTCTCATTCTTTGTAGATCGTTAGGTGGGAAAACTGATTTAATATAATATTTCATATCGTTGAAATAAGAAAAGTAATGAATAAAGAAAGATATCTTTCCAATAAAACGGATTGTACACCAAAGCTTGGAGAGAATGAAAAGCTGGTCCCCGTTTCTGTAATGGCATGTCAGATTAGAAACAAAGAGAAAGTTATAATTGAGAGAAAGAAATAATGAAAAGGGGCGAGGAAGGAAAACGGAAATAAAGAAGAAAATGAAGAAGAGGTATGAAAGAAAGGTCTAATGAAAGAAAGAATGAGCAAGAAATGTAAGAAATGTAAGAATGGGAAAAATGCTGACATGAACGTGAAGATAGAAGAAAAAAGAAAAAAAAGAGAACACCGAAAGAGATGGAATGAAAAAGAAAATAAGCAGGAAATCAATGTGCTACAAAATATTTTCAAAAATAGACAAAGAAGAGAGTAATGAAAGAAGAAAGAAAGAACGAAAGAAGGAAAGAACAAAAGAAAGAACCAAAAGATAGAAAAATAAAGAAGAGAAAATAAACAGGAAATCAAAGTGCTACAAAAGATTTTCAAAAATGGAGAAAGCAGAGAGCATTGAATGAAGAAAGAAAGAACAAAAGAAAGAAAAAACGAACGAAAGAAAGAAAGAACGAAAAAAGAAAGAAAATAAAGAAGAGAAAATAAACAGGAAATAAACTAGAAAAACTGACAAAAACTTGTGGGAGAAAGAAGAAATAAAACAAAGTAAAAGGAAAAAAGAAAGAGGCAAAGGAAGAAAAAAAGACAATGAAATGAAGAATAAGAAAGAAAGAAAGAAAAGGACTTGAAAGAAATCAGTTAAACGATAAGGAGACAGAGAAAAATTGTTTGAAACATAAACCAAAACTTGGCCAAAAGCGAACAATGAGGATGTGTGTATGCGTCATATATATATATATATATATATATATATATATATATATATATATATATATATATATATATATATATATATAAATGTATATAGAAATAAAAAGAAAGAACAGTAAGATATAAAATCCGGTGTTCTTATAGATATTTTTATTTTTACACAATAGTGCTCAATGTAAATTTACAGAGCATTAATATTATAAATTAATTGATTTAAAATATGGGTTTTTCGCTACACAGTGATAACCATGTTTCATAAATGGAAGCTAAAGCTTTCGAATTTAATTTTGTTATTAAACCAAAGACATTAGTTACATTTCCTCGTCAAGCGAATTTTGGAAATTTTTTATTTTAAATCAATTAATATATATATATATATATATAGAGAGAGAGAGAGAGAGAGAGAGAGAGAGAGAGAAAGAGAGAGAGGGAGAGAGAGGAAGAGAGAGCAGGGCGAGAGGGAGCGGGAGAGAGAGAGTTGTAAGGAAAAAGTTAAGAAGGAAAGAAAAAGATAAAATAAAAATAGCAATAATGATGGGATATAAATTGAAATGAAAGAAAAAGAAGAAAGAGGCGAAGAAAAGAAGGAGTAGTCTCATATAATGAGAAAACTAGAGAATAGTAAAAGAAAAGAGTAAGTCCTGGTTGATAAAAAAGGAAAACGATTAAATTAAATAGCATCAGAAAACATATAAACTTGGAAAAATCAAAGAAGAGAAAAGAAAGGAATAGTATTAAAAAGAAAAAGTAATACAATAAAGAAAGAAAGACAAGAAAAAGATAAACAAATATGCAGTAAAAGAAAGAGTAGAAGTCGTCAGAAAGTTTTAAGAAAAAATAAAAATAAAAAGATATTAAAAACTAAAAACGAAAAGTACCACTAAGAAAGATAGATGAAAAATTCGGAAAAAGAAAAAGAAAGAAGAAAGGAGGGACTGAAATAAATAAATAAAAGCAAAACAAGAATGAATGAATTAAATAAATAAATATAGAACGTCAGAAAAAATAAAACAATATCAAAAAGATACAAAAAAAAACAAAGAAAAGGCCAACAAAATTTAAATAAAGACTCGAATGAGAACGAAGAAAGAAAAGGGCTTAAAAGAAATAAAAGAAACGCAATAGATGAAAAGGAAAAATTGATATAAATCAAAATAAGATAAACAGAAAAAAGAAGAAAGTAGAAAAGTGTAGAAAGACAGATGAAAAAAAAATGGAAGGAGACAGAATTACCAGACAGAAAGAAAAATTAGAAAGAAAAAAGGATATATTGTGTCAAATTAGCAGAAAAATAACTTGAAAGAAAGCTGAACTAGAAAGGAAGTACATAATGAAAAGATGAACAAAATAAAGAAAAGGCGAGAATGAAAAATATGAATGGATGAGAGACTAAAAACTGAAGGAAGAAAAAGCAAATAAGAAAAGTACCGCGAGAATTAAAGAAATTAAAGAATGAATCAATGAAAGACTGAAATTGAAAGAAGAGAAATAAAAAAGAAAGGCGAACAGAAAGAAAAGAATGACAGAATAAACAAAAAAAAACATGAAGGAAGAAAATAGAAAAAAACAAACGGGAAAAATGAAAAAAAGAAAAGAAAAAAACGAAATAATGAAAGACAAGCATGACTGAAACAGAGAAAGAAATGAAGAATCAGTGAACAGGCGTTACAAACAATAAGGGAAGTAATATGAAGAGAACAAAAGTCAGTGTCATATAAAGGGAAGAAGGACGAGGGGAAATACTCAGTCGAAAGAAAATGAAGAAAAAGAAGTATAAAAACACGAGCATTAAGAAAAAAAAAAAGAATTATTTATTAAAAAAAAAAAAATTCCAAAGAAATCACCAGAACGCATAGTAAAGAATAAAATAAATCATAAAAAAAGCAAAGGAAACTGAAATATGAAAAATTTTAAATAAAATTCACACGAAGAAAAACGTAATGACTCTTCCTTATTTCTTTCCCGCCAAATAAATAAACAAATTTGAAAAGACGGGAAAAAACTTAAAATGAAAACTTAATTATTGGCGTATGTATAACTTCTTTGAGGGAGATTTGCGATAAATCTTAGCGCGCAAGTTATAAGTCAGTATTCTGTCCTTCCGCGATCAAGATATAATCCCTGATTTTAGCGGCCGATTATAATATTATTAAGATTAATATATTTAAATATTTATGTACGAAATATAAATAAATAAATAATCACGGTAGGGAAGAAAATCTTATAGAACTGGTATTCTCAAATCCAACAATCAAAATTAAATTTAGAATAATCCAATTTGGATTTTATCACTGACAGAAATATCAACAGAGCGATTTTGTTCCGGCCTTACTCAAATTATAACAAACTACTACCCAAAAGATCGGAGAAATTAAACCAAGAAAAAAATTAATTACCCAATCACAGAGTTTCTGCCGTCTCCATCGAAACTGTTGGGAAATACTGCTGATTTAAATCAATGTCGACATTTAGTTCGCTTTCAACGGGCATACAGCATTTTTAATCATTTCACCCCAAGCAAGTTGATAACGTCACTAGGACGCTAGAGGTTACATGGAGTAAAAGAGAATCAGAAGATTTTATCGAGAAGAAGTGAGGAGAAAGGACAATAAAAGAACTAGATTTAAGAAGACAGAGGATGGCGATTGGCGTAGCATTTAAATTTTTGAAGATCATAATTGGCAGGAAAGCAAGAAATCGAAAGTGAATTCCACAGGCAAGAAGCGCGGGAAAAGAATCTATTAGAATAAAACGGACGGTTTCATCTAGCTAGTGCAATAGCAAAACCGTGAGACTTAATTGCCAATCGAGCAAAATGCCTCAATTCATGCAGTCGATGCACCAAGGAGGAAAGCTTATCAGGATCATTCCGATGAAAATATTTGCACAAAAGACAAAGGGAAGCT
>OZ038488.1:72832987-72845487 GCA_964036315.1 Acanthosepion esculentum
GTATAAACGTACCGATTTTCAAAATATGGGTGACCACACACGACATTATCAGAAAATAAGAGTGATGACTATAGTAAATTTAAAGTCAATATTATTAAAATTAGATTATAGAGAATATTTTCCAGCATTTTAACTGAGTACTTTAAAATTATTTTAAAAAAAGGCGTTCCCCCGTAATTTTCTTAGATTATGCTTATCAGATAAAGTCTGCGTACAACAACAATAAACTTGTCAACACCTTATCAGCACTTGTCATCGCTCGTCAATCACGTAAACATGGCTACTGTCTGTTAAAAACGCTGCTACTGCTTTTTTTTAAAATGCATTTCTGTGTTATTTTAAACTTAAATATTTGTTTCAAATCAGATTAATTATACTTTAAATCATCTAATATTCCTCAAATAAAGTTTCAGAAAAGTATTTTATTTTTGGAAGATTTTTAATACATTGTGATGAAAGACAACTAAAAAGTGCCTTAATCAGCTATTTGAGTAAAAAAATAATAATCGATTCCAATGAATATAATTTCTGTTTTAAATACACCAGAGTATTTTGCTTACTGGAAATAGTAAATTTGAAATCCTTTCGCTTTTAATTAAAACTAAAATGAAAACTTCAAGAAAGCTTTTTCATTATTAAAAATTCACTTTAAACTTTAGGCATAGAAAATTCAGTAGAGGTGCCTACTTGCTTCCTCTTTAAGTGTGTTTTATATTTCTTATATTCTTTTCTACTCTGTAACTGATTGTGTCTTTGTTGTTTTATTGCCTTGTTTGGGGTGAAATGATAAAAAAACACCCTAAGAAAACAGAAAATAATATATAGAACATGTTTGTGCGGATGGATGGATAGATGGAAGGACATGCATCGCAAAACGAACGAGAGTTTTAAAAGGAATTGCTGATTACAACAAACCAGAGAAAGTAGTGGAGAACCATGAAGATGATTGCATAAACAACAGATATATAAGAGCCATTTTCGAAGGAAACTATATACGCAGTTTTAAAATTATACTAATATATCACTTAATATTTTTCTATGAAATGCGTTGCTATCGGCGAATTAGGGTAAATACATTTTATTTAAAGAAAGAATAACGCGAGATTGATAACGAGAAATACAATTTAAGGCTCAAAAGAAGATATGTGAACGTATTAAGGAAAGATAATCGTGAAAATGCCAAAGAAAGGCGGGGGATAGCGTGCGGGGAAGATATAGTGAGACAGAGAAACAAAGGTAAATAGAAAGCGCGGTGCAGATAAAAGGAGAAAGAGAGAAAAGGTGAGAGAGAGAGGGAGGAAGCCAAGAAGAGAAGGGGGATGAAGAGGAGGAGGAGGAGACGAAAAGGTTAAGAACGAGACAGAAAGAAATATAAGGGGGGAAAAAGCGAGGAAGAGAAAAATGAGAGAAAGATGGTGAGGGTGAGCGAGAGAAATTGAGGGAAACAGTATTAATTGAACAGGAAATTAAATTTGTTCTTTGCTATCCAAACCTAATCATGGCGGCAAATAAGGATCGTGGGAAAAATGTGACGGGCATTTCCGGTAAGATTTCGGAAAAAGTCCGAAGGAGAATTAACCAAAGCACTGATGTATATGTGTGTGTGTGTGTGTGTGTGTGTGTGTGTGTGTGTGTGTTGTGCGTGGAAGCGAAGAGAGATATAAACAGTGTGAGAGAAAGAGAGAGAAAGAGAGAGAGAGAGAAATAATAACAAAGAGAAAGAAAGCAATAATTCTTGACAAAGAGAGAAAGTTCACAAGGTGAAGAGGAACGAAGAGCAGTCATTGAGTCCGAAAAAGTAGGGGGTCTTTGTTAGTTACAGGGCAAAAATTGGTATGTGTGGGTTCAAGTTTCGCCGCTGTCCATCTTTTATGTGAAGTGTTGGGTAGGGCGACTGGTTCGGGAAGGAATCGGTATTTGATACTTTTGTCATCCGGTAACGAGTAATGGATTCTCTGATCTTTCAGTCTTTTGTCACGACCCTAAAGCAGTCAAATCTCACTAACCGTTGGTCAGAGGTGGTGCTCATTCCAGAATGTGTGTGTGTGTGTGTGTGTGTGTGTGTGTGTAGGGTGCGGGGAAACAAGACACGCCTTATGAGACTGACGACAACGTGATTCTAAAAGGAACAACAAGTCAACACGACATCTCATTGTCAATGAGTAATAACTTTTAAACAAGCGAGTTTTCTTTCTGTCGGAATTTCTTTCTTTTTCAGTATGTGATTTTCTATTGTTTTTTTTCCTTTCTTTCATTTATATCATACTTTTGTTTGCCTTTTTTGTCTTTGATACACATCCATCTTATTTTCTCTTTCCTTCTTCTGTACATATCTTTCTTTTTCTTTTTCCTTTCTTTCATTTTTGTTTAATTTCCATGATACGCGTTATTTTTTGTTTGAAACTTTTTATTTTGTTTGTTTGTTTGTTCCTTTCTTTCTTCTTTCTTTCTTTCTTCCTTTCTTTCTGTCTTTCACGCCAAGCTTGTCGATAAGGATACTAAGTGTTGAGAATGAAACAGAATGAGAAAATTAAAAGATTTTGTGAGGAGAAAGCACTAGCTTTTTTCATTCATTCTTCCTTTCTCTGGTTCTTTCTTTCTTCCTTTTATACACAACTTCATTCTTTTTCCTTTTTTTCCTTCATCGACACACATCATACATTCATTTTTTGTTTTATTTCCTTATAATATCTTTATTTCGATACAGTCTTTTTTCTTTTATCTTTCCTCCCTTTCTTTTTATTTTTTCTCTTTTTTGATAGGTGTTTTTTCTTCTTCATATTTCTTCTTGGTAGCCGAATTCCTTCCCATGAAATTTTCCTATTTTTTCTTTTTCTGGTACACACTTATCATCTTTCCTGTTTTCTATTTTGTTTCTTTCACACCCAGCTTCTTATTAGTCATAATAGTTCTTTCTCTTCTTTTCTTTTCTTTCTTTTCTTTCTTTCTTTCTTTCTTTCTTTCTTTCTTTCTTTCTTGCTCGCTTGTTTGATTATTTGCAGTTTATTGGTTCAGTAGTTTTTCTATTTCTTTATTTTCTTTGATAAACATGTTTCTCTCTCTCTCTCTCTCTCTCTCTCTCTCTCTCTCTCTCTCTTTGCATTGTTTGTCTTTCTTTCGTTCCCGACCCCGTAATTCATTCTGTGTTTCATCAGTGTTTTTTTCTAAGTGCCCTAGACCTTTTTTCTTTCTTCTTCATATATTCAGATATTATTAATCCATTTGTTCTTTACTTCCTTTCTCTTTCTTTATTCCTCTTCTCTCTTTGCCCACTCCGCTTCTATTCCTTTTTGCTTTACACTCATTCTTTACCTTTTAAAATTCATTTATTTTGTTCAACGCTTTTCCCTCGTAAATCTCATTTAAGTTCTTTTTTTTTTCAATAATCATTTTTCTTGGTGTCAACCAATTGAAAACCTGTTTTATTCGATGACGAAATTTTATTGAAAAGTTTTTTTTTTGTATTTGTTAATCAATTTGACCTCAGTGAAGGCAGTAAAGTCACTAAAACACAAGGGGTTACAGAGTGTGGAAGAAATTAGGAACAAAAACATTAATAATGAATGGAAAGAGAAAAGAATAATCAGGAGGAAATGAGATAGCGAGTGACATTACATTTAAATTTTTGCAGATTAAAGTTGTCTCCGAAACAAGGAGCCGGAAGGGTGTTCCACAAGCGAGTAGTGCTAGAAAAGAAACTGATAGCATAGAACTTACGGTTTAAATCTAGCCAGCTAAACACTCAATTGATGAGAAGTCTACTACTGCGCATAAATTCATGAAGTGTAGGTACCATAGCCAAGAACTCAATCTAAAAATTACCGATTGCGGAAGTGATCACCGTCCAGTGATATGTAAACTTAGAATGAAACTGCGGAAGAGTCAACAAAAAGAGTGGTTACTTTACTCAAACAAAACTAATGAAGAAGGCAGATATTTCTCCATTGCCTAATAACTAACGCAGATCACTGAAGAAACCACCTGTATTCTGAATGAAACAGGACATCAGGTGAATTTCCTTGACTTCTTCTTCACACCCTTCCCTGAAAAATGCTTTGTTGAAGTTTTATCCCCTCCTCTCCTGGGCACTTCAAATCATTCACTAGTCAGTGTCAAAGTTGATACCAAAACCAAAATTATCCCTTGATGTGGAAGAGACCCAAAAAACAAGGACCCTCATCTGATATAGGTGCTTCTGCATGGCACTTGTCCACAGTACCACTTTCATTTTCATTGTATTATTCTCAGGATGATGGAACTGTAATGTTTGACTGAATATCTAGGGAGATTGATAATATACAAAGTGAATATCCCTCAGCTCACTTTCATATATGTGGTGACTTCAAGAGTCATCACAAAAAGTGGTTAGTTCACTCAAACAAAACTAAAGGCAGATACTGCAGATATTTCTCCATTGCCTATGAACTAACGCAAATCATTGAAGAAACCACCTGTATTCTGAATGAAACAGGACATCAGGTGAATTTCCTTGACTTTTTCCTCACATCCTGCCCTGAAAAATGATTTGTTGAAGTTTTATCCCCCCGTCTCATGGGCACTTCAAATCATTCACTAGTCAGTGTCAAAGTTGATACTAAAGTTATCCCTTGATGTGCCATTCTATAAAACGATTTTTTGGTGCATGAGAGTCAACCAAAACAGCTTCAGATCTTACATGGCAAAAGCTTCTCTTTCAACATTCTTCAAACATACTGCCTCCAAAACTGCTGCCCACATCTAGGAATGGATCCATTCTGGAATGGAGAGCAAAAACCAAACCCACACAAATGTGCTACAGACATAACTCAAGGTAACCATTACTATAGAGTGGCAAGTTCTCCGTGATACAGAAAACAGAACAAACAACAATGAAATAAAGCAGAAAACAGAAAACAGGGAAAATGGGATTTTTGCTACTAAAACAATAAAATATTCTGACAGTAAAACATTAATTTTTGAGCTGGAACTTGACAAAAAAATCATTATTTTTGCATAAATTTGCAATAACAAAGTCAGTCACTTGTGCACAATCTCTACAGCTTATATTGCTGTGATATGTCATTCTATAAATAACATGAGAGGGTCAAGGCAGTACCCAAATTTCAATGCGACAAATTCTTGAATGATCTGAATGTGAAGGATAATTATATAGACAGTATGAAAATCAGATGCGATAGACAAAATGGAAAGTAGGAAACACAATAAGAAACTTTAGTGACGTCAGCGGTTGAGATCATCCCAAGGAAAAATAGACAAAGAAATGAAAATGGATTACAAATGAAATTCTCAACATGAAGGAGATAAAACAATGTCACAATTTGGAATAGAATATAGGACCATTAACAAAGAAATTGAGAACAAATGCAGACAGGCATGTGGAGGAATTGATCAGCAAAAAATGTGCAGAATTAGAAAGGAGTATTACAGCTGAAGCAGACGTGCATAAAAAAAATAAGAGAGCTAAAAGGGTAAAAAATATCAACAGGGCGTATAGAATCCAAAGACGGAACGCTGGTATTAGAGAAAGACATATACTTCAGAGATGTAACTAATATATCGGAGAACTCATTCACGACAAAAGAGAACTAACGCCAATGCGCAGAAATATCGAAGGACTGGAAATATTAAAAATCTGAAGTGGAATCAGCAGTGATAAAACTGAACAGAAACAAAGCAGCAGGGCCGGACGGAATTTTAATAGAGATAATGACAGCCTTAGAGGATTTGGGCATATCCAAGATTACAGACATAATAAATGAAATACGCAACGGAAGACATGAGTAGATCTATTTTTATAGAACTGCCGAAGAAACCCAATGCAAACGAATGGGGACTGCTTCGAACAACCAGCCTAATGAGCCATATAACAAAACTGGTCATCCGAATTCTGATGAATAGAGCGTGTACCAGAATAAGACCAGAAATAGAAAAAAAAAGTACAATGTCGTTTGTTAAAGACATTGGAACAAGGAATGCGATATCTATGCTCAGAATTATATCAGAAAGCCCAACACACATGCAGAAGTATATGTTTTATAGATTATGCAAAATTGCTTGATAAAACAGGTCGCAAAGAATTGTTGGAACTGCTTAGTAAACTTACTGGGCTTAAGGATATTAGAATGATCAGGAATCTACAGTGGCAGCTAACCGGACTTATTCAAAGTGCAGCGGTATTGACGGCCTCAATCAACCCGTACATTTTTTTAACTTTACGAATGTGCAAGCAAACGCAAATGCAACAAGAGAAACAACACAAAACGGTTTTATAACAAAACAATATTTATATTTATTTATTAGGTTGGTGCAAAAATAATGTCGTTTTTTGACGTTCAACTTATATATATAAACCGACATTATTTTTGCACCAACCTAATAATAATGCACAAGCATAGTGGTTACCTCCCTTTGACTGGAATTAAAGTCTATACTAATGGAATACTATTTTTATCTGACCTCATAAAAAATTGAATGAACTTGCCGCTTAAAATGTTCAATGTGAGAATGTGTTTGGTAAAATGGAACTTCAAATATTTATTTGATGTTTCAAGAAGTTTCAATTTGGCACTAAATAAAATTTGGTCTCTGTACTTCTGAAAATAATTACAATAAATCTTTCCGCTCAAAGAAAGTGTTCACCAAGAGCAAATTTTGTTAAATAGAACTGAATGAGAATGTTTCTTGAATGATGTCCTGAAGAGATGAAAATATGTTCGAAAAAACTTGTAGCTTCAGGAAAAACCTTTTTCTTTAAGTAATTTCTTGCTAGTGAAGAACTGGAAAAAAACTTTGACAGTCAGGTTAAATTTCTTTAGCGTAGCAGCAATATGTCTGGTTGACTTTTCTTTTGTGAAAGAGTTGAAATAATTCTGTAGAGCTGAGAATATGTGGATGCTTGTAATACTTGTAATTAAGTTTCGTATGTACGTGTATGTGTGCGTGTGTGAATATGTTTTCATAGCGTCAGTCCGAACCGGGGTCGGAAGGTGATTTCTTTAACAGCTACATTTTAGTAGCGAGAGAAATCAAAAGAGATAAAAAACGAACTTGTATCTGGTATTTATAATCGAAGTAATCACGTGATCGGCTCTGTGAAGGCATAGGCAGAATTTGTCGGAATGTTTTTTTAGTCAGGTCAAGAAATAGGTCGATGTTATTTGGACGTAGTTGAGAACATGGTTTAAATATTAACTGAGTAATTAGAAGTGATAAAAATATCAAGGCTCTGTGGTCCAATTTTTGCATAGAATTGCCCAAAAATTGACATTGATAAACAAAAGTGGTAGCAGAATGCTAAAATCGTATAGAGAATTAGAAATCCTGAAAGAATTTACTTTTGGCGGTCATAATCTTAACAAGATAAGATGTGCAAATGACATAGTGTCTGATGGCAGACACGGGAAGGAAGCTACAAGAACTCCTACTGAAGATAGTGAAGGAAAGAAAGAAGAAAAACTAAGCATTAATTCCAAAAAGACAAAATTCCGGGTTGTTAGCAAAAGGAAGTGGCCAACATGCAAATTACAAATGGGAGATCCCAAAATCAAACAGGTTCAACAATTTAAATATCTGGGAAGTGGGACACTTAAATCTGAAGGCGTTTTGATGTAGTCAAAGATGAATTCCAAAAGCTAAACAGAGTATTAAGAAGCAGAATATATTCCTGAGAAACAACGAAAGAAGTACTGAAATGTTACACAATATCTCTCCTCCTATACGGCATTGAAATTTTCCAGCTCTCTTTTCCTTTTATGTGCCCTATAAATTTAAACTGTCTCTTCCTGATATTATATAGAAGTGTCCATTTTGTTTCCATAAGAATCGCGTAAGAAATGTAGCTTTATCGTTTATATTCACCGGCATATTTTAGAGGTTCTTGCTTTTGGGCGATTAATATGGGTCAGTCTTTATCTATCCTACGTATCGTCTGTCTATCCCACATTTATTCACAACCAGCACTTATTTCCTTCTCTTACGTATAAAAAACAACTTCAGTAATCTACAACTTTGAGTGGTTATTGAGCCTTTCCAAAGGTCACGGATTCATTTTAAATAATAATGTTAATAAGTTTAATTTTCTTCAAATAAACCGAGAAAAGATATGCAAATATACATATACATATTATGCAAATAGAATTACTTTTAATTTTTTATGAAAAATGTTATCTACATGCTAAGGACGTGACTACTTTCAGCCTATTAATTA
Source organism: Acanthosepion esculentum (assembly GCA_964036315.1). NCBI lineage: Eukaryota > Metazoa > Mollusca > Cephalopoda > Sepiida > Sepiidae > Acanthosepion > Acanthosepion esculentum. The sequence continues at coordinate 72,841,194 of OZ038488.1, forward strand.
ATACAATTTAGCAAAAAAAAATATTTTTCTACGCCTGTTTTTAAATATGTTTTAAAAATGTAAACCTTATCTTCCGCACATATCCTCATAAACTGTGCCTCTTGCGTTGTAACCCTCTACCTCGAGTGGCTCTTGGGACTTGTACAGGTTAACAGGTGATGCCAATACTCCACATGCTCTAAATTCCTGAACTTGTGCCATAGCATGCGAAACATAACTGCCTATCATGGCCTTATCATAGGCTAATGGTTCATATAGCATAAATTTATCACCATGTGTCAGATAAGACTAAAATTAAAAAAACTGAAATTTGTATGGTGATTTGTAACGCAGGTTGTATTTTGGCAACTGGCGGAACACGATCTTCTTTTAACATTTCATTTGGCCTTGCGCTGATCTCAGTTAAACTTAGCATATATCTACTGATTTCTTTTTTTTTCTTTTAAAATAGGAACTTTCTGATTTGAATCAAGCATTTGAAACTTGCCATTTTTTATATAGAGAGAAACAAATGATTCTTTTCTGGCTTCTTTAAAGAATCTCATTCATTCTATTGAGCAGTGCCTTTGTTGACTTGCCAAACACTTAAATTTTCTCGTCCTTTTTTTTTTTTTTGGCTAGTTCTGAATCAGCGGCACCTTTTGTAAGCAAAGAAAAGAAAAGAAACGAAAGTTCTTTTTTTTTCAGCAAAGTCGGCATTATACAAAACACTGCCTGTCTCCTTCAGTCATATTCAATGCTCAATTCAACTAGCCTTGAGCCTCGGCCTATTTCCGCCAGTTCCCTAACCACCCAGCCAGTTCCGTTTTCCTTTATCTAAATCTATACTTACATTTTACAATATATGCTGCGCTACCTTTCCTTGGCATTTATTCGCTATGTTTTACGTTTTATTTTTAACCACTTTTCTAAATGCAGTTTCCGAAATCCTGACTCTCCTTTGGCGCGACACAATTAATTTACTTACTTTCTTTACGGCTATTCAGTCGCAAACTTATTCATTCTTTTGCTCAAGTCGCTTTTGTAATTTTCTCCCGTGTTCGAAACGTGTTTTTTTCTCCCTCTCTTTCTTTATTCTCCGTCTCTTTATTTCATTCTAACAATTGGCCTTCCCTCATACGCCTTCCAGAATTGAAACTGGGGCCCCCCTACCTTTTCTCTTTTTACTGATTTTTGGCATTTAGACGCTACCCGAAGAGCCAATACTTGCCTCCCTAGGTCTTACCTTTTTCCGCCTTCAATGTAGCCAACTTCAAATCATCTCTTTCATACAAACTCGCTTTTATATTACACTATTTAATTTCTTGTGGCCATCTTGTTTGAGGTGACCGCAAATCAGTACTGGACGATCAGTTCAAAACTGTCGCTTCTCCTCTCGAGCCCATCGCTCTCCGCCAGCCGTCAACTCGATCAGCGATTTCATCTAAGGAGATTATTCATAGGCACCTTCGGATGAACTGAAAAATCTTGTGGCCACGGACTCCCATTAACAATTCACATTAAAATGCGAATAAACAAATTTATTGATTTAATTACTTACAATAAAGCAGGCTGATATATATATATATATATATATATATATATATATATATATATATATATATATATATATATATATATATATATATATATCCAAGCCGTTATCCATTACTCCACGGTGCCGCCTCTCAATTCTCGAATTCCAGTCGAATCCATTACATTCACTTACGTGCTAATACCCTTGGGAAAGGTGTGAATCCTCTGCTTCTCCCTCCAACTACGGGTAAATAGCAGGACAGACTGGGTTCTATAGCCTTGGATGGCAACTGGTCTAGGAGAAGGAACACTCTGAATTCAAAACCTGCGGAGGGTCGTTTGGGGACCTTGTGGCATTCGTTGCACCAGGTCCCTGTATTCGTCCCTCCAAAAAGTGTGTATGGCCCTGCACAAAGCCTTCACCACTATAATCAAATCCTGTGTGGGTGTCGGGCTTTCAGTTTCTGGGAACTGATCTGTCTGGCCCTCATACGTCGAGTTCGACGGGAGAGTCCATCGTACATATATATATATATATATATATATATATATATATGTGTGTGTGTGTGTGTGTGTGTGCATAAAAGATGACCAAGAAAAGCATGAAACTGGGTAAGCAATAGAGTGGTCCCAATTATGTATTTTACGAGCTTAATTTAGAGATGAATATTAATATGACAGATCGAAAATTATTCGGTCAATATTTCAAACCAGTATTCAGTATATAACTACAAACCTATCTACTGATTGAGTTTAACACACACACACACACACACACACACACACACACACACACACATATATATATATATATATATATCCTTTATAACTTTCTTCTTTTCGATAACGTCTAGATATTTTTTAATATATTTAACAATGTTATCAAAATTAATTGGGATGCATAACGTTATTTCTTTCTCGACGATAACATTTTCTGTGTATATAAATGCGGATTTCTCAAGAAATCTCCGCATCTTCCCTGATGAAGTGCTGCAAGGAACGAAATGCGTTGTAAAAATAAGTCTTCCTCTGGTCATTCGCTACACACACACACACCCACACACACAGACACAGACACACACACACACAAATATATATATATATATATATATATATATATATATATATATATATAGAGAGAGAGAGAGAGAGAGAGAGAAAGAGAGAGAGAGAGCACTTCGTGGTGTAATGGTTAGCAAGCTTGTTTCACTAGATCAATTACGAGTGAACAGCAATTTCGATCCTCACTAGGTACCCCATAGTTTCGGCCTTGTGGCACATCAAAGCTTTGCTTAGAAAATTATATATATATATATATATATATATATATATATATATATATATATATATAGAGAGAGAGAGAGAGAGAGAGAGAGAGAATTAATATGAAATAGTTTTTTTAACTAAACTCATATTTACTTTGGAGCTTCGCGGTTATATAGGTATAATCACTGGTCGGAGGATAATTAATCTGCTGTCATTGCTCGATTTTCTTGTTCTTTTATTGGTATGAATGTGTTATATATTTCCTTTCGATCTGATGGTTACCGATTGATTGCTGAATCCTCTTCCTGCGTCTTTTTTAATAGATTTTTTCTTTTATTTTTTCACGTTTATTCTTTCCTAACTTTGTTCTTTGGTCTCTGGTTTATTGTTGACCATTTAATTTAGGTTATGGTTGGAATGTTTGTTTAAAAAAAACTATTATATAAATTTTTGTAACTTTGCATAATATTTATGCATTACACCCTAATCTTTATTCGGTAAAAATTTCATTGCTAATCATGCATTACTTTTTAAGTAATACACATATTTATGTCTTTGTTGTTTCCGTTCCTTATATTATGGCCGCTACTGCATATATATATATATATATATATATATATATATATATATATATATATATATATATATATATATATATTGTTTGTGTTTATGTGTTTTGTAAAGAGACTAGTTGTGCTAATATTTGTATTTTTATGGGCGGACATTATTTTGTTGCTTATTATATTGATGATGTCATGAAGATCATTTTTTTTGTTTTGGGGGGTTTCATTATGGGTGTAGTTGTGTGATTTTATATGTTGTCTTTTGTGTATGTTTTGTAAGGTTGGGTGTTATTTTGTTGGTTGATATAGTGGTTGCTCTTTCCTGGATGGATTGTGTATGAGATTGGTATGGGTTACATGTTAAGATTTGCGTTTGTGATAGGTTGCATTTTGTATTGTGTTTCTTTACTTTTTATATTAGTATTTATGTAGCAAAGTAGATGCTAATTTAAATATATCCAGTTCTCCATTATTTCATTCCTTTTGTTCAATAAGTTATTTTGATCCTTAAAGGTAATGATTGATAATTTTTCCTCTAGGCACAATTTATAATTTCTGTTGTTGCTACCGTGTGGGGCGGCTTATTTTTTATAATTTCCCATTTAATCTTGGTAATGGTGTTATTTTGATTCTGGCTCCATATAAATTTTGATATTGTTGTATTGGCTTTATATTTTTCTGTTTTAAATTGATGATTATTAAATCTTTCTTTAAAGGCTGTTTCTATAGCTCCTGTGTAGGTTTTTTCTTCCGTGTGTGTTGTTTCTTACGGTAGCTTTATATATTATCTTGTTGGTTAGGCATTCCTTGTTAAGTGAGCAATTATTTATTTCGACAGTTGCTTTTTTGTTGTTGTTTTGCTGATTTATGTTGTTGAGCTTATTATTGTCTTTGTTGTGCATTTTTTATTGTGTTTGTTTTATTTGTGTTTGGTTATTATTTTTTCCATG
>OZ038488.1:72850487-72880487 GCA_964036315.1 Acanthosepion esculentum
TGCAGTGATTCTTATGACAAATGATTTCATGACTAAACGTCTTATAGGTGTGGGGATAAAGTGGTGCCTTTAGACCTTTCTCCAGATTATAATATACCGAACCCGACTGCAATTGGAACTCGGCTCTCTGATTTCCATTTCCGAGCCGTTATCTCTTACACCATCCGAGCATCCAAATTTGCAGCACCTGGTATTCCCAAGCGGTCACTCATCTAGATACGGACCAGGCTCGACGTTGTTTAACTTCGGTAATCGTACGAGAATCGGTGTTTCAACGTGATATAGCCGTAATCATGTGTGAAGGAGAGTGGGTGGCGTGAATCATTAAAAGAAGTGGCAATAGAAATGAATTCATTGGAAAATTAATGGAAAAGAAAGTAAGAATTTACTATCATACAAAAAAACAGATTCATAGAAAGAGGCGTATTTGAGAGCAATATGTACATGAAAGAAAGAAATTTGGTTTCATGAACGTCTGTGTGAAAGAAAGAAAGAAAGAAAGAAAGAAAGAAAGAAAGAAAAAAGAGAGAGAGAGAAAGAAAGAAAGAAAGAAAGAAAGAAAAAAGAAAGAAAGGGCGAAGGAGGAAAGAAAGGGAAAATAAAAAGTAGAATAAGAGATGAAAGAAGGCAATGCGGGAGGAAAGAAAGCAGAGATGTAAGGAAGGACTGGAAAATGAAGGAAGCAAGGAGAAAGACAAAAGAAGAGAGGACAGAAGGAATGAAGAAAGGAAAGCAGGGAAAAACGGAGGAATGATGCGAGAAAAATAGATAGAGAAAGGGAGGAATGGAAAAAGAAAAAAATTCTAAGTAAAGGATGAAGGGCGGAAATTGAGGAAGGAAGGAAGGAAGGAAGGAAGGAAAGGAGAGCGGTGTATGGAAGGCTGGGAGAATGAATGAAAAGAAAGAAAGAAAGAAAATAAAAAGAAAGAAAGAAAATAAAAATAAACAAAGAAAAATAAAGGGAGAATAAGAGGGGAGAAAAAGAGATAAAGTGCGGATGAAAGAAAGGAAGGGAAGGAGGAATTTAGAAAGAAAGAATGAAAGAAAGACAGGAAAGATGGATGGAAGGAAGGAAGGAAGGAAAGAAGGAAGGAAGGGTGGGAGAGAGGAAGAAAGAAAGAAAAGGAGCGAGAAAGAGAGAAGGAGAGGTATAAGAAAGAGATTTAAGGTTGAAAGTTTCCCAGTCTTGTGAGTACGGTATTCTTTCCCTTGCGTTCCTGCCGACGGCTATTGCATACAAAAAGCCTTTTTTCCCCAGTCAAACAAGCCACTCGAAAAATTATGAAGCTAGAAAGTAAAAATAAAAGTCCGGTATAGAATTTTTGGGCCAATAGTTTATTTTTATTGTATTTTCGCGCTTTTTTTTCTGTTTTCGGTTTTATTTATTTTTCTTGTTCATCTCTTTGTTAACTGTATAAACACATTCTCGTCAAAATTATTCTTTCCTGGATTTCACTTTTACTTGAATTATCTCCCTTTACATAACATTCTTCTTAACTCCATTTTCTTTTATTTTCTCCTTCTTTCTTTTCTTTCATTCTCTTATTTTATTATTTGTTTCTTTATTTCTTATCATCTTTTTTTATTTCTTCTTTCTTTCCTTCGTAACTATCATCTTTCCTTCTTTCTTTCTTTCTTGCAACCATCTATTTTACTGTACTTTCATCTTTATTTTCTTCTAATTTATTCCTTTTTTTGTTTGATTACTTGTTCTTTTCTTTCTTTCTTTCTTTCTTTCGTCTGTCCGTCCGTCCTTATCTTATTTTCTTTTGTTGTTCATTTCTTCCTTCTTTCTATTCCTCTTTTTTACTTTCCTTTCTTTTCCTTCATGCCTTAATTCTTCCCTTATTTCCCGCCCACTTTCTTTCTTTTCTTCCTCATTTGATAATTTCCTTCGATGACTTCCCCCTCTTTCATTTCTTTTCTTACCCTTTGTTCTTTCCTTTACTAGCCTTTTATTCTCATTTTCTTCCTCCACCCTCCCTTTCTTTCTTTCCTTCATCCCTTCCGTCAGTTCTTCTTTTCTTCCAGTCCTTTCTCTGTTGTCTTCCTTCCTTCAGTGTCTCATCTTTCCTTACTCCTCTCTCCTTACCTTCCTTCCTCATTTCCGTCCTTTCCATTATTTTATTTTTCCATTCATTCCCTCCTCCATCTATCCTTCTCACATCGTGCCTCCATCCTTCTCTTCTTTCTTTCCATCATCCTTTCACCCTCTCTATTTTCTGTTCCGTCGTTTCTCTCTCCCCTCGCTTCCTTCATTTCCCATCCTTCCTTACTTCTTTGTCCTTTCCTTCCTCATTTCCTTCCTTTATCCCTTAATTCTACTTTTTCTTTTCCCTTTCCTGCTTCAACCTGTCTTTCTTTCTTTTTCTTTCTTTTTCTTTCTTTCTTTCTTTCTTTCTTTCTTTCTTTCTTTCTTTCTTTCTTTCTTTCTTTCTTTCTCTTCTTTGCACCTTCCTTTCCTCCTTCACCCTTTCTTTCTTTCTTTCTTTCTTTCTTTCTTTCTTTCTTTCTTTCTTTCTTTCCCCATTCCACCCTTTCCTTTTCTCCATCCATTCCGTTTTTCATCTCTTTCTTCTCTTCATCATTTTGTGTTTTTATTTTATTTTGAATCATTTTACTTTTTTAAAACATCAACCCTGCCGTCATATTTTTTTTCTCTTGTTTGTTTGCACTTTTTTGTTGTTGTTGTTGTTTTTTTTTTAAGGAGAAAAATTGGGATCGCCATAGAAGAAAAAAGTTTCTCAGTCCCCAAAAGAAAAAAAACAAACAAACAGATTCTACAAGAAAAAAAAATTGCCTCAAACTGCAAATTGTTTATTTATGTCATTATTTATTGAAAAATTAACAAGCTCGATTTATGGAGAGCTTCCCGCATACATCATGGAATCTTACTATTTGGAATGTCATCTCCGTAAAGCTGATCATCTGAGTGTCGCTTAAAATAATAATAATAATAATAATAATAATAATAATAATAATAATAATAATGGCTATTAACACCCCGGGACGAACAGAGAGGACTGAAAGGGAAACTGACTTGCAAGCGATTGAAACGCTTGACAACGTACTAAATTAATCCTAGTTAAAGAAAGAAAAAAAAAAACGCTTGGGCGTCGACCAGGGCGTGGTGCTAATCAAATTCTTTATAGCCTTGCGTCAATAATTAGCGAAGCTGATTGAATAGCAAGAGAGCATACAGTATCGACAAGCGCATCTAGCAGACTGACTATATTAATGCAAGTAGTGTGTCGGTATATACCTGATATGCGGGTGGAGAGCTTCGACGTGGTGTAATGGTTGGCAAGATCAGTTGCGACTAAATAGTTAGTTCGATCTTCACTGGGTGGGGCCCATACTTTCGGCCTTTTCCCCACATCTAAGTCGCGTTCATAAAATTCCCGTATATGCGGATAATTTTTGTAAGTATTTGAACCAACAGATATTTTGTTTCGGGACGCTTGGTATTGAAATGTTTTTAATTTTGAATCATTTTAACCAAGGCGATAAAGCAACTAAGACACAAGGTGTTAGTGAGTATGAAAGAATCCGAGAAAAATATTATTAAGGAGAGAGGACAATAAAAGAACATAATTAAGAAGACAGAAGATAACGATTGACATTGCATTTAAATGTTTGAAGTTGACTGGAAAGCAAGAAGCCGAAAGAGAGTTCCACAACCGAGAAGTGCGAGAGAAGAAACTGTTAGCATAAAATATATCAACAGAAGAATTACGCACAAATATTAAAAGTAATAGTTATATTGGCCATTTCCTTATAAGGAAACATGAGGCATTCATTGACCGAACAGCTAGTGCTATTCGAGTTACGCTATTCCTTATTACATGGTCATCGGTTTGGGACCAAACTGTAGTATCTGTTCTCCACATCTCGAATGGTAATAGTTATATTAACCGTTTCTTTATAAGGAAACATCAGGCATTCATTGACCGAACAGCTAGTGCTATTCAAGTTACGCTTTACCTCCCTAACTGGTCATCGTGTCGGCATCAAAGTGTAGTATTTGGTTCCCCATATCTCGAATAATAATTATTGATACTAATATTAGCCGTTTCCTTATAAGGAAACAATCGGCGTTTCTTCATCGGGCAGTCAATGTTGCGTTAGGTTCAAATTATAAAATCTTTCTATTAAAAGAAATTTTCAGGAAAATAGGTTGCTCAAGTCCAGTAGATGTTATCGCTCTTTCCAGTATTTATGACGGTTTCTTTCCTAACCTTTTGTTTGAGGCTGTGTGGTAGGTCATCATCTAGATTATGTTGTTATTTTCTCTTTGAGTTACATGTGGTGTACATTTTAGTCATTTCTGCTGTTGTAAGGCCTTAAGAGTTGTGGTTTCTCTTATTTGGTACAGTTTTCTGACTGTGATGCCTGTAGCGCCAATCGTCGAAGACAGGTGGCAGCCGATAAAATCGACATGCACAAAGTCGTTTTTTATCTGATAAAGCATTTGTGTACAGTTGGCAGTTTCGATATTTCTTTAATAGTCTGGCACAGTGCAGATCTTATTGCAATCAGAAGGCATTCATTTAGCAAATGTTATATGGTGAATCCAAAATGCGAATTGCAAATGTGAGGTACCAAAATCAAACAAGTATTTTAACAGAGGAACGAGAAGAGTGACACTGAGATCCGAAGGCGCATTGGGATAGCCAAAGATGCCTTCCAAAAGCTAAGCAGAGTACTAAGAAATAGAAAGAATTTCGCTAGACATAAGGAAAAGAGTACTAGATTGCGATGTGATAGCTGTATATGACAGTGAGGGCTGGTCGATATTCTCAAAGATGAAGAGGAGACTAGAAGCAACAGAATTCTGGTTCTACAGAAGGATGCTGAGGATACCGTGGACCGAACATGCGAATAAGGATGAAGTTTAGGAGAAAATGGAAACAAAAACATCAAAAAGAGACAGTTGAGGTTTCTAGGGCATATAAAAAGGATGGAAGGCTTGGAAAATCTGATACTCACGGGACAGATATCGGGTAAGAGGGACAGAAGAAGACAGCGTATAACATACCGAGTGAGCTTGTGTAAAAGGGTGGCGGAACAAGGCTGGAGAGAAATAACAGAAAGACAAAGTTTATTAAGAGCTACAAGGGACAGGAGGTTGTGGAGAGCCATGATAGCCTATGTCCTGAAGAGACACGACACATAAAAAGAAAATAATGTTTATGAATATAAAACAACTGCAATTTATTTTTAATTTTTTAATTTTTTAAAAATAGAATTACATTTTTAAATGAAACATGATCTTTTCTTTTTTCATTTTTCTAGATTTTTGTTTAGAATCGAGCAAGGCGATTGATCGGTAAACTCATGTTTCTGTCAGACTTGGCAAAATAGCCACTTAATTTGGAACTTTTCTGGTCAAAAATGTCCACTGGTTGTTGAAACATAGGTAATAAAAAACAGATAATCAAATACATAGAAACATTACCGTTCGTATTAGTCTGAATTATTAATGATTTCAGTTTAAATAGCGGATGTAATTGCAAAACTGTTCAATTGTTAGATTAAGCTTTAGACCGTTGTAAGTTAGAAATGATTAAAGATATCTTACTGTAATTCTCCGAGGTTTGTATAACACTATTGGACACTACCTTGAGTAATAAGAATGTATAATTACTCTCTAAGCTTAACAGAAGTATCGTGATGAAATCATTCATAAGCGAAAATGACATGTTCATTATTAATTAATCATAGTTAAAGCAAATGTAGCATTGAAATTAAGTTCAAATATATATATATATATATATATATATATATATATATATATATATATATATATATATATATATATGTATTATTCCAGGATTATTTTTGAACTTATCCAAGATTACCTTCGTCGTCTAGCCTTCTAACCTCCTGTCCTGGAACAACAAGGTGCCTCACATGCTTCTCGTATGATTTCATTTTTTTTACTGCTCTTTGAATTGTCATCGTTGAAACTCCTCTTTCATCTACGAAACGTCTTATGGATTGAGTTGGACCTTTTCTAATTGATCTATGCTGAAATGATGATCCGTCTTCCTGTTGTGACCTCCTGATCCAGTTTCCCTCTATACTCTTACCTCGTTTTTAAACTTATTCACCGTTCTCTTGATGATTCATGAATGGACTTTCAAGATGGAAGGCAGAGTATGAATGTTGGTACCAATACTGAAGGCTTGAATGATCTTTTTCGTCTCACCATTGCTCAGTTGGGAAGACAGTGGGGCTGACACAAAACGATTTTAACCTGTTCATTTTCTAGCGGAATATCTCAAAGTGTTTTCAGTGATTCTTACGACAAATGGCGTTAAGATGTCTAAACGCCTTATCTGAAAATCTGGAAAAAAGAAATTGATTCAGTTTAGTGGGATTTTTTTTTAGATAGTAAACATTTTATGGGATGGACAGTTATGCTGTCACATGATTTGGACAATTTTGCTGTTACACTCGGTATATCAAATTTATTCTTCAAAAGTAGAGTTAAAGTTTTTTTTTTCGGTAATGGTCATAAATCCGGAAGCTCTTCAATACATTTTGGCCAGAAATCATTGAGTCGGAATAGAGTTCTATAAGCAATGTGTGATGAAAGAAACTATTAGCATAGAACTTCTTAGCCAATTCAACTGTAAATTGATGAGACCTTACCGCCAATCTAGTACTGCGCTTAAATTCACAAAGTCTAGGTATCCTAGCGAATAGCTTGTGCGAACAATTGCCATGAGCAATAATATTGCTGATTCTCCTTTGGATTTTAGCAAGAATCTCTAACTATATAGCAGGAGCAATGGGCCGTATGTAGCAGCAATATTCTAAGCATGGTCGCATGGTAGACTTATAGATGTTTAAGACACATTCTGGTGAGAAAAAATGTCTAGCATGACAGAGTGAACCAATTTTCTTAGCAGATGACCAGGCAATGGATTCAATGTAGTCTTTCCACTTTCATGTCAGCCGAGCATATTAACGCGAGAAGCGCAACGAGTCACTCTCCTGAAGGGGTTAGCATCAGTTATGCCGATGGAAGGCAGAAAGCGCTCTCCCAAATGAGAGCGGTATTTTGAGTAAAATTCCCAAATGTTTGACATGAAACCTTTTTATACGAACTGCTGAATCTGGTTTTCACTAAATAAAATTTTATTGGCCAGAAATTGGTAACAATTAATCGTAAGATTAACAAAAAGAATGCAAACTGGAGACTAATATGTGCTTGTAGCGTAGTGGTTATCGGATTGGCGGGTCAAGTTCAAATTCCAGTTGAATTCGTTGCATTCACTTTCTCACAACACACTCTCTCCTCATAGCAAAAATTATCTTGGAAAGGTATGAACCCATCTGTTTTCTCGCCATCCAACTAGGTTTTAATAGCAAGACAGACTGAGCTCTCTAGCTTGGATCGGCAACCAGTCTAGGAGAAGGAAAACGCTGAAATCAAGACCCGAGGTAATCGTTGAAAACCAGTTTAGCTAACGCGTCTCCAAAGTAAAAGCTAACATGCTACGGAAAACACAGAAGCATTGCCAAGTGTAGTCAGGCTGTGTTCTTATCCTCCGCAGGGGAGACGGTAGGGTTAACGCACAAAGTAAAGAGAACATGGAGAAAAGAGAAATTAAGTAAGAGAATATAGCCCCCCCACATCTTTCTTTCTTTTATTATTTCTAATTTGAATCCAATAAGACTAACACAAAGAAGTAAAACTGAAAAGAATACAGGGAAGAGAGAAATTAAATAAAAGTGAGAGAGATAGAATGAAAAAGCGAGTAAAGAGACTAAGTCCGGAGAGTAAGGGTTGGAAAGAGAAGGCTTGTAAAAGAAAAAAGAGAGATATGGAGTGAAAAAGAAAGAAAGCGAGAGAGAGAGAGAGAGAGAGAGGGGGCGAAAAAGGAGATAGACGTAGTGAGAGTCGGGAGGGAACAAGAGAGATAGAGAAAAGGAAAAACAGCTAAAAGTAATGAAGTGCACAGAGAACAACGGATAGTAACGATGGAGATGTGGTCGGCTGGAGAGTCTACAGGGACATAATACGGGAGCGGGTGTAAAACACTCAACACATAGTTCACCATCGTCCATCATGGTCTGTCGAGAAGGAAGTCATCTTGCTTCGTGTCGTATTCAAAGCGGAGTCCCACCACGAATGAAACAGAGGCTATATATCTTTGAAAACTAATTCTAAATAACGTGTGGACGACTTGAAAAAACATGAGCACAAATAGCCAGCGAAATAAATTTTGTGCTTAAATAGCGCGTTTATATGTTGGGCTTGCGAAAAAGAAATGTTCTTTTGAGATTAAGGAAGACGAAAAATGGCGTGGTGCGGAGAGAAAGGAGAAAAAAAAATTCTGAGAAAAATGGAAAGTAAAAAGCGTTGAAAAAAATAATCGGCAATATATGACCAAAGAGACTTCTGGAAAATCAAGAAGTATTAGAAAAGGAATAAAAAAAAATCTAGTTTAAAGGTGGAGGCTGGAAAAGACTGGAATGGCAACAGAAGGTAGAGAAAAGGAGTTAGAGTCTAAGAAGGAGAAAGAAAGCGACAGAAGGTAAAAGAGAAGGTGAAAGTAAAATAATACGACTGAAGATAAAGAGGAAGATTGATAGAAAAAAAAAGAGTTAAATTTATAGAAGTGTAAAGAAATAAAATGCAGTTGAAGGAGAAAGGTGGGGAGAATATTTGAAGAAAAATATCGCAATGAATAAATACATAGGAAGTATTCTCTGAAAAAATAATAAAAGTAAGAAAGAAGCGAGCAAGCATGAAAGAAAGAAAGAAAGAAAGAAAGAAAGAAAGAAAAAAGAAAGAAAGCAGGTAAGATATCAGTAAGAAGACGGTAGTGTGTAGAAATGAGAGGAGAAAAGGCTGAATGAAAGTGCGAAGTACAAAAGGAGAAAAATAGAAGGAAATAAAAGGAAATTAAAGGAAAAAATAGAAGAAAAGAAAGAAATATTAAAAACAAATAAGAATCGATCAAAATAAAAAATGAAAAAGGCGAAAAGAAAGAAGAAAAGAAAAAACGCGAAAAAACGAAAGAAAGAAAGGTGAAAAGAAAGACAGGCAAAGGAAATAAAGAAAAAAAAGAAAGGCAAAAAGAAAGAACGAAATTAGACAAATTATAAGCGAGAAGATAGTAGTGTATAGAAACAGAGAGAGAGAGAGAGAGAGAGAGAGAGAGGGTGAGAAGAAGACGCTGAATTTAAAGAGCGAATAGCAAAAGAGAGAAAAGAAAAAAGAAAGAAAAAGAAAGAAAGGGAAAATAGAAGAAAAAAATAGAAGAAACTGTAAAACCCAAAACAGAAAACGTTCAGACAAACAAGAATCAATGAAGGAAATGAAAAAACTGAAAAAGAAAGAAAGGAATTTGACAGTTTAAAGAAAGAAAGAAAGAAAGAAAGAAAGAAAAAAACAAAAAACAAATTAAAAGGCCAACAAGAAAGGGCGAGAAAAACTAGGAAGAACAAAGGAAAGAAAGCAAAGTAAAAGAAAGAAAGAAAAAAAAATGAAGAAAGGTGTCTGGATGCAAGTATAGACATAGAGAACGAAAAAATTAAAAAGAAATGGAATGAAAGAAATAAAGAAAGAAAAAAAAGAGAAAAAGGAAGAAAACAGAAAGAGAACAAGATAAAGAAAAAAGAAGAGAAGGAAAGAGAATAAAAACAAAAAAGGGAGGGTGAAATAAAGAAAGAAAGAAAGAGAGTAAGGAAGGGAGGTAGAAGCGGGCAGAGCCAAAGATATAGAAAAGGGGGTGGATAAAAAAAAATCATCAAGTAACCGAAGCGAGGATAAAGAGAAAAAGAAGGGAGAAAAAGAAAGAAAAAAGAATTAGAAAAAGAAAAGCGAGAAGAAGAAAAAGGGTGGGCAAGAAATTTAGAAATTGTGAAATACGAGTAGAAATAATACGCATGAAAAAGGAAGAAAAATGATACAAAGAGAAAAATAAAGAAAAACGAAAAAAAAAAGGTAGAAAAATAAGGGGAACACTGAAGAAAAAAAAGAGCGAAAAGAAAGTAAGGAAAAGGAAGAGCAAACAAATTAGAGAAAAGCGGATGAAAAAGAATGGAAGCGTGAATATAAAAGCAGAAAGAAAGAATATAGCAAGATATATAAGAAAAACGGGGGAAGGAAAGGAAAAGTTGGATGAGCGAAATAGGACTCAGAAGAATAAAGGTACAAAAAAGAAGTAAAGAAAAAAGAAGAGTAAGTGAAAAAGAGAAAGATAAAAAGAAAGAGAAGGTTAAGCGAAAAAGGAATGCCTACATGAAAGATGTCAGTAAAAAGAAAAAAGAATAGACACGATAAAAATAAGAAAGAAAAGAAAGACGGATGATGAAATTATAAACGGATCGTATAAAGGGAAGCGACGGAAAGAAAGGAAGAAAGAAAACTGAAAAGAAAGAAGGAAAACATGAAAAATATAGAAGCATCATGTAAAAACTATTATAGTAAAGAAAGAAAGAAAGAAAGAAAGAAAGAAAGAAAGAAAGAAAGAAAGAAAGAAATGGTGAATGGAAGAAGAAAGAGAAGGAAAAGAAAAAACGAAATAGAGAATGCAAACAATGAAAGTGTTTTTAAGTCATAATTATCAGTCAGTTAAGTGCCATGCGTGATACATGACTGACGAGGCAATTTTTTTCCCGCAGTAGATTGCCATTTCTTTCTGCGGTAGAGCAGTTGCTATCCAAGGCTATAGAACCCGGTGTATCCTGCTATTTATCCATAGCTGGTGGGGGAAGAAAAGAGGATTCATACCTTTCTCAAGGATATTAGCACGTAAGTGAATGTAATGGATTCGACTGGAATTTGAACTAGGCTTTCCGCATCCTCAATCCGAGCCGCTATCCATTATTCCACTGTGCGACCACAAAGCATTACGGGGTGCTGAAAAGCATGCGCCATTTTCTGAAATCAGTTTTCTAATATTCGGTTATTGGGATACTGATTTTAGAATGTAAGTCGGGCCGAGAACTTTTCAACGTGCCTTCATAACTTAAATACAACGAAGAAATTGAGAAAAAAAAACAGATAAAAATATTAGCAAAGAGTAAGAAAATAATATGTAGTGATTGCAGTCAATGAAAAAAATAAGGAAAAAGAATGTTTCAAATCAGGCACATTTCGGAAGTTTGGCGTAGCATAATCTTCCTGCGCCCACCTCTATTCTGTTACATTCATTTTGGCGTACAAAACAAACATTGTAAAATAATGTAAAAAAAAAAAAAGAAGGGAAAACAAGAAGCCGGAGGAAGAAAAAAAAAACGAAAATTAGATAGAGATAACGAAAGAGAGGAAACTGTATGAATCATCTTTTCACACACACCTTAAAAAAAGAAGGTAAGATTTCGATGCAGATTTTAAACAAAATTAGAAAAATAAATTAGGAGGAAAAATGAAGTAAAATTATTTCGCCATCTGTCCTTCAAGGGTCTCGTTAAAATTCTGCTACGGCCGCTGCCATAGATTAACATTTTCCGACTAAAATCAAAATTAGCGCAAACCAAATGCCGCTCCTTTGCAATGCCGATATTTTCCAAGTGGAAAATATGGCTGATGACCAATATCCAGAAAGCGATTAACAAGTATGAGATGAACGAACAGAAATGATAAATAAGTTTTCTTTCTTTCTTTCTTTCTTAATTATTATTATTATTATCATTATTATTATTATTATTATTATTATTATTATTATTATTATTATTATTATTATTATTATTATTTCCTTTGATTTCTGGTGTGTACTCATTTCTTTCCGTGACCCGACCAGAGACCTAAGGTCAGAAATGGCATCTTGGCATTTTCCACTGAGCAATTAAAAAAAAAAGTCACACATATTTTACATAAATAAAGCTCTTCGTAAGGCGTGGTCTGTACTCGTGAGAGCAATGTTTTGTATTTCTTTAATACATGGGCTACCAGGAATCCCTTCAATGAATCTACTGGAATCTTTTCCAATCAATCCGAGAGCTCCAACTACAACTGGAATTGTTGATGTCCTCTTGTGCCATATTTTTGAGATTTCGATTTCAAGATCCTTGTATTTTGACAGTATTTGATCTTCAAAGATACATTAAAATCTGCAGACTGTCATGTCAATGAGAAATCACATTTTCTTATCGTGGTCTTTGGTCAATATATCTGTGTGTATTGTAATTATTATTATTATTATTTGTGTATATTATTTGTGTATATTATTTTTCTTGCTTTGTATCCTGTAGAGTCGTGCCCAAACTATGGTCTTTAGGCCCTGTAGGAGAATTGTCATTTAATTGGTAGCACTTTTCTTAGTATATGGGATGTTCCTAGCAGGGCGATCTTTTGGGAATCTTGTATGTTGATGTTACCTGGGTCACTGTTAGTAAAATTGTTCATTCCTTTTATCACGAGGCCCAGAGCTCCGATTACTATTGGTACAGTCTCAGTTTTCATTCCCCACATGCTGTTAATCTCGATCTCCAGGTTCTTGTATTTGGACAATTTCTTGATAATTTTTATGAGAGTGTTTCTCTCAGACGGTACTATGTCAAAAAGCATACTCTTCCTGAATTTCTTGTCTTTTATCATAATATTATATCTGTTGGTTTTTGTTTCCCTGTCAGTTTGAATTGGCATGTCCCAGAGGATAGTTACATCTTTATTTTGGGTGTCTGGCTTGTGTTCATACCATCTTTCAGTGGCTTCGATTTTGTGATTCTTGAATATCTTCCAGTGAAGATATGTCACTATCTTATGCCTGGGGGTATATTCATGTTTTGCTAGTATCCTTCTTTATCATACCCAATGCTCCTATCACAACAAGGATAATCGTGGATTTAAGTTTCTAAATTTCTGTTTCTTCGTTTTGCAGGTCCTTATAACTTAAAAGTTTTTGAAATTCTTTTTTTTTTTATAGAAATATTGGAATTCTGTGGGCAAGTCATATCAGTTTGTTGGCCGGTTCCTTTAAATTGAAAACATTTATGACTACGTTTTGCCACGTACGGTGGCCGTTAATAATTAAATGTAACTCAAGACTTCAATGTTAAGATAAAACAGTATTTAATTATAACCGCAAATAAATAGTTAACAAGAACAACGAAGTAAAAGTCAACCAAAGATAATTAACCATTTCAGTGAATACCTTGTTAGTAGCGAAGCTCGACTTACCGTCTAGTAAATCCTAAATCAAAACCCAAATCATCGGCGCACAATAATTCACACTAATTCGACTGGATAGTTCCACCCAATAATCACTCAATAATCACCCCAGTCAGTAGCCTGACACCTGGCGCAAAACATATATACATAAGTACAAAGTGTCACGCTCGAACCCCGGTGTCGATGGTGACTCATTTTCTTCCTAAATGACATTATGTCAGGTTTATTTGTATCAATTATTATTATTATTATTATTAGTCGTAGTAGTAGTAGTAGTAGTAGTAGTAGTAGTAGTATTAGTAGTATTAGTATAGTAATATTAGTAATAGTAATAACTTTGCTTTCTGTTTAGTATGATCCATCATGAGGTCATTTCCTTGGAGATGGCTAACAGGGGAGTAAATATATATATATATATTATGTTTGCACAATTTCTGGTGATACGTCATATTCAACATGTATACATTTTAGTTTCATGGATATTATCCTGAGTAAGTGTGCAGTTACACAGAGTGCAATTAAAAAAATCTCTTAAACAGTGTTTTCCAATAATTTTCTGAATGTTCTTGCATGTCCCTTTTTATCATACCCAGTTCTCCAATTATTATTAGTAGTATTTGATTTGATATTCTTTACGACTTGTAGCTGTTTTGGACGGGTGAAGGTGGTCATATCTCCCCCAGTTTAGACACACAACATTGTCCTCGGTACACCAGTGCACTCACAATGATGTCAGGTGTACCCAAAGCGTGACGCGAGGCAAAAATTTCCATGGAAGTGGCAGTCTTTCCAGAAGTGCGCCAATAAAAATTATTATTTCATACAGTTGAATGTCGGCTGGTTGTCGCTGGAGATAACGGCATATGAAGTTTCCAGCACCAGCCTCAGTTTTGCATCCATTTTCAGCAGTACTGCTGCTTGGATAATTTCGATTCTTCTTCGGCTTTTACCGGGCTTTTTGCTAAGATCTTTGGAACAGTCCCGACTCCAACAAAAACGTGACCGCAAACTTTATATTTATTTCTCTTCCTATTTCTTTTCCTAAGTCTACATACTTTTCTACCATTCCACTACTTTTCGGTATTATAATGTGCTCTGCTGAACATCATTTCTAAGGTCTTCTTGCATAGAATAACTAGATGTCGCTTTTCACACGCAAATTCTATGATTCGATGAAGTGCAAAGAGTATTGCTTTCTATTCTCTAAGCCAGATTCTACTTTCAGCATATGCGATAGGTTTATATGGAAACATCATTATTCTTTGCACAGTTCCTAGTGAAAAACCTTCCCACCCAATCATGCATACATTTCCTTTCTTTTTAATAAATACTGCGATTCTTATATTTAGTTGTCATATCATGATATTAAGAATCTTCAGCGCCTTTCCTAGCATTCCCACGCACATGACAAACTATATATTACACTCGGAACGCTTCTTCACAAGGACTGCTACTATGTGGAACAGACTCCCGAAAAGATGCTTCCCCAATCACTACAATCAATCCCTTCAGATCTAGGCTCAATCGTTATCTGTCCTGCATATCCCCATACTCTGCACTTCACATTTTCTCCGCTTACATTCTTGCAAAAGATAGTTCAATAACCATCTAGATTGAGTGGCTCTTGGGTCTTTTATTAGCTGAGCAATAGTAAAAGAAAATAAATAAATCATCAGCGTTTCTATAGTTTGAAAGACTCAATCATCCATTGATATCTGTCAGGTCGTTCAGAAAAAATAATGCGTCTTTTTTTTATATTAACATTAAAACGATACATCTCAATTCAGCGTAAACGTTATTGATTGAAGTAAAAATCATTACAATCTACACATCTTTCTTATAAGGTAGATTCTTATTTATTCTGGTAACATACGTTTCTGAGTTCTGGTAGTGACGAACTCTTTGGGGTCAGATTTTTGCCACTGCTTACTTTTTAAATACTTTTCTTGCCAGAAGTTGTCGAAATGATTGAAACGTAGCAATCATTTGTTGAAATATTCAGTGACTTTGCTAGCCAAGGAAGAGTTTTGTAGTCCAATTCTTTCAGTTTCTAGTGCATTGGTTGTTCGACCTGTGGTCAAGCAAGGTCATACACCTTATCGGTTGACCAATGCTTGAGACATAGATTTCATTTTTTGAGGCATTTCACATATTTTGTGTAGTTACTTCGCCGTTGTTATTGTTTCGCTAGGTTTCGGAAAGCTGTAGTGAGCTATTCTGACTGTAGAAGTCTTTAGGAGCTTCATCTTGATTCAACTACTTTACTAACGTTTGTCGGTTGTTGTATAGGATCCACTTTTCATCGTTCGTCACAATGCACTCAAGAAATGAGTTGTCTTTTTAGCTCAAAAGTGCAGACATTATAACGGGGATTTTTCTGCTTTTTATTTGATTCGTGTAGCAGATATTTTCCCAGTTTCTTCGAATTTTTAATTCAGTTGAAATATTCGGATATTGTTCTGTACAAGCTCTGGATCTCGATGCAAGGATTTCATTTAACGCTAAAGCCGTCAATTCATCGTCATCAATGTCAGAAAGATGTCCGAAACCTTCCTTATTTTCAGGAGAGAATGCACCACCTTGCAATTTTATGAACAAAGCTTTCAGAATGAATTTATTAACACTTCCTTGGCCCCAAATCTCCTTGACGTTTGCAGCTGTGTGTGTTGCCATGCGATCACATGTAAACTCATAGACAAAAATCCTGTTATGCCATCTTAACTTCAAACATATAACATTGATAAAAGTGAAATTTATATTAAAAGTGGAAGTAAACAGAAAGAAAGTGCATAAAATATGCTTTAAAAGATACTTAATTTCACAGATGCAGAGTGAGTTTTATTCTTGAAACAAATAAAAATGCGAGGTTAGGTTAAAAATTGTCCACACTTTTATATCTTCCGGATTGTTACATTGCCTTTTCCCTATAATTAGCACTATTGTGGTAACGTGATCGAAGTTTGAGCTTGGTCGCGCCAGTTTTCTTGCTGCTGTCACAGTGTAAACATGACCGCTCCGCTAGCAGTGTGCACCAAGGGGGAATAAAGAGAAGTGATCGGATTTCTTTGGTCGGAAGGTATGTCAGGAGCTGAAATTCATCGTAGGCTTTTAACACTATATGGCGACAGTGCACAACTGCGTAGAAGTGTGCATAAGGGGATCGAGGAGTTTACAAATTGCCGTCCAAGCGTGACGTACGAAGAAGGAGCAGAACTCCCGTTCACCTTTACTAGTGGCGAGAAGATTCTGAAAGTTCGAGAGATGGTAATGGCTAATCGGCGAGTTATCATTAATGAGGTAGCAATGTTCTCTGCAGATTAGTCATGTTTCTGCCTTTCAAATAATCCACGACGAGATCGGTTTTCATAAAGCCTCTGCAAGATGGCTGCCATGAGAGCTAGAACATTGCTAGCACCTATGGCCCGGTGCCCCTGCCATTTAACATGAACTCCTTGATGAAATCCAAAAAAAGAATTAGCAATATTATCGGTCCTGATCTGGTGGCGCGGCTTCAGTCACTTTCCCACCAAACGTAAGGTTACCTCTATGTGTCTCTTCTATAACTAGTTCCATGGTAATTGTTTGGGTAAGCTCTTCGCTGTGATACCTATTTTTGGAATTTACGCGCAATACTAGACTGGCGTCAAGAACTTATCAATTTACAGTTGAGCTGGCTAAATATAACCATAGATTCTATGTTAAAAGTTTCTTTTCTCGCACTTCTCGCTCGTGGAACTCCCTCCCGGCTCCATGCTTTCCAACCAACTTTAACCTCCAAAAATTAAAATGCAATGTCAGTCGCTATCTACTGTCCTCCTGATTCATTTTTCTCATCCCACTCATTAATAATTTTCTGTTCCTAATTCTTTTTTTAATACCTGCATTTGCGTAAATAAACTGAAAAAAGTTTGAATAATTTTGGATTTTCTCTCGTATAATGCCTGCATTCCTTTTTGAACAACCTAATAATTCCTCTAAACTTGCTTCTGATTCTCATATTCCAACATTTTGGCAACTCTCAGGGAATATCCAAGTATTTTTTTTAATTCTTCACACTTTCGTCTTCACCTTTTGGCAGGTCATGTTGCTTCTCTTTTTCTACGATTAGATCCGGTTTTTCTTTTGTGCTGATTAATCTATTGCACTTGTTTTACAATGATGTTCACCCTATACAAGTCCAAAGAGTCACTCAAGGTAGAGTGTTACCAAATAAGACGCACTACACCCAAATAAGTCGATAACGCCACCAAGACAAAATGGGCCACAGGATGTGAAAAAGAGTGAAATTATTTTTTACAAGAAACCGGAAATCCAATTCTAAACAGGAAAAATGGGATAAAATTTTACTCATGATCAAAAAATGGGGGAGGAATGTAAACAGGACGATAGATGAACCTGTCTATTCCTGATATTCTGTGTGAATCTTAAATTCTCAGAGTATTTTCTGGAATGTGCTCCTACTTTCTGTTTTAAATACGCGTATCTAAATCTCTTAAATAATTCCAAATGGATCACTGGAAATACCAAGGGTCTTTTCTCCTTTTTCAGAACTCGCAGCATTCAAATCTTTTCATGATACTCATCTACTCCTACTAAGCTGGTATATACTGGAGAACTACCTGACCGAGGGATTAAACCCATAATTTCTGGGGAACTAGATGAGTTTTATTTAAGGTTTTTATCTACGAGATCAAAGTTTTATTTCAATTTATTTTTTAACAACGGTTCTTTTGTTAGTTGTTCAAATTCAAAGAAAGTTTTTCCATTGAACAAAGGATTTTAAAAGGATGCTGTGTTTAGTAAAAAGAGAAAATAGAAATTACAAAGGGCTTTAATGGCAATCCTTTGAATTCGGTAACAGGCCTCGTTTTCATGTAAAAGCCTCGTTTTCATGTGAAAGCCTCATTTTTATTTTGGAGAAAAAAGCTTTCTGATTTCGTGCCTTCTGCCGGTGTTTTGTAATGACACCGACGCCAACCTAAACATCGCTTAAAGTCAGTGCTGAAAGGAAAAGTAACAAAAGCAGACGATGAGTGGATTACAATGAAACAGTAATGGATGTCCAGTGTTGAAGGAGCTAACAATTTTATTTTATTTTTGTTTACAATGTTGCTCGACATTTTCTTTCATTATTGTTTGTTTGTTTGTTTCTTTCTTTTTCTGTCTTTCTTCCTTTCTTTCTTTCTTTTATTTTCTTTCTTTCTTTCTTTCTTTTTTTTCTTTCTTTCAAACCATTTCTGATGTTTTTTTACTTGTTCATTCATTATATTTCTCTTTGACAAAAGGGACCTGCCTCGTGACTAATAGTTGCGTATTTCCTAATGGTCGATACTCAATCCTATGTAAAGAAAAGAGAAAAAAAGCAAACACCTTAGCGCAACATTTCCTTCCTTACTTCGGTTTACTCCATTTACATTTGTATCTGAGAAATATGAAGCTTGCTAAATATCCATAAGACTTCTTGGTCTACGTCATGCTTGAACTGATTCCATATTACCTGCAGGTACCACTGTGTACTAAAGTGCTCGTACCAAGAAAAACAAAAACAGAACATCGAATCCTTGTTTAAAAGTCAAGCAGACAGGCCTGAAAAGTTAGAGTATTCTTAATTTTTTCCCCGGTTTCGTTTGTATTCGTCTAAGCTAATTTTAGAAAATATCTTCAGCATTATTTGACCTCGTGATTGATAGAGTTGCATATAAAAGCAATGGTAGGGATTTTAGTCTATTAAAAAAGATAACGATATACGTGGGCTTCACTTTACCGGTAACTGGGTTAAATAATAGGATTTATGCCTGGGAAATCATTCATATCGAAAAGACAATCGTTAGTGCAATATTAACTTATAAAAAAGAGTTATGGTTACAATCCAAAATATGTTTCGGCTTTAAACCACACAGGACTAATATATGCTCATGAAACGGGCTGCGATTGGAAGAATCACTCTGTAAATGGTCCTGACACATCAGAGCATCTTGGGTTGTCATTCTGATCTCTGATTAGCCTAGGCCCAAATATTTTGGTATAGAATAAAGAGTAGGCATGGAGGTGTGACTTGTACTAATGAAGCTGGCTGGGGTTGAGAGGAGTCAAAGCTCCATAAAAGAGGAACCGTTTGGCCAGCTAGCTAGTTCATCCCGGCGAGCGTTACAAAGAGGAGACCTATTTGACACCAATTGTTTTCCATTTGTCTAAAACCTAGTAGAAACCGTCTCGTCTTGATGTTGGAGCACATGAATAAACCAAAAAGATTACATTAACTGTTTCTGATTTTTCTAAAAATGGATTCATTTTTCGAGCACGCCACAATTTCTGCATGAAAATACAGGAATCGGCAGCTAAACCTACGCCAGGTGTTGATCCATTTCGGAAGACGACAAAATCGATTGCAGTGTCGAGAAAGGGAATGAAGCCGAGGTGCCATGTCACGACCAACAGCATTGCAGATTTTTCTTCGTATTTTGTAAAGAATCTCTAGACACCAGACCAGATGTGGTAGCAATATTATATTGAATGTAAATGTCAAAGTTTTCAGTACTAGAGTCTGTCTATATTTCTGAGATGAGGTATTATGTACAGTATTTACATTAGTCGGACTATTGTCCTCATCTTTGTCGCCATATTTGTCACAATGTTTCGGCCGTTGTACGCTCCGGCCTTCTTTAGGTGGTTGGAATTTCGAACTGAACCCTTTATTTCGATCACTTGGGTAGACTGTTCTAGTTCCACATGCCATGTTTGATGGATGTCAGTTATCAGTTATCTCCTGCTAATTTTCCCTCTGAAAGTTTTCCACTGCCTTAACCAGGTATTGAACTCACACTCTTTGGGTCTGTCACTGGATCTAACCAACGCCTTTATCCACTGTGCCATGTGTCCTTGAGGACTTTTAATGGAGTCAAGCACTGTTCATGCGAAGAAGGGCACAACCCAATCAGCTTTATCTGAATTATCCGTATTTTCCCTGGTTCCTTTATGTACGAGCCCGTTTTTTTTTAATAACTGTTTCTTTTAGCAAGTCCGTTGGTCTTAACAAATATTTGTTGGTTGAACAAAGGATTGAAATAGGTTGCTGCAATTAGATAAAAAGAGACTATAGAACTTACTAAATGTTTTCATAGTACTCTTTACAATTCAGCAAGAGGCCTCGTTTTCATGTGAATACCTCGTTTTCATTTCAGCGAAAAACTTTCCGACGTTCTGTCTTCTGCAAATGTAACACTTTCGTTTCTGAGGACGTACATGTGCGACTTTTTCTGTTCGGAATGAGAAATCGGAGAGCCGAGTTCGAATTCCAGTCGAGTTTGTTACATTTACTTACGCGCAAATATACTTGGGAAAGAAAATGAATCCACCTCTTTTCTCATCAGCAATGGGTTAAATCAGGCATGGGTAACACTTTCCCACTAGTGGGAAGCATCAACTATGACTCGTAAGGCGGGACCCACTATTAAAAATATTCAGGCTAATTTTCCTACGGATAACCATACGCGTAAACATTTGCTTTAGAAATAGTGAAAGGGTTGATTGTTTTTTGGAGAAAATATTTCTCAATAATTAAAAAAGGAAGTCTGGATATATTTGCATTAATGACATCCATACCTACTGCATGTGATTTGTTTCTTATTTATTAATTCGAAAAGACAACAAATTAATTTTAAAACAAATAAAAAATATTTATATTTCTTCTCCAGAGAAAAATATTTTGAGGATCCTGTTCCTGCAGTAAATTATATTTACTCGCATGATCTTCCTTAGTGAAAATCGCCAATGGTTTAAAATGATGAAAACGTTACCTTCAACGAAAAGTTTCAAAATTTATGAAACAGTGTACTTTATACTTGTTTATGGATGTCGTTATATATAAGCGAATTTAAGTGAACAAGTGAGGACGAAACGAAAGAAACAGAATTTTAATAAACGTTATTTGCCTCATTAAATTCAGCGTGCTATTCACAAAGAAGCTGCATGTAGCCCGTGGGCTACACTTTAACGATAACTGGGTTAAATAATAGGATTTATGCCTGGGAAATCATTCATATCGAAAAGACAATCGTTAGTGCAATATTAACTTATAAAAAAGAGTTATGGTTACAATCCAAAATATGTTTCGGCTTTAAACCACAAAGGACTAATAAACCGTAAAAATACAAGAATTATTTTATTACTTACATTACTTGTCTAACAGCAAAATTGTCCAAATCGTGTAACAGCATAATTATCCATCAGACAAAATGTTTAATATCTAATAAAAACACTGAACTAATTGAGTTTCTTTTTAAAGGTTTTCAAGTAAGACGTTTAGATATTTTGACACCATATTTCGTGAGAATAGAAGATAGGAGTTTTAGCTATGACAGTCCAAAGTGCTGTGAAAAAAGACTTGAAATCGTACGTGAAATCTGTGAGGCAACTTGTTACTCCAGGTCAGAAAGATAAAAGGTTAGAGAGGGCGAAGAGCATCTTGAATAACTTCAAAAATGATCCGGGAGTAATATATATATATATATACAGATATTTGAACTTTATTTCAATCCTTCATGAGCTTCCGATCCATAACTATTATTAGTTACCAATGAACATGTCATTTTCGTTTATGATCGATTTTATCACGATACTTCCGTTAAGATTAGAGAGAAATTATGCATTCTTATTGCTCAAAATAGAATCCAATTGTAGTATAAAAAACTTGGAAAATAAGGTAACTTAAATCATTTCTAAGACAAATGGACAATTTTGCTTTTACACGATTTGGACCATTTTGCTGTTACACCTGGTATATATATATATATATATATATATATATATATATATATATATGGAGAAATATAGTTTTAAGGTGTGTTATATTTATGCCATAAAGTGCTCAATATCAGAGATAGAGTGTATATAAATATAAATATAAAAGTGGACATTGAAGTCAACACTCAGAGGCGACAGACTGTTTCATGCTAGACGCAATCGTCAGGCTGCCTTTTATATTATATATATATATATATTATATATATATGTGTGTGTGTGTGTGTGTGTGAGTATGTGTGTGTGTGTATAACACGCGTCACACGAAAAATCTTACACATTGTCATATATACATACATACATATATATATATATATATATATATATATATATATATATATGACAAGAAATGAAAGTTTTTCGTTGACGCGTGTTCTCCCTTAGGACTTCATCGGACTGTGAAGGGACGAAACACTTGTGTATGCGCGTACGTGTGTACGTGTGTGCGTGTGTGTATGTGCCTATAAATGTCGGTCTGTAGTGTTTGTGTTAAAATCATGTCATATAAAAGATATAACGCGATATTTCTTCCCGTATCATATCGCTCTCAAAGTTGAAATTGTCGGATAACGTTAAAGGGAAAATAGCTTAAATTAGGCCTTCCTTGTGTAACAAATAACTGCCACGTGGTCAGTTTAATAATAAATAATAATAGCTAGTAATAAATAATCGCTGGCCAATCGTATTCGAGAATACCCGTCTACTCGGCCGGCTAGCCAATCCCTATTGCAGACACTTGCTCAGGCCTATTGTGTTTATTCAAAATCCAAATAGCCCAACTGTGGTTTATACTGCAACTATGCTGAGCTAACCTTAGTGACAGTTTCTGTGGGAGAGCGTGTTATATAGTCTGACCAACAATTTGAACAAGGCTAGCACGCTGAAGCCCTCGGCCACGATAACTTGTGGCTTCGTGCTAGCACAGCTATCGACGGTTCCCAAATTTCGTCTACCCAATTTCACTTACAAGGTTTGGGCCAACCCGTTGTATGGTTTTCGGGGACTTTCGAAACGTGTCGCACGATCGGGTCGACCTCGATTCAGTCTGATAACATCAGAAAGTCTCCTTCTTGACAAAATCACTAAGGTGAGATTCGAACCCGTGTCTCATGGACAGAAAGCGAACGTTCTAACCACTCGGCCACGCGCCTATATTTGTTCAGTGAAAATACCCCTATAAAATCCAGAATGTGCACATTCTTAAACAGTTAAGCTTCCTTGAATGTAAAGAATGATGCCACACGATCTTCTTACATTCATTGATACATATTCATCTATACGGCCCATTGTTAAAGATGCTGAGAAAATGGCTAGCTCATTCTATTGTACCAGTAATTATGTATCTTCTTCTGACATACCTTATCCTGGGAAGAGATTTGAGGCAATGGCGTATCTAGAGCTGATACCTTCAAAATCGTTGACACGCTCTTCTTAGTGGAGATCGTGTGACGTATTATCCACACTGGACTTTTTCTCACAGACGTAACGTCGCAACCATATCATTACTCTATCGTTATTGCCATTGGAAATATTTAATTGAACCTTAATTTTGAACAGCTCAGTCCTTTGCAGCTAAGGCACGCAATGCTACTTCCACGGAGTTGAATCCCCCTTATTACACCCATGGAACAGACCTTCGGCAGGATAACTCCCTAAACATTACAATTTTAACCTCTTCGAGTCTAAGGTCAATCGTTACTCATGGTATGCATCCTCATAATCGGCACTTACTGCCCGATTCCGTCTCCTACCCCCATACAACAACTTCTTTTAGCAATCATCTAAAACAGTGGTCCCCAAACTTGTTTTACTCTGTGCTGCATTTTCGGAATTAAAATTTGCCCGCGCCTCAACAAACTTTATCTGATAAAAAGAACATTTAAAATAATAAAAACACACACGCGCGCGCACACAGAGAGAGAGAGAGAGAGAGAGAGAGAGAGAGAGAGAGAGAGAGAGAGAGAGAGAGAGAGAGTGAGAGTGAGAGAGAGAGAGAGAGCTAAAGGGAGATAACTGCCGATTCGAAGTCAGAGCCTTATTATTAATAACTCTCTCCTCCAGTTGGCGGGCCCTAGTAACCATACTCTTAATACTTGGTATAATTTTAAAAATATCACAATGATAAAATCGCTCGATAATTATTTATAACTATTTATATTGGAACCCATGCATGCAATTACAAGTAATCCATAATAATATTTTAAATGTTGAAATCATATTTATTTTGGGCATATGAATATTTTAAAACTGTCTCTGTCCCACCTGCTGGCCTCTGCCATCACACCAATGAGCCTCATCACAAAGTTTAGGAATCACTGCTCTAGATTGACTAGGTCTTACATCTTGTATTGGTGAGCATTTAGCAAAAACAAAAAAGTACCTTGAGGTGCTCTCAATCCTTGTATGTAATGAACTTTAGTATATATAAAAAAAACTACTGAGTAAATATCAGAGAAAAAATTAAACCATGAAAGGACTATTTCAAGATTGGAAAGTAACCTGAAAAGAGAGCGAGAACGACTATTAATGTAATGTAGCAATATGAACTCAGCTAAAAAAAAAATACTGAAAGAAAGAAATGTTTAAAAATCATTTTTTTTCTTTCATCGCTAACGCAATACAATTCTAAATTCATTCCCTCTAGTGGATTTGAGACCGTCTGGTAAATGTCTATAATTTTACGAATATCTCTTTGACTTAGAGGGTAAATTGTTTTTTTTCCTTCTCGCTAACACCGAGTTTTAGCTCACATTCAAGTACAGCTATTCTGTTACATATTGAGGATCTTATAAGCACAATAAATATAGTGTTCTTTCCATATCTAAAATAAATTTGAAAGAAAAAAAAACTATTAAATAACTCACCTTCCCACTTCAGACTCTTCAACTGACTTTCTTATTTTAGTTATACGAATTCCTTACAAGATACGGGCGTCTATTTAAGACGTTACAACGAGAACTGAAAAGCGAGGGTCCACATTTTCCTTTCAGCTCGTCTAGACTCTCAATAAAGTACCTTTTTCTTTGTCGTCCATAATGGCCGAAGACACACAAGTAGTTCAGAAGTGGAAGGCATTTTTTTTATCAGCTTCTTCTTCAAAAAGCAATAATAAAATTAAACTTCCATTCTTTTGCATGGAGCTTTATTTCTTTTCATTTTTTTTTTTTTGCCTTCTGAACTTCTTACACCTTTGTTTAAAATTTATAATGTGTGTATTGTTTTCGCGATTCGTTTTCGAGCAATAGCCTTGCTGGGTCTTTGTAACATTAAAGTGAACTAAGTAGGGGTGTGCGGGCGGAGTAAGTGGGTTTCTTTGTCTTACTCGGCCAAAATAAATGGTTAAATCCGGTATCACATACTGGTAAAGGTTAAAAGCAGTTATTGTATTTAAATAAAAAAAATGAATCCCTGCTGTGATCTCTAACTAGAGGCAAATTGAATTGAAAAAAATAAAAAAAATAAAATGAAAAACGTAGATTGGTGTAAGGGTGAATTTCAAACATGTCTCAAACTAAAAAGGAAAATTATTTACCTTGACCTCCTTGATAAAATCCAAATAATAATCAGCAATATTATTTGTCCTGATCTGGCGTATCGGCTTCAGTCACTTGCCTACCGCCTTAAGGTTGCCTCTCAATGTCTTTTCTTTAAATATCAGCTATATTATTGGTCCTGATCTGGCGGCTCGGCTCCAGTCACTTACCCAGCGCAATAAGGTTGCCTCTTTGTGTCTTTTCTATAAATACTTTACGATAATTATTCAGACAAGCTCTTCGCTGTGGTACCTAGGCCGTTTGAATTTAAGCGCAATACTAGAATGGCATCGAGATTTCATCAATTTACAGTTGAGCTTCTATGCTAACAGTTTCTTTTGTCTCATTTCTCGCTTTCTGGTTCGAGCCAACCTTAATCTCCAAAAATTAAAATGCAATGTCAATTGCTATTTACTATCCTCCTGATTACTCTTTCCTCTTCCCGCTCATTATTAATGTTTCTGTTTCAAATTTTTTCACACCCTGTAACCCCTTTTATCTTAGTGGCTTTACTGCCTTTCATGGGGCAATACCAATTATCTTACTCAGACCAGTAAAAAAGCAAACTATAGTACAGTGTAACCCGGATATAAGAGACCCGGATATAAGAGAGATTTTCTCTGGTCCCAAATTAGAGCCTGTGTTAATGTATATATAATAGACCAAACCCGGATATAAGAGACTTCTTCTCCGGTTCCGACAACTCTCTTATATCCGGGTTACACTGTATTAGATATATTTACTCGTCTTAGCTTAGTCATCATGGTAAATAAGAAAAAGAAATGTCTATTTTGAAGATTGTGTTGCACCAATTATCCAAATGGCACGACACTGTATATTTTGAAATTCAACGTTGGAAATGGTAGTTTTATTATCCGTTCTACATTGAATATCTTTGGATAATTTTCGACCGAGAATGTTACGAAAAATCACCTTGAAGATGAAAGGAAGACTAGACAATACATAATATTGAAAATACTATACCGCAATGCCTCCAAAACAAAACTGCTCTCTATTAATCATCTGAAAGACCCCTTTCCGCCTTCCATCAGCATGCTAATCTCCAGGATAGTGAAGCATTGTTCTTTCGCGGGCTAACGTTATCTGCTGACATGAAGTGGATATATTATATTGAAACAGTTGCAACTTTGGTTTGTTGATTTTTTAGCGGCATATCAACCTCTATGGGTTATTTAATACGGAAATCTAAATATGTATTATGATTTTATTGACAAGGACATATGACCTAGTAATAAAAGCGTTGGCGGAAGTAATGAAAAAAGTAAATTGATCCCGAAAGTTGTGAGTTCAAAACCTTGCCACAGCAGAGGAAACAAAAACTTGAAGGGTTGAGTTACTAAAGGGAATTGACTGAAACTGAGATATCCAAATAAGGTATGTCACGTAGAATTATAACTATCTACTTCCGTGGGCTAAATTAAGGGTCCGATTTGAAATTCCAAAGTATATCGTCTGACGAATGCCGGCGCGTACAAGGCTGAAATGTCGTGAATATGACAATAAAAATGAGTACAACAGCCCAAAAGATGTAAATAGTGACAATATCTCATATCAGAAATATACACAAATACATAAAAAAAACAAGAAGAACTCTTCTTTCCTTTTTCCTACAGTCTCTTTTTATTTTTTCCCCATGGTCTTTCTTGTCAATATTTTTCGTTTGCGTGTGTGTGTGTGTGTGTGTGCGTGTGTGTGTAAAGCCCCCTGTACAAACATGCACGCCCGCAATAAAACACACACGCATATATTGTTTAAATAATGTGGACATAGAAAGAATTCTACTCAGATTTCTTTGAAGTTTACTGTCAAAATTTGTCAATTCGGTTTTACGTTTCTTTTTTCTAGTTGGCATATGAATCTCCTTGAGTTTGGATCAATTGGGTCAAATTATTCATAGATTTGATACGAATATATGCCAAACCCATATATAGGGTGACCCCCAAAAAATGGATATTTTTAACAATCCAATAAAACCAAGAGTGATGGAAGAAAAATATTTAATTCATAATAATTGAAACTTTAAAACATGCCATTTAAGAAACAATGATGGAATTTTCATTTCTTAAAAATTACGTCCTGTAGATGGCGTCCTCCTGTACGAATGCATTCTTGAAATCTGTTGTTGAGATTCCTCATTGACTGCTGCAACATCTCAGCTGGGATACTGTGAATTTCATCCTCCTTACTAAAATGGCGAAATGTTTACTTGCTCAAGGTCACTGTCTCGCAGTGTTGCCACTTGCTCATGTCTGGCAATACGCACTTCAAAAATTCCCGTTTTTTTTTGGTCAAACTAGAAAAATGGAAACAAAAAATGTTTAGTCTAATCTTCTCTGTCAAATTCAACGAAACATTTTAATATATGTTTCGGTTGTAATGAAAAATGTTAAGGGATTTTTTATAATGAACTAATGCAAGCCTTAATTATCAAACTGGGTCTGGTATAATGTAAAAGCATTGTAAATATGTTTTTTGTATAATGAATTGAAAATCAGGAAAAAAATTATTCATTTTGATCTCGAAATGTCCGAGAAGAGCTGTGTTTAATACGCCGACGGCTATTATGAAAGACCATATGCATTCCAGCAGTATAACGTAAGCATTTACAATGGTAATGTCACAAAGAATGGTTTGAACGCAACGGCATCATACATACAGAATGAGCTACTCTGAACTTGTAGAATAAGACCTGTATACGAGCATGGAAGTTCATTTCAAACGTGAATTTAATATTTTGCTTAAAGCTTTGCTGATATGAACACCTACTTGAAATATTGGAAAAAATATTTGCCCTGATGAAAGCTTAAAATGAAAACTTTTAAATTATGAATTACTGTTCATTTTATGTTTCATTTAAAAAAAAAAAAGAAAGTTTTTTACTAGCGGAAGTCACGGATGTTTGCTGTGTGTCGATCATGGGAAAAATCTTACTTACCAAATAGAGATTAGTATAATGTAAATGCATTGTTAATGGTTTAGGCATAAAAATCCATTGAAATTGAGGAAAGAAGGGACTGTCAGTGAAAACTTTGTATGATTAGCCTTGCACACACACGCACACACAAGCACACACAAGCACACACACACACATACATACATATATATATATATATATATATATATATATATATATATATATATACTTGCTTAGATTCTCCGTTCTATTGTGCAAAAACAAGAAAAAATACTATCAACGTAAAAACATCTATTTAAATCAAAAGAATAATGGTTTCCTATTAATCAATTTTCTGTCGCCTAACGTAATACACACATCACCAATCAACATCCTCGCAACTATCTGAAAAATGTAATTAAAGAAAATCATTTCCCCCCAAGCAAGACAACAATGCCAATGGGAAGCAGGGTGGGGGTTTCAGAGAGTGAGAGACAAGGAGACTAGTTTAGCGTGGAGGAGTGATGAAAGGACAACAAAGAAACATGGTTCAGATGGCGATTGAAGTCTTGAAGATCGCAAGTGACAGGGAAGCAAGAAACCAGGAGGGAGTTCCACAGTGGAGAAGTGCGAGAAAAGAAACTATTAGAATAGAACTAGTTGCGTCTAGCTGGATAAATAGTAGAACGGCGAGACTTGGTTGCCAATCCAGTAGCACGCTTAATACATGTAATTGAGGGATGAGGGGGAAAAACAGAACAGTTATTAGAACAGTTTCCATGAAAATATTTCCAGAATATGATAGAGGGAAACTACGCCACGCCGGTGAAAAAGTGACTGAAGTCGAGATGCCCGGTCTGGATCGACTATATTACAGGCCCTTGTTTGAATTTTTGTCGAGAATCTCGAGATATACAACAGGAGAACCAGAGAAGATATGACAGCAGTATTCAAATGGTAGATTTATAAATGTGCAAGTTGGATTCTGAGGAGAAGAATTGTCTGTCACGATACAGTGAACCAACTATTCTAGCAGCAGGCCTAGCAATTGATTCAGTATAACCACTCCACATCATGTCAGTGGAAAATGTGATTCCAAGAAGATACAAAGATTTGCTCTCCTGGAGTTTAGCATCAGCCATACTGATGGTAAGTAGAAAAGATTCTCTGTGGTGATTAAATAAAAGCAGTTTTATTTTGGAGACGTTAAAATTTACAAGCCGTTTCTTGCCCCAGTTGACGACTGATTGGAGTTCCTTTTCGAGAGCATTTGCTAGATTTAATTTGTCAGATGTTTTACTAAGACAAGAGTAAATCGTTATGTCATCTGCATAAATACTTATTTGGGAACTGATGCAGAGGTTGTACTATTTAGATTTAGTAGATTTTCAGATAAAAACGCAGGTATTTTATGAAAAACTCTTGTCCATTAGGTTCGATATTTTACAATAAAAATAAACATGAAAAGATAGACTGTGAAAGTAAAGGTAAACTATGTAGAATACTAAGTGATGTGATTTAATGACTAATAAAAGAATGTGAGTAAATATTATATTTGTTGTTATTTTTCCTTTCTTATTTATTTATATATATTTATTTACTTTTTATGTTAATGTAAT
>OZ038488.1:72887987-72917987 GCA_964036315.1 Acanthosepion esculentum
AACTGTACCAATAATAATTGGAGCTCTGGGTCTCGTTAGAAAAGCAATGTAGAATTTAATTAACAGTGTCAAAGGTAACATCAACATAGAAGTTGCCCAGAACATAGTCCTACTAGGAACATCCAATATATTAAGAAAAGTGCTATCAATTAAATGACAATTCTCCTATATAAGGGCCATAGTTTGGTGCCGGCTCTACAGGATACAAAGCAGGAAACATACACAAATGATAATAATAATAATTATATCATAATTTTCTTTCTAGTCTGTCGATTCCATGATTTAATGAAAATAAATGGACGCGCGAAAATCAAAAAAACACAAGAGCAGTTTGGATACACCGATGTTTCCTTGGAGGGTGGGAGTGGGTGGTGTTAAAGGTGAAGAAGATTGAAATCGATTGTTTCACTTCGCCCCTGAAACTTTCACTTTACCTAACATAACCTAAATCATTTTTCTCATTAGGTCTTCGATTTTTTCCCATCCGACCCCCTCATTTTCTGCAGCTAGAATCCATATATCTGAACTTACTCACCTGTTTAACAATGTCTCTTGATGGAGATCGTTTTGTGTAAAGTACCACAATGGTACATTGATTGACAAATGCTTACATATTGAACAGACGGAGCCGGTCTTTTTCCATAACGAACTCTTTTTCCTGTTTCATTAAAATGTTTCTGCTTATTAATGGTGTTAACTGAATTTCAACATCAGTAGTCTCTTGTAGCTTATCCTAGAGAACGAGTTCCAAAATACACATCTACTCCCCGTCCAAAA
Source organism: Acanthosepion esculentum (assembly GCA_964036315.1). NCBI lineage: Eukaryota > Metazoa > Mollusca > Cephalopoda > Sepiida > Sepiidae > Acanthosepion > Acanthosepion esculentum. The sequence goes on from OZ038488.1 coordinate 72,888,765, forward strand.
ATGAATAGATATATACAGACTGAAGTAGAGAGGAAAATGTCCTTTCTTTCTTTCTTTCTTTCTTTCTTTCTTTCTTTCTTTCTTTCTTTCTTCTCTATTGTTTAGTCGTTCCATTTTGATCAACTTTTCCTGAATGCGATACATTAGTTAATATCAACAGCTTGCGAGACAATCTGATTAATTGCAAGAAACGCATATTTACTTGAAAGCACCAGAATTTGTCATAATCTTGGGGCGCCACGACTTTAAACGAACTTACAGTCACGGGTTTTGCGGATTTACTTGCTAACTATCGCACAAGCGGCGCACAAAAATGTGCGAAAGATGTGCATGGACAGAGATAGATAGATAGATAGATAGATAGATAGATAGATAGATAGATAGATACGAAGAGATTGCCTTGGATAGATAGATAGATAGATAGATAGATAGATAGATAGATATGAAGAGATTGACTTGGATAGATAGATAGATAGATAGATAGATAGATAATGAATAGACCCAGATAGATAGATAGATAGATAGATAATGAAAAGACCCTGATAGATAGATAGATAGATAGATAGATAGATAGATAGATAGATAGATAGATAGATAGATAGATAGATAGATAGATAATGATTGGACCCAGATAGATAGATAGATAGATAGATAGATAGATAGATAGATAGATAGATAGATAGATAGATAGATAGATAATGAAAAGACCCCGATAGATAGATAAATAGATAGATAGATAAATAGATAGATAGATAAATAGATAGATAGATAGATAGATAGATAATGAATAGACCCAGATAGATAGATAGATAGATAGATAGATAGATAGATAATGAAAAGACCCTGATAGATAGAAAGATAGATAGATAGATAGATAGATAATGAAAAGACCCTGATAGATAGAAAGATAGATAGATAGATAGATAGATAGATAATGAAAAGACCCCGACAGATAGATAGATAGATAGATAGATAGATAGATAGATAATGACTAGAAAGCCCTGTAAGTGTTCTTAAATATTTATCCACAAAGGCGCTAGTATCTTGGTTTTGTTTCTTTGTCGCATTTACCTGTTTCCTCCTCTTCCTTTGTCCTGCATTGTATTGCTCTGAATTGTACTGTAAACACGTTTGAATGCCTTGCATGTTATCGCAGTGAAATAGGCTCAATGCAATAAAAAAGCACGTGAAAGAAAAAGAATGGTTCATTCAGGGCGGGAGAAAGTGTGGACAAACAACGGTTCATTTCTAGTGAGGAGACGTCGCACTGAATGACTCGCCCCGCCATTGTATGCCGTCATAATTACAACGGGGCGCATTATGACCAAATGAACTCTGGACATTTAGTGCCCATAATGCCAGGTGGATTGGAGTTCCTTTTTTGTTTCGTTCATCAATTAACGGTCAAGCAATAAGTGAACGAAGAGCTGAACGATTGAATAGAGTGGACGGTCGACTGGACGGTGGAGTATTCCAAACTCATTACTGTTTTTTAATGCTGTTTTTAAATGGTAAAAAAGAAGGTGAGGATAAAACACTTCGACTAATAATATTCCTAATAACAGGAATATTAAAGGGAAACTATAAAGTCGGAAAATCGAAAGAAAGCGAGAAACAACTCAAAGGAAGGCATTACTAAAAAACAATGAAGTATGAATGAAAAAAGTTGCAATGGCACAAGAGACTTGCTTTTATTTCATCCCAATGAGAAAGCAACCAGAAGACGGAACGAGTAAATCTCAAACGTTATCAGAACGAACCAAAATGCCTCAATGAAATCCAAAACGGCTAAGATCCTGCGCGACTTTGAAAGCCTGAACATCCAATGTTTTCCAGGTCTATAATATACTGACGACTTCCTGTGCATAAGGAAACGAATAGTCTCCCAAATGTGACCGTGGCTAAGATCGATATTACCGGATTCTGTTATGATCTACCCATGTCTACATATAGACTTGAGTATTAATACAGCCAATATATACAAATATACAGGTATAACCTCGACCGATGTTTGTTTATAGCGTTGAACATCAACGCCATCAATCTTTCATCTATTGGCTCAAGTATTAACTCTACATACATTTACCCATATATTTCCGTAAAACTCGATCAATGCTTAACTCAAATAGAAATACAAACCATGAACTATTGATCAATGATTACTTTAAAGATACTTATAAATCTGAATGCTATTTACTAACATACTCAGCTATAAACACAACGAATGTTTGCCTATAGGTTCAAATATAAACCGAAATTAAAATCCAAATTCAAATCCTTCTCGTTTTTTATGGAAGACCCCCCCCCAGATTGACCAATTCTTCACAGGTGTAGCCGTACTCACTACGTTCGGCAAATTGCGGGTTGGTGAGACAATTTAATCCATATTTGGAGGATTTGAATTTAGAGTTGCCCTTCAACACTGATTGCCACCAAATATGATAAGATTCCGTCTGTCCTATATAAACCCGAGTAATGTTTATCTAAGCACTCAAGTATAAATCCGACCAGTGTTTACCGCTAAATATAAGTTGAAACCCAGCCAATGTTTAATTTATCTGCCTGCTGAAAGAAGCAGAGCTGACCAAACCACCTGATGCAGACAGTGAATAGCAATTGCAATCCACCAACATGTTGCCACAGGCTTCACCATATGCCTAGCACGGGGAACTTACGGGTTGCTATCACTTACAACGGTTAGCCATTTCTAGTTCAGTTAGGATGCTTCTTTGTGGCATTTGGCTAATTCTTCCACTTTACGGTATCGGCTCTCCAATGGATCGGGTGATGGACAAACCAGGGTGTGCTGCTGTTGGTGCTCGGCAACAGTTGTGGCGCTATCATCCAGGTCAGACAACCAACTAGGGGAGAGAAGAGTCAGAGTCTTGTCTGATTGCGTTTCTTTGTCAAGCCGATGATGAATGTTTATCTATATGGGCTCAAATAAAAAATACAAGCAATTTTTACTTATAGCCTCAAGTATAAATTCGATTAATATGCATGCAGTATGAACTGAAACGTCTGCGAAGAAACGACAGTCAGGAGAACATCCGAAATAAAATGTGTCCGTTTGAAAGCCAAAACCGTGCGTAAACAAAATACTGTTCAAGACAAAAAACGAAGCTGTTCTAGAATAAAAATTTTATAGAATGAAGACAGGATAGAAGTGCATATATTTTCAACTCTTTAAAAATCATTTCAACACAAGCAAGACGATAAAATCACTAAAACACAAGAGGTTGCTGAGTGTTAGAGAATACGAGAAAAATACAATTAAAGAGGATGAACCAGGGTTAAGAAGACAGAAAATAACGAGAAAGGTTTGTCGATTAGAAGCATATCAGCCTCTTAAGGCTTATTTAATACCAACATTTTAATTTTCTTGGAAGCATTAGTAATTTCATTTAAAAATGTATAGTTGGTATTTTTTCTTTAAAATGATTCTGATTCGTCTTTGGTTCCTACATTTTCAAACCGCTATTCAAAACCCTTCACGAGCGTTCCATGTATAACAATAATTGTGTGTACATCATCATCATCGTACTTCACCCTCATTATGGTTGGTCAGAACTTCATTGGCTAGGCCAGGCATCCAAATACGCCGACTGCACCTCTGCAGAAGTGTAAGACCCCCTCCCCCAACAATGAGATGTCATGGATATGACGATAAACTACATCCGACAGCAAGGTCTTTGTTCAGGAGATTTTGAAGAGTGCGGAACCACCTCTTAATTTCTGGTTTCTCAAGTCCCACCCGGGGTGGTAGCACCTTTTAAGGTTCCAGATATGAGCAAATAGTTAACCTCCAGATTTGAAGGCACCCAATAATACATCCAGCAGAAGAGTTGATATACTGGATCTCACATAACAGATTCCCAGAAGACTTCAACATCTGCAAAGCTCTTGCATGGGTTGCGAGTAACAAACTTCACAAGATTGCATCCGCCTTAAAAGTCCAAACCTTTCGAACATTCATTGAATCATTCCTATTGTATAGATCTGAAACTTGAACATTATCAGCTTATCTTGAAAGACGACGCGATGGAACATATACAAATCTACTTAGAAAACTACAGGACATCAGTTGGAGATCCCATGCAACGCTTAACACAAATTATGGAGAACTGAGATCAATCTCTCTTAAGCTCTTACAAAAACGATTACATTTTGCCGACCACTGCTATCGAACGTACAGGGAAATAGTCTCATCCTTACTCCTATGTTATCCTTCTCGAAGTGTCTTCTCGAGAAAATTTACATTCACAGACACCATAACTTGGGTCAGAGGGTTGGACATTGCGGATCTGGGGACAGCAATGCACGATCAAACAGTGTGGGAAGGGATTGTCAATGAAGTTCTGACCAACCATAGTGACGATGAAGTACGATGATGATGATGTACACACAATTATTGTCATACATGGAACGCTCGTGAAGGGTTTTGAATAGTGGTTTGAAAATGTAGCACTCAAAGACGAATCAGAATCATCCAGAAGATAGCATTATAAAAAGATCTTGAATCCTAATATGCGTGTTTGAATTTTCTTAAGTTTTGTTCTCAGTTGATTTTCATTAAAAACCACAATGTCGAAAAATCTTAAATCTCAAATAATAATTTAAGAAGTAAGAACACAACTAACGAAAAAATGTGACGACGAAATCCGAAGTCGCATTGGCATAGCCAAAAATATCTGTTATAGAATCTAAGCTAAGTATTAAGAAACAGGAAAATTTCGTTAGGAACAAAGTAAAGAGTGCTGAACTGTTATGTAACATATAATTCTCTAATATGGCAGGTAATGCTAGACCTCACAGTTGAAGAAGAGACTTGAGGCTGTAGAGACGTGGCCCTCTAGAAGTACACTGAGAATACCATGGGTTAAACATTTGACTAACGTGGAAGTTTTTAGGAAAATGGAAAGAAAAAAGCGTTTATTCTTAGTGTCAGAAAGATACAGATGAAATTTCTAAGACTCATAATGAGTAAAATGGTCTTTGGAAATTTGAGAATCACAGGACTTAAGTTCGGATGACACAACTCTTTCAGCAGCAGTCAAACACAGTCAAACCCTGATTTTGTAATGGCATATCATTTCAGTATGTATCAATTCAGTTCATGACTCTCCACAATTTCCTTTCCATTAATAGATTTGAATTGCTATGATTGTTCTTTGGAATGATCATAGAGTGGATTCCCTTGTTTCTCCTTTGTGGTTTTCCTTCTTCTTCACTGACTGTCACTCAAGGCGGGATTTACCGAGTTTACCTTGTTATTTAGCCTATATATTGAGGAAATAGTGAAAAAAGGCAACATGACAAGGAAAAAAAAAAGTAGAACGTATAAAGAAAATCTCCATAGCGATTCTGAACAGGCAAATACATTTTTTCATCGTGTAAAGGTCCTAAAAACGGTTAAGCAATCGTCGCTTAAAAGAAAAGAAAAAGATAATCATAATAATTTGTCCCTGCTATTCAAAACAATAGAACTGACGTTTTGCCTGGATTTCTGAGATGAGGAGTTATCATAATTTAGACTGTTTATATTCGGACTATTGTCCTCATCTTTGTTGTTTTTATCACAACGTTTCGACCGGAACAATAGCCTAGTAGATTAGCGCGTTGGTTCTAGAATCTGGTGACATAGTAATTGGAATTGGACCGCGTTGTGTGTTCTTGGACTCAGTGGAAACAAGACAACTATAACTGAGTAGCACTAAACATAAGAACTAGTTGATATCTCAAGACATGGACCGTGGAACGAGGACAGTCAACGTCCGTCCGTAGATTAAATAAAGGATTTATTTCAGAATTCCCTGTAGGTTACCCAGTTAGATATACACCTGATGAAGGCCGGAGAGAACAACGACTGAAATGTTGTTACAACGATGAGGTGAATAGTCCGAATACAAATCGTGTAAATATAACCAAATTTTCAAGACAAAGTATCAGTAAAGAAAGGACAGTCTCATTTGAAGATGAAAAACAAACAAACAAATACGCCTTTTTATTTATGTTTACCCTATGCAACGTCCAATCACTGGACTTAAGTTCGCATTACACAACTCTTTCAGCAACAGTCATCCATGTGTGTCTCCTGAGCGTTCTATTGGTTGTACTTTAGAATAAAAAATGAATACTGTAATTTTGTAATGGCATATCAGGAAAGCATCCTTTTAAGAGCTTGTTCTCAGAAGTAACGGTTCGTGGGGGAAAACTGCCCGAGTGAAACTTCGTTTTTATTAATGGAAAACGAAGGGGATGTGAATGGTTTGCTCCAGTGTACCGGTCTTAGCTGTCCAGTTTAGAAGTAATGGAAGTAAGAAATATCGCCCGTCAGAACATTTTACATGGAAATAGCGATAGAGTAGCCAGGGGCTTGCGACGTTTCGGCTGTGGAGAAGAGTTTGTGGGGAATTAAATAATTCATCACCCAGAAAAACGCGTAGACGCTTTTGAAATCTATCAACACCGAAGTCCCAGCTCAGTCCAGATATGACAGCAGTGCTCCATTTTTGGTTTGATATGGGTCTTGCAAAAGTAGAGAGTATTAGCAAAAGGTTAGGTATATACAGGTGAGGTACAAGGAACATACCATTCTTCCAACATCTTCAGCAATGGATAATCTAGATGACGCCTGTGGAGGACTATTGCCTGGAACGCCTATTGTTATCAATAGGCGTTCAAGACGGGGAGACTACCGTAGAGACCAAGAGAGACATCAATTCATTTAGTCCATGAAAGAAAATACGTAAGAATATCATGTTATATCAGAGCGTCACATGGATGGAAAAAAGATCCTGAAATTCCGTTGCTATTTACTTGCTAAAGGAATAAAAACAACAACAACAAAAACTAAAAAAAAAAAACGCTAAGGGATAAATAAGGTAATTTTACAGTCTGGAGTTCGAGCCGTTTGTGCGATTCTTGGCGGTCATGTGCTATACGCGGCAAATTGACCAGGGCAAGACTTATATTATTAGAATACTTTTAACAGGCTGTCTCTTATGCTAAATTATCTGAGATTGATAGTGGGGGAATAAAGTTTAATAAGCAGAGCGCCTCCCTAATAAAGAGCTGTGTACCTCTATGTGAGCTGAAAAGGATACTTGTATTATTACGTAAAATTACTATGTAGCAGCCAAACACAAAATTTCACCATCTAAGAACACATCCTTGATAATGTCTAGAGAAGTAGCCGAAAGCACTCGGGACAGTTATAATTATGAACATTTCCTATATTGTTTAACCCCTGAAAAACGGGAAAATGGTAGGTTGCTGGAAGAATTCAATAAACGACTAATTATATCTCCCTTGTCGTCCGTTTTCAACGAAAGATTCATATATATATATATATATATATATATATATATATATATATATATATATATATATATATATATATATATTATATATATATATATATATCTGTTAAGATTAAGTTTGATTACGTGTGAAACATGCAAATTACAAATTGGAGATACCGAAATCAAACAAGGACTACAATTTAAATATCTGGGAAATGTTTTAACAGAGGACAGAAAAGGTGATACTGAAATACGAAAGCACATTAGGATAGCAAAAGATGCCTTCCAAAAGCTAAGCATAGAATTAAGAAACAGAAAAAAAATCATTAGAAGCAAAGAAAAGACTATTGAAGACAACACACAAAGGCGACAATCTGTTTCATGCCCAAAGGCAATTGTTAAGCCATATGCGTTGCGTCCTTACTCGACTATTTTCCAGGTCAGTGATGCATTGTATTATTCTTAAAAGTTCACAAGCAACACTACAAATAGCCAAAAACCTGGACGCGAATTCACAATTATTTCCGTTCAATATTCCCCACAATAATTCGAAGCACAAAAAATAACCGTTAGAATAATAAAATAGACTCCCCACAATGCAATAAGATACCCATAATGCATCACTGATCAATATGAATAACTGAGCAAAAACACACGACACATAGCCCGAGATTTGCGTAGCCCGAGATTTGCGTTTGTCACATCTGGGTGTTAACTTCAACGTCCACTATTACATTTACCTACGCTCTATGTGCATGTGTCTAAGGCATTAATGGATATTTTACTTATAATCCGACATTATTTTTTATTATTTGAAAACTTATATTCATCACCTACTCGTGGTTGTGCAGATATCCCTGTTTTTTTTTAATGATTCTTACATTAACTTACGTAATCAGTACATATTTACGTCTCTAGTTGTGGCCATCCGGTGGGAATCTTAATAAAGGACACGTGCCTTCCTGGAGGATGCAGGCTTGAACCAAACCGGAAGGCAAATTTTTTCCATTAAAATTATTAACAGAAATATATATTTGTTTGTTTGTAAATACATGCGTGTTATGTATATATTGGTCTCACCGCCTCTTTGGGTCTCTCTCTCTCTCTTTCTCTCTCTCTCTCTGTCTCTCTCTATATATATATATATATATATATATATATATATATATATATATATATATATATATATTATAATATAGGCTCTACTTGTGTTTCGAGCACTGTTTTTCAAAAATAAAAACAAAAACGCTAAAGAACTACGTATTATTAACCTAACGGTTCTTTCCTATTTTTCTATATATTTGCACACACACACACACACACACACACACACACACACACACACACACACACACACACACACACACACACACAAACAAACAAACACGCATGCATGTGTGTATCTGTGGATATACGTATTCATTAATGAAGATATATTAAAAATTATTTCTATGTAAATATAAGTATTTGTATGCAAACTGCTTTAGATTTTCACGCCGCCAAATGACATTTCGTCAATTTTGGCGGGAAATGAATGGTTCCATTCCTTCGCCATTTTTAGAACATTTCTTTTTCATATGCAAATCCTCACGTTGCAGACCTTAGAAGAAATAATAGGAAGGTGGCAATCACAGTTATAAACATCCGGCGTTGGGGTGGGTATATACACAATGTGCAGATGGGGGAGCAATAAACGACTCATACTGTCAGGGAAATTACTCTCGAATAGAGAAATGTGAGAGATGTTTATATACATGGTATACCTAACCAACCTTATTTTACAAGCACACGCATGTATAAGGGTGAAAATATGCGTGTATTTCTTCGCGTGGTCATTTTATATTTCTCTCTCTTTCTATCTTTCTCTCCCTCTCTCACTCATTTTCTCTCTCTCTCTCTCTCTATCTATCTATCTATCTATCTATCTATCTATATATATATATATATATATATATATATGTGTGTGTGTGTGTGTGTGTGTGTGTATACATGGAGTATAAAAAATACTTTTACAATCATTGGGATCTGCTTCCTCGCAGCAAAACGAAGGCAAAATTCCATATAAACAAATGTCCACAAATTCTTCGTTTTTCAATCATTTAATTTAAAGAAATTTTACGGTAGATCTTGCTGTGTTGCCATGTAGACTATGTTACATTTGTCATTCGTATACATTTGTAGCTAGTTTGTCATCGACGTTTAACCTGTATAGTAGTAAGTTAACTGAGAATGTTTCGTTTAATAATAGCAGGACGTTCATATTGTGAGTAGGCAGATATGATTTTACATACGGACACGCGAATGATAATGGACCCGTATACGTCCGAATAATGTAAATAGTCTTACATAATACCTCATCTCAGAAATATAGACAGATACAGAAAGGCCGAAACGTTGTAATAAATATGGCTTCAAAGATGAAGACAATAGTTCGAATAATGTAAATAGTGTACATAATACCTCATCTCAGAAACATAGACAGATACTGAAAGGTCGAAACATTGTAATAAATATGGCGACAAAGATGAGGACAATAGTCCGAATAATGTAAATAGTGTACATAATACCTCATCTCAGAAATATAGACATGAAGAAGGCCGGAGCGTACAACGGCCGAAACATTGTAATAAATATGGCGACAAAGATGAGTACAATAGTCCGAATAATGTAAATAATGCAAATAAAATGTAAGAAAAAGATAAATTGTGCTTTTGTAGAAAGAAATAAGGACAAAAAGAAGAAAATGGCAAATGATAAAAAACCCTCCTATATAACTGCAGATTAGTTAGTTGAGGAAAGCGAGAAGAAAGGACTAAACCTCAATTGCAAGAACACAGAATGCACGGCTGTATCAGCTTGCGTTTCCAGACCGAAGGTAGCCGGGTCATCCAACCTTTGCTACTATTTATCATGTACTGAGACAGGATCCATGGCACCACAAACTATGGATCGAGGAAGACCGAGATCCGCTCGTTCGCCTAACCTCGAATAACATAATCTCCAGGCTGTTGGAGAAACTCCAGGGATCAGCACACGTCAAGTGACCTTAGTATGTCGTACATCTCATACTACTGAATAGAGAGTACTCTAGAAGCAGCTCTTGTTCATATCATTTGCAACGTGTGCAGGGTTTTTCGATCTCTGATCCCTAATCACGGTAATACTTTGGATGATGATTTATTGCACAAAATGCCGATCCGTTGTTTTTCTCTTCTGTCTTGTTTACGGATGAGGCAACATTTGGAAAAGATGGAATAACAACCACAACCGAATTTTTTTTAGGCGGATCGAAATCTCCATGTTACATACAGGCTATACACCAGCATCAATTTACGATTAATGTGTGAATTGGAATTGTAGGCACATATGTTCTCCTAATACGTCTTAAAGGGTCCGTCTACAGGGATTTATCTCGAGCACACTTCCTGACCTGCTAGATGATGTAGACTTGCTGATACAAAGACGCATGTGGTTCATGCATGATGGGGCTCCAACACATTTAGTCACGTTGTTTGCACTGACTGACATCTACTATGAATAGGTAGGGGAGGACCGGTTCCATGGCCTGCAGGTTCCTCCGATCTCAATCCTTTGGATTTTATGTGTGGGACCATCTGAAGCAATTTTTTTTCAGCGGACATTAATAATACAGAGACGCTTCAACAACGTGTCACGGGGGTCTGCGAATCCATTCGACACCGGTTGTATTTGAAAGCGTCCGCCAGTCAACAGATTCATGCGTGTGTAGAAGCAAGTGCAAGACATTTTGAATATTTTTTATGAGTTGGTGTGTTGCGATACACCGATGGCCTTTTGGACATATATTTATATGGAAATTTTACCATGTTTTGGTGTCATGAACCCGCGTCCAAAATTTGTAACAGAATTTTTGTATTTTATCTTGCACATTTAACAGCGTCTAACGTAAACTCTAATAACTTAAAAACGAAGGATATACGGACATATGTTTATATGGGCATTTGTCCTTGTTTAGGTGTGAAGGACCCGTCCCCAAAATCTGCAATCCGATGAAAATCTAAAGAAAAGGGAAAAAATCGAAAAAATACTATCAATAAATTGCTGATACACCCTGAAGAGTGGACGAACATGTCCGCATAGGAAACTCTGGAGTCCGGAAGCTGAAGGTAACATCAATCAGTTAAGTGACAAACTTTACTCTCATATTAATCATATATATATATATATATATATATGTGTGTGTGTGTGTGTGCGCGCGCACGCGCACGCGCGCGGAAGACAGAGTGACTGTTGAAGGGCTCCTTCCTGTCTATCTATCTCAATGTGCATCCACAAACTCTCTATCTATGCCTGTGCATAGGGGTTTGTGAGTGCGTTGATTATAGCACACACACACACACGCATATATATATATATATATATATATATATATATATATATATATATATATATATATATATATAAGCTCAGATAGGTTCACATATCTTCCATTTCTCACTCATCCGCAGGCTTTTGAATAGGAGTAGAAGTTTATACTTTGTTTCCTGTTTAGGATTTAATTTCCGGTTCCTTGTAAAGTGTTTTTTAATTATTCTCTTTCATTCTCCGTAGTTCCTTATATCTTATCTACTTTCTTATGGTGAACTGATTAAAATTGATGTTAATTGATTAAAAATAATTTGTCAGAGTACTAACTACTTGAAATTATCGAAGTGGAGAGGCAATCCGAGGTGAGACCATACAGCTGGTTGAAATACTTTAGAAGGAGCCGGAAATTCAATCGTAAACAGGAAACAAGGGATAAACCTCTACTCCTGTTCAAAAATCTAGGGAGGGCATGAACCGAGCGATAGGCTAACCTATATACTTCTATTGAAGAAGAGAAAAAATAGTAAACCTTCTCTAGGAGAACTTGCGGTCTTCGTTCTGTGTCTGCCCTCAATATAATGTCATCTGCGTTGCCTTTTGTTGTTAAGATTGTATCGGCCAATAATAAATCCTGGTAGATCTAGTTCTTTTCGGAACGATTCGCTATTTAGGGTGGATGAATCCGTCGAGAAGACGAATCCTTATCTTACCCATTTCTATTGTGTAGTTGCTCAATTCATTTTCCATCTGTAGGAGGTATGTTCCCATTACAAATCTTATTTTACACAGCGCTGACCCACTATCGGATTCCTATACGTCGGACTAGACAATACATGGGAAAGCTTAGGCTATTGACACATTGACTCTTTTACTCTTGAAAATATGTAAGCAATGAATATATGCAAAACGAAGTCATACAAGGTGAAGTTTAAGCAAGGGTTGTATGGCCTACTTTACATCACTCGAATGGACGAGCAGAATGAATTTTGTGTGAGTAATAATGTAAAAATAGAAAAAAATAGGAAGAATTCTTTACTATATTTTCTTACACTTTTATGGGACATTATAATGAATCGTTTCACAATCTTTTTGATCATACACTACGTTTATATATATATATATATATATATATATATATATATATATATATATATATATATATATATATATATATATATATACGTATACCGCCAGGCCAGCTATATTATCAGTACAATAACTCAAACAAAGTTCCGCATTTATGATGATATTTGCGTGCCTTGATGCGTGTTTTCGTAAATGTATCGTTATCTCCCTTTATCTATAAGTTTGTGTTTTGAATTATTCCCCTTGATTATTGAAGGAAACATACATATATATATATATATATATATATATATATATATATATATATATATATATATATATGTATATATATATATATATATATATATATATATATATATATATATATATATGTATGTAGTCTGGCGTATTTACGTGAGTATTTCGTCGAATACATCTGTATAAATGTTTGTATATTAAAAGAATGATGGAGTCCACATAAGGTTGAGTTTTTTTTTTCATAAAGTCTACAGGATGTTCGCGTGTTTCTACTATTCATTGCTTACCTCCCTTTTTTCTGGAACTCTTTTCTTTCCCTTTGCGTCTTACAGTAACAAGCAACGAACAGTTTTGTTTTTTGTTTTTTGCTCCCCTCATATTTTTCTTGATATATTTTCATTTCTTCCGTTGCTTTCTTCTTTTTTTTTTTAATCTTGTCTGTGCACACATATCTTCTGCCTACGTGTGTCTTCTTTCGTTGAAAAGCAGCGTTGAAAAGACTCCCTCTTACAGTCGCCACCAGCCTATCCGCATCCCCGCCATCAAAAAAGAAGGAAGAATATGGCAAATAATGATGCCGGCGTTGAAGAAAGAGGCCGAAAGAGAAGGCATCGGGGTCTAAGAACGGAATATAAGAAAAATACACGCACAGTAACTAAGGCTTGTCAAAAAGCAAATAAAGAAATCAGACCATGAAAAAGCCAGCCTAATTCAATAGAGCCATTACTGATCCTAAAAGAACAACAACGGAAAAGTACTAGTTATAAACGAAAGAAACGCAAAATACATACGAAATAATAAGGGCACAAATCATGATATTCTTAACGATAATAATACGTCTAAGAAAAATTACGACATTAATATGACTTATTATTATTATTATTATTATTATTATTATTATTAATAGTATATATTCGTGGTAATAGTAGAAGTACAATTATACTTCGGCCAACATTCGATCAAAAAGTTACACTTTACATTATTCAGACTGTTGTCCTCATCTTTGTTGTCATATTCACGACGTTTCGGCCGGTGTACGCTCCGGCCTTCTTCGAGTGATTGGCATTTCATCCATCTGGGTAGATAGTTCTAGATCCACGTGCCATGCCTCTTTCGGATATTTAGTTATTTCCCTTTAACTCAACTTTCCAAGCTGTTGTTCACCTCCGCTGTAATTCACAACTCTTTGGATGAAGTCACCTAGATTAATTTAACCAACGCTTTTATCCACTGGGTCACGTGTCCTTGAGCCTAGAACGGCCGAAACGTCGTGAATAGGGCAACAATTATGAGGACAACAGTCCGAACAATGCAAATAATATAAATAATTAAAATACCGCATGGCAGAAATATAGATACACAAAAGAGTCACTATTTATTAGTGTTTCTTTTAATCTATTCTTGTTGTGTAAGTATTTAATACAATTTGTAATTACAAGTCCTGCAAGGAAACTTTCTTAATACGAATTTCATTTTAATCCGATTTACATATCATTTATTTTTTTTGTGTGTTTCTGTCAATCCAACCTGAAGGTAATTTTTTTAGTTTTAATCTTTCTTAGTCCAACTAATATTTGATTAAAAAGAAAAAACAAAAACAAAAGAAAATTATTCAAATTTATAATTTGTGTTTATTTTGTCAACTCGTTCTACAGGTCTTCTTTTCTCTTTGATGTTCCGTGTTCCTTCAGATCGTGTTCCTTCAGGCTGTGTTCCTTCAGACCATGTTCCTTCAGATCGTGTTCCTTCAGGCTGTGTTCCTTCAGACCGTGTTCCTTCAGATCGTGTTCCTTCAGGCTGTGTTCCTTCAGACCGTGTTCCTTCAGATCGTGTTCCTTCAGGCTGTGTTCCTTCAGACCGTTTTCCTTCAGAGCGTGTTCCTTCAGACCGTCTTCTTTCAGATCGTGTTCCTTCAGGCTGTGTTCCTTCAGACCGTGTTCCTTCAGATCGTGTTCGTTCAGGCTGTGTTCCTTCAGACCGTGTTCATTCAGACCGTGTTCCTTCAGAGCGTGTTCCTTCAGATCGTGTTCCTTCAGATCGTGTTCCTTCAGGCTGTGTTCCTTCAGACCGTGTTCTTTCAGAGCGTGTTCCTTCAGACCGTGTTTCTTCAGACCGTGTTCCTTCAGGCTGTGTTCCTTCAGACAGTGTTCCTTCAGATCGTGTTCCTTCAGACCGTGTTCCTTCAGACCGTGTTCCTTCAGATCGTGTTCCTTCAGACCGTGTTCCTTCAGACCGTGTTCCTTCAGGCCGTGGGCATCATGACTCTTCACAACTTTTTATCATTTTTAGCTTTAAGCAATATTCATCTCCTAACTATCACTTTCATTCCCTGTTCTGCCAACCATTTACATAAGCTTGTTAGATAAGATAACCCGCAGTTTTTCTATGCTTCCTTTGCCTTCGATGTACTGTGAGTGTTGTATTCTCCAAGCCTTCATTACACATCCATAAAATTTCATAGTTACTCATATCTTCTGCCCATGCTTTTCTGAACATCTGTCTGTAAAACAGCATTACTGTGGCCTCACGTTTCCTTTTGCACCTTTGAGAAAATTGTTCAGAATTCACTGCTGTATAGGATTTTTTGTAAACCGACCAACATTAACTACCTCTTAATTACTGCTGTTCCACCTGTGTTCACCCTGACCCGGAGTGGTAGCACCTGTTGGGATCATAGCTCTGGGCAAATAGTGAACTTCAAAACAAAAAATAACACTATGAAAGTATAAAAATATATATATACCAGTAATACATTTTTAAATAAAAAATGACCAACAATACATATTTATAGTAAAATGACCAACAATACATTTTTATAGTAAAATGACCAACAATACATTTTTAAAGCAAAATGACCAGCAATACCTTTTATAATAGAATTATCGACAATCCATTTCATCTGTAGTTGAAAACATGCAGTTGCGTTCAAAATATTTTTAGCTGAAGCTATAAAATTGTGTTCAAAATATTTAGATTTCGGCATTAAATAACCCATAGAAATATTGATATGCCGCTAAACGAAATCAACTAATCAAACAACGTGAAATAATTTTTCATGACATTAATCCATATAATATCCTACAATTTCTTAAAGAAATCAAACATTATTCCAAAATATAACTTCAACAAAACCATAACATGAAGCACACATTTTTTAAGCAAATCGCCCCAACCACGATGCATATCTGTTCCTGGATTTTGTCGGGGACATCGAGATGAATAGCTAGGGTACCAGACCACATATGGCAGCAGTATTCAATCCAAGGACGAATGGTAGATTTGTAGATTTAAAGGAAGGACTCAGGAGACAAAAACTTCTGGTGCGACACAGAAAACCAACTTTCCTTGCGGTAGATGAAGATATAGATTTAATGTAGTTGTTCCACTACCGGTCGTGGAGTTAGGCATCAGCCATCCTGATGGGAGACAGGGCGGTTTCTCTATGTTGTGCAACTGATAGCAATTTCGTTTTAGAGGCATTAACGATTACAAGCCATTTCCTGACCCAGTCAACCACAGATTGGAGGTCCTTCTCGATGCCTACGGCCAGGTTAATTTTTGTAAAAACGATGCCGGATCTACTGTTAAGGCAGGTGTAAATAGTCGTGTCGTCAGCGTAGATGTCAACTTGGGAGTTGGTGATCAAACAGTGTGGAAAGGGAGGTCGAAAGGCGTTGATGATACCTACAAAAGCTACCATGTGTACAATTGTGAGATCAGAATAAGATATATTTTATTACTTCAAAGCTCCCCCAAAAATTAAATTTGGGCATTAAAAGACCCATGAGGATATGTCGTTAAACAAATCAATCGTTAAACCAATATTCAATAAAAAATGATTTATATTTGATATTCTTTTGTGTTTTTGTAAACCATTCTGCAATTACAAGTTCTGACATCTGACTTATTTAACCATATCCAAGGTTTTGGCGTAACGAAAGGCACGGAGATTGGGAGTCATATTTCCTGCCAACATTAAAATGGCATAAAGTGCCAAATGAGTACTTCAGTTGTTTAAAACGTTTCAGGATTATTCTATTTACCGTTTGTTTCATTCTTTTAAATTTTCATTGGTGTTTAAAACTAGTCACATCATCAAACGGGCGAGTTTGAAACGTAACAAACCAAAATGCTTCAATCGAAAAGTTTCACTTACAATGTAAATAATTCACGCTGAATGCACTTCCAAATATGTGTGTACTGAAGTGAAAAAGTACCTGTAGTGGAAGTCTAAAATAAGACTGTATGTAATTTTTCTGAAATTACAAAAGTCCATACGCGAGCAGAAGTATTCTGATCTCAGCAATTTTGAAACAAATGGAGACTTCACTATATTCACAACTACCTTTGCAAGAACTTTAAAAAAATACTCATCAGATTCTATTTTAGTAACGTGTCTGGGGTCCGAAAGTCTTGTCACCCGCTACGAAAAAGTAATGAGAAAAATAAAACAAATAATACAGTAATACAAAACACATGTACCGAATTCAGTTTATTCTCTGTCAGTGACGCTGTCATACATCGAGAAGGTCTGTATGAGGAACATCATTTTCGTGTCAGACATTGGAAATACAAAATATATCATATATGGGTGACAAGACCTTCGGACCACCCTGTAGGCTATTTAAAGATAGAGAATATTTCTAGATTGAAATAATTTTTTTTTGTGATAATAATGATTTTACTTATAAAAGTCCTGGGAGCTGGGGAGAAGGAGAGGAAAGGAGTCGGATTCTAAACATTCTTAATGATATTTGCACAAAAGTTAAAATAATTGGAACACCTGCACACCAAAGCTTGCATCAAGCGGTCACCCATCTAAGCATTGACCCTGCGCGACGTTGTTTAACTTCGGTCATCGTACAAGAACCGATGGTTCAACATGATATGGCTGTAAGCTGCCCGGGATAGGGTTAAGCGATTGACGTTTTACAAAAGAAAAAAGTGACTTGCATTTATTATTTGTTTGTGTTTCAAGTAACCAATTCTACGGATAAAAGTCTTGTAATCCTAACTTTTTTAAAAAACCTAAATTTTAATTCTTAAATTAAAACTTTCTATTCCTATTTGCTATTTTGTGTGCATCTATCAATAGTTTGTGCTCGAAATGTACTCTAGTCTTTTAATCCGATGTTTGAATTTCTATCAAACATCTCCCTTGACATAAAACCCGTAATCTGACCGTTTTTTAATCCAAGTTGATCAGATTTTATTCTTTTGATCCCCAAACACTTGTGCGTGTTGGATTTAAAGTTCAAGGAGTATATTATAAAAAAAAATCTACTGGATTTTAAATTTAAAATCGATCCCCTCATCCAAACCAGAAAACCATACATAAACACCATAGACAAGAGAAATTATCACTTCAACAGCACCTTTATTCGTATCTTCACAGACCTCCAGCAATGTCGGTTTCTACACAGTGTCGACCCTTCCTCGAATTTTCAACTCGTTCATTCCCATTTCTGTGTCCTTCGACGGACCGCAAAGTATATTTCAAGAAGAAAAGAAAAGAAAAGCTGATAAAAAATAGAATCTGCAACGAATGCACACTGTACTGAACATATGAAAATAATTCATAACACAGAAGCAAGACATAAAGACAACAAAAGCTAGATCTGCAACATTGAAGAACGTAGAAAAAAAGAAAAGAAATCCCCCCCAAGTAGAATTTAAAAGGATATAGAAATTATGATAGAGGATACCTGAAATGGGAAACAGACTTTTTTCTTTTAAAGCCAGGAATTGATGTATCAGGAGCAATTAAATCAAAGTAAAAAACAGAAAAATCCCAGAATAACAGCAAGGGGTGAAAGAAAAAAAATGGAAATAGAAAGCACGTTATAAGTTAATATAGCAAAATTGCTCAAAAAAGTTATAAAAGTAGACATGACAGGATAGGAACAATTATTAATTGAGAACTGTGCAAATGACATGGGTTCGACGATAGAAACAAGAAGTATGGGAAAACATATTTTATATTCGCATCCTAGTAAAATTAATCTGGATCAATATTAACAAATATTAAAAATATTTAATAGGAAAAGAGTTATGTCGCTTATATGAAGAAGATAATGATATACTAAATTAGATCATGTGAATACGGTAAGCTCATTCAAAAAGAATACAAGGCTAGACATGAAAGGCTAGGAAGAGTGATAGGTTGCGAATTATGCAAGTGATTTGATATAACGGAATAATCATAAACTGGAACCTTTCCTAGAGGATAGAAAAACAAAAGATTATTGTCCAAATACAAGGATCTTTATCGCAAAATTATCCAAATGCAAATACCTGGAGATCCAGATTAACAGGATGTGTGGAATGAAGTCTGTACCAATAGTAATCTGCGCCTTGTGAGAAAAGGAATGGACTATTTTACTAACAATTGTCCCAGGTAATATCGACATACAAGTTGCCTAGATCACCCTACTAGGAACATCCCATATACTAAGAAAAGTGCTATCAATTAAATGACAATTCTATAGGACCCAAGGACTATAGTTTGGACCCGGCTCTACATGATACCAAGCACGAAACATCACATAAAACAGCCACAACAATAACAACAACAGCAGCAGCAGCAGCAGCAGCAGCAACAACAACAACAACAACAACAGCAACAACAACAATAACAATAACAATAATAATAATAATAATAATAATAATAATAATAAAAAAATAAAAAAATGCCTTGATGCTACATCAGATATGCCTTTTACAGCTTGTGATCTTGACTGGTGGTGTTAAAAATAATCAGTTTTGTCATAGTGAATTAAAATGGGCTAAGTTAAATATCCCGTTCAGATTTTCTTGTTAACAGCCAGGTCATAACCAGTTGAGAATGACTCCATAGGGTCGACACACTGTTCGTGAGAGAGACTAGTGGGAGAATGCCATGAGAGTGAGAGGGGTTTTTTTTAAGTTTGAAGGATGAAACAGCCAATGGGATTTGGGTGTCACATCTAGATAAATGGGAATACCTTCAATCTGACACCGTCTGAGCGGAATGGGTTAGCTTATCTGAAGGTATTTTACTATGGGTGCTATAGGAGAGTTTATGCGTTGCTTTTACGAAAAATTCTCACAATATCACTTACATTTGACTGTGATGTTATGTGCACGATATGTAGGTATCAGACTAGGTGTCAGGTTTAGGTTCATTGGGAGGTGGGGGGTCCTGTACCCCAGCCTCACTTTTTTGGTGCGCCGCTTTCTGATTAAATAATAATATTGGGAATTTAAAAAAAAATTAATAATAGCGATAAAAAACGAGCATGTTAAACCATCAAGGGTAAAAAATAACAAAATATTTCAATTGCTAATATCGAAATTCGCAAACACAATGGCGCTTAACCAGTTGTTCGATCATCTCTTGATATTGGGAATTATATAAATGATTTGGGACTGACTTAGCCGACAAATGATACAGAGCAGTGGTTCGCAACCTTTTTAAGCAACGGCACACTTAGGAGCAAATGAAAATATCACGGCACACATAGCAAAATTTTTAAAGCATTTTTAAATGCTATGAAATAAAATCATAGATTTAAAAAAATACACACACAAATATGAATTTAATTTATTTCACTGTTTCAAGAATGGTGTAAAAAATTATTTTTAAAAAATAGAGTTTAGTACTTATCCTTTTATTCAAATACTAACATTGTACCATTACTACCTTCACATACACACATATATAGGGTGACCCCAAAAACGAGAACTTTTGAAGTGCGTATTGCCAGACATGAGCAAGTGGCAACACTGCGAGACAGTGACCTTGAGCAAGTAAACATTTCGCCATGTTAGTAACGAGAATGAAATTCACAGTATCCCAGCTCAGATATTGCAGCAGTCAATGAGGAATCTCAACAGCAGATTTCAAGAATGCATTCGTACAGGAGGACGCCATCTACAGGACGTAATTTAAAAAAAATGAAAATTCCATCATTGTTTCTTAAATGCCATGTTTTAAGGTTTCAATTACTTTGAATTAAATATTTTTCTTCCATCAATCTTGGTTTTATTGGATTGTTAAAAAATTCCCGTTTTTTTTTATCACCCTATATATGTATGCCGTGTCACTATTTCGCGGCACATTTAAGAGAAGCGCACGAAACACTAATATTCCGCGGCACACTAGTATTCCGCGGCACACTAGGCAGTTGAGAAGCACTGGTATCGGCACCACCTAGAAGTTGTCCACATAAAACAGAAAAATAACCCAATATTCTTTACAAATTAAATAAATAAAATGGATCGTCAATTCCAAGCTAGAATACTCAATGGCAGCATCTTAACAACTCGGTGTGGGGTAATGGTTAGCAAGCTTATCTCGCCAGATCAGTTACGAATAAGTAGTGAGTTCGATCCTTACTGGGTGTACCATACTTTCGGCTTTATGTCACATCTAAGCATCGTAAATCACCGTCTTACACAAATATTCTAAGTAATGTCGCCCATTCATCAAACTGCAGTGTAAAATTGTCTTAAAAAATGGTAGGAAATGTTGACAAGGAGTGTTGGTGATGATGATAGCCATAATTAGTGAAGTACTTGGAATTCAATGTATAACTGATAATATTGAGACAACAAGATTATTGAAATCGGCAAGAATACTTAGAAAAATTTTGGAGAATGATCTGTAAACAGAGTAAGGATCAGAATTAGAAGATATTTCCACCGCCTTCTAATACACGGATTCAATATGCTAACCAATGTTAGCATATTGAATCACCTGTTTTTCACTCTCTTTATATTTCCTTACCTCTCCCTCCTTTCGTTTTTATAGTTTTTCTCTGATACTCATCGTCTTTCTTTCTTTCTTTCTTTCTTTCTACTGTATTTCATTCTCTTTACATTGTCCTTCCTTTCTTTCATATAGTTTTTCTCCGATACTCATCCTTTTTCTTTCTTTCTTTCTTTCTTTCTTTCTTTCTTTCTTTCTTTCTTTCTACAGTGTTTCATTCTCTTTAGATTTTCTTACTTCTCCCTCCTTTCTTTTTTATAGTTTTTCTCCGACACTCATCCTCTTTCTTTCTTTCTTTTTTCTTTCTTTATTTCTGTCTTTATTTCTTTCTACTGTTTCATTCTCTTTACATTTTCTTACATTTCCTTCCTTCTTTCATATAGTTTTTCTCCGATACTCATCCTTTTTCTTTCTTTCTTTCTTTCTTTCGTTCTTCTTTCTTTTTCTTTCTTTCTTTCTTTCTTTCTTTCTTTCTTTCTTTCTTTCTTTCTTTCTTTCTTTCTACTTTGTTTCATTCTCTTTACATTTTCCTACTTCTCCTTGCTTTTTTCATATAGTTTTTCTCCAATATTCTTCATTGTTCTTTCTTTCTTTTTTCTTTCTTTCTTTCTTTCTTTCTTTGAGTTAATGTTTTCTTTGTTTTTTCTCTTTTTTACTTTTTCCTTGCTTTTGTAATCTATTTTCTTTTACCTATTTTGTGTTTTTCTTTGCGTTTTCTTCCGTTTTCTTCCTTTTTGTTTTCATGTATTTATTTTCTTTCACTCCATTGTTTTTGAGTTTTCTTTTCTTTTTCTTTCGTACATTCGTTTTCGTTAAGTTTTTATTCGTCTCTTTCATCCATTTTGTATATTCATTCTATTTCTACTTTTACTTTCTCTTTATCGTCACGTTTTATTTATTTTTTTCGTTTATGCTTTTTTTCTTATTCATTTCCTTTCTCCATTTTGGTTTTGTTTTTTTCTTTCTTTTCTATTTATTTTCTGCTCTTTTCGTTTTCAGTCAGTTTTTCTTCTTTTATTTGCACTTTTCATTTTTTTTCTTTTTAATGTTAATTCTCCCGCCACCTCCAAGCCCCACCTCATTTTCTTCTTCTTCCTCCCTCCACTTCTTTCTCAACGAAGACCATGTCTTTCAAAAAATAAAATTAACCACCAAAAAGACATGCCAGCCATATAAATATTGTCAAATCTACGTACTTGTCCCTTCATTTCATTCTTTCTTTCTGTTTTCTTACTTTTCACAACGCATATCTATTGAACCAGACACGTGGTAGACGCCCGTAGCTGCTCATAAATTGGACTTTCTGTCGACGATTTAAGAAAACTATTTGCTTGTGTACGAAAAGCAGCAACTTTCGCATTTTTTGTGATGGTTATGAAGTGCTTTCAGCTAAATAATGAATAAAGCAAAAGAAAGAAAGAAAGAAAGAAACAAACAAACAAACAAGGAAAGAAAGAAAAAGAAAGAAAGAAAGAAAGGGGAAGAAACAAAGATATAAAGAAAGAGAAAAAAAGAAAAAAGGGAAAGAAAGAAAGAAAGAAAGAAAGAAACAAGGAAAGAAAGAAAAATAAAGAAAGAAAGAAAGAAAGAAAGAGGAAGAAACAAAGATATAAAGAAAGAAAGAAAAAGAAAAAAGGGAAAGAAAGAAACAAAGAAAGAAACAAACAAAGAAACAAGGAAAGAAAGAAAAATAAAGAAAGAAAGGGGAAGAAACAAAGATATAAAGAAAAAGAGAAAAAGAAAAAAGGGAAAGAAAGAAACAAACAAACAAAGAAACAAGGAAAGAAAGAAAAATAAATGAAGAAAGAAAGAAAGAAAGAGGAAGAAACAAAGATATAAAGAAAGAGAGAAAAAGAAAAAAGGGGAAAGAAAGAAAGAAAGAAAGTGAGAGAGAAATAAATAAATAAATAAAGAAAGAAACAAACAAACAAAGAAACAAGGAAAGAAAGAAAAAGAAAGAAAGAAAGAAAGAAACAAAGAGGAAGAAACAAAGATATAAAGAAAGAGAAAAAAGAAAAAAGGGAAAGAAAGAAAGAAAGAATGAAAGAAACAAACAAACAAAGAAACAAGGAAAGAAAGAAAAATAAAGAAAGAAATAAAGAAAGAAAGAAAGAAAGAGGAAGAAACAAAGATATAAAGAAAGAGAGAAAAAGAAAAAGGGGAAAGAAAGTGAGAAAGAGAGAGAGAAAGAAAGGAAGGATGGAAGGAAGGAAGATAAGGATTGTGATAGGTGAAGACGCGATGTAATAGGACAGCGAGGACGAAGCGTGCTTTTTAATCTTTCAAAAATACTTTTTTATTTATTATAAATCGGTGCCCATTCTGTTGTTTCCGTAAGTCAATCTTTGATAAGGTTTATCTCATTGCAAACACAATCTATCTATCTATCTATCTATCTATCTATCTATCTATCTATCTATCTATCTATCAGAACCAGTTTCTATCTATCTATCTATCTATCTATCTATCTATCTATCTATCTATCTATCTATCTATCTATCTCACTTTGTTCCTTATCTATCTATCTATCTATCTATCTATCTATCTATCTATCTATCTATCTATCTCACTTTGTTCCTTATCTATCTATCTATCTATCTATCTATCTATCTATCTATCTATCTATCTATCTCACTTTGTTCCTTATCTATCTATCTATCTATCTATCTATCTATCTATCTATCTATCTATCTATCTATCTATCAGAACCAGTTTCTATCTATCTATCTATCTATCTATCTATCTATCTATCTATCTATCTATCTATCTATCTATCTATCAGAACCAGTTTCTATCTATCTATCTATCTATCTATCTATCTATCTATCTATCTATCTATCTATCTATCTATCTCACTTTGTTCCTTATCTATGTATCTATCTATCTATCTATCTATCTATCTATCTATCTATCTATCTATCTATCTATCTATCTATCTCACTTTGTTCCTTATCTATCTATCTATCTATCTATCTATCTATCTATCTATCTATCTATCTATCAGAACCAGTTTCTATCTATCTATCTATCTATCTATCTATCTATCTATCTATCTATCTATCTATCTATCTATCTCACTTTGTTCCTTATCTATCTATCTATCTATCTATCTATCTATCTCACTTTGTTCCTTATCTATCTATCTATCTATCTATCTATCTATCTATCTATCTCACTTTGTTCCTTATCTATCTATCTATCTATCTATCTATCTATCTATCTATCTATCTATCTATCTATCTATCTATCTCACTTTGTTCCTTATCTATCTATCTATCTATCTATCTATCTATCTATCTATCTATCTATCTATCTATCTATCTGATTATAATGATCGAGAAAAGCATCATCTCCAGTATCTTCTTCTGAAGGTAACAGTTCTTAAGAAGACGCTGTCCGAATGGAACTTTCTTCTTACCAATGGAATACAAAAGGAACGAGGATTATCAAACGCTTTGTACCTGGTATGGGGAGGTCTTACTTGAGAAGGTTTGAACCGGTGAATCTAAGGAATGTAGCTCGTCAAAGCATTTCCATGGAAATAGCAATAAAATAGCGAGAGGCTTGCGATTTTTTGCCTATGGGAAAGTGGATGAATGGTTAAAAACAATTCATCAACCAAAAGTCCGCACAGACACGCCAAAGCTGGAAAGTTGGGATTTGGACTGAAAGCATAATCGGATGTATTTACTTAAAAACTCTTAATCGACTTATCACAGCGGGAAAACAAATATACGTTAATAACATTTAAAGCTAAATGAAGTTAAAAGTAAACATAATGTAAGGAAATTTTCTGTTCCAAATTATTTAGGACGAACATGATTATTTTTTGTTAAGTTAATCCCATTTTTTTTTATCTCTCGACTCTCCGATCTGGGGTGCGTATGACAACCAGAAAACATTAATAAATCTGGCAAGGAACACTTTATTTTTGTCCAAACAGGAATTTTATTATATGTATAAATATTTCTCGCTTTGACAAGAAAATCACTTCTTATGTCACACGAGACATAAAAAATTACTCTTTCCAACGATCCGTGGAGACCCAATAATTATGTGTAGCAACTGTGATTTGTTTTTCACGGAGTTGTATTTCTAGCCCAGTAGACAGGATTGCTTACAGGTCTAAAAGAATTCAGCTGACTGATATAAAACACGGTGTTGCGAAGAGTTGGTATAATGAATTAATTTGAATTTGAAATCTGTAAACCAGCTGACCTTTCTATGTTTATATCGTGAGACAATGTACTCACCTTCAAACTTCCGTTTGAAATTCCCTAAAAGTTGTCGTATGCGTTATATATATTCGGATGCCTGGAGGAGAGAAAGGAACAGAAAGAGAGATGGAGTAACGGAGAGAGATGGAGAGCTGCTGAAAAATTATAATAGATATTAAAGTGATTATTATTATTATTATTATTATTATTATTAATCGAATATAACACCTAAGTGCCAACGGGAGCACTACGATTGTACTTGTAGCAGCATTCACCCGGGATCGGTTGAGACATCTCCGTTAAACGAATTGGCCGCATCCCAAAACGAAAACCGACCAAGCGTAGTAGAGGTTGTATTTATTTGGACCGGCAAATTCATAGTATGACTTTCAGTGGAAGTTTGGATTCACTAGCGGTCCCCAGCCGCATGTATACACACTTTTATAATGTGCGATACGGACATTTCTTGAAAAAGTTAACCAGAAGGAGTTCAACAATCTTAGGCTGGTTTGAATTGAAAGTTTTTCTTCCGGTTGCTACCCAAGGCTCTAGGACCAAGTTAGAACCCATAGCTAAGACAGGAATAGATCGATCCATACCTTTCCCAAGATAATTACCGCGTAAAGAATATAATGAATTCGACTGTAAGTCGAACTCGGCTCTCCGATTTCGACCCGCTAACCACTACTCCACCGTGCCTCTACCCAATCAAGGGTTACTGAATTGTGATATTGTAGGGGTGTATAGGGAGGAAGCAATAGCTGTATATTATGAGAATATGTAGGATAGATAACGGCTGGTCCTCAAATTGAAGCGGCTAAGATGGTAGTAATCAGGTAAGCATCACCTCAGGAGTTCGTTTCACGTTGCAACAGATCTGGGAAAGAAGCTGTATAAATGGAACTTCCTTCTACCAACAGAAGAAGGGAATGAGGATGAGTCGACACGGTGGATGTGGCATAGCTTGTCGAAGCTCTGAAGGTCTGCACGGGTAGAACAAAGAATGTAGCTCGCCAGAACATCTGCCATGGAAAGAGCAGCGAGATGATAGGAGCCTTTTGTCTTTGGGAAAGGGGGTGAAGGGAGGAGAACAATTCATCATCCACAAGGGCGCGCAAAAGCCTTTGAAGCTGGAAATATGAGGAACAGACCGTTCCGGCTCAAATATAACAAAAATGATAATGCTATTTTCGAATGGATTACTGAATAATAACGGTGACTTCTTTTACACAACGACTACAGAAAGTCTTCAGATCGCCCATCCGTTTTGTAATCTATTTTTCAGCAACATGGCGACAGCTCTAGTGTATAGCGAAGTTATCTTTTGTCGTATGTCACATGCTTAAGTCTCTATAAAACTTTAAGAACAGTTATTGTTCGTGCGAAGTAAATGTGAAACTGGCAATTTTAATGAAATAGAAAATTGAAAAAAGAAAAGAAAAGCAAACACAGAAAGTGTGAATGTTAGTGTGTGAGTGTGAGATAAGAAAATGAAAGCGCTCACCAAAGCAAACAGACTTAATGAAATGTTGCCACTGATGTCTTTTTGCAAATGGATTCCTATTTTCTGCGTAAGAAAACATTTCAATATTTACCATTGGCAGTGCATGCAAGTGTCGTGGAATTTTCAAATTTTAAAGATAAGCAATAGGAAGAATAAAAAAAGGAAAACGTTTTATTAATAAATGACAGAATCGGATTCAATTTTGAAAACGAGTGTTCATTAATCTGCAAACATGCGTCAAGTTGACAATTATTCTATCTATCTATCTATCTATCTATCTATCTATCTATCTATCTATCTATCTATCTATCTATCTATCTATATTATTCTACACTACATCTATCTAACTATCTATCTATCTTATTCTACTCTCTATCTATCTATCTATCTATCTATCAATCTTATTCTACACTACATCTATCTAACTATCTATCTTATTCTACTATCTATCTATCTATCTATCTTATTCTACACTACATCTATCTATCTAT
This sequence comes from Acanthosepion esculentum, assembly GCA_964036315.1. NCBI lineage: Eukaryota > Metazoa > Mollusca > Cephalopoda > Sepiida > Sepiidae > Acanthosepion > Acanthosepion esculentum. Next base: position 72,916,700 of record OZ038488.1, read on the forward strand.
CTATCTATCTATCTTATTCTACTCTCTATCTATCTATCTATCTATCTATCTTATTCTACTCTCCATCTATCTATCTATCTACCTTATTCTACTCTCCATCTATCTATCTATCTATCTATCTTATTCTACACTACATCTATCTAACTATATATCTATCTTATTCTACTCTCTATCTATCTATCTATCTATCTATCTTATTCTACACTACATCTATCTAACTATCTATCTATCTATCTTATTCTACTCTCTATCTATCTATCTATCTATCTATCTATCTATCTATCTATCTTATTCTACTCTCCATCTATCTATCTATCTATCTACCTTATTCTACTCTCTATCTATCTATCTATCTATCTATCTATCTTATTTTCTACACTACATCTATCTAACTATCTATCTATCTTATTCTACTCTCTATCTATCTATCTATCTATCTATCTATCTATCTATCTATCTATCTATCTATCTATCTTATTCTACTCTCCATCTATCTATCTATCTACCTTATTCTACTCTCCATCTATCTATCTATCTATCTATCTATCTATCTATCTATCTATCTATCTATCTATCTATCTCTTTCTCTCTGACTCTCTCTATCTAACTCCCACACTATATATATATATATATATATATATATATATATATTAGATAGCTATAGCTACGTAAATTTTGTTAGTAGCTGTCTATCATATCTATCTATCTTAAAGAATATATATATATATATATATATATATATATATATATGCGTATGTATAGCTACGTAAGGACATATTTCTTGTTAGTAGAGTTATATCTAAGTCTTTCACTCTGACTCTCTCTCAATCTAACTTTTTATCTCTCACACTATATATATATATATAAAAATATATATATATATATATATATATATATATATATATATATATATATATATATATATATATATATATATGTGCGTGCGTGTGTGTGTGTGTGTATTAGATTGTTATAGCTACGTAAATTTTGTTAGCAGGTTCATATCTATCTATCTATTCTATCTATCTCGGTATCTTCTATCTATTTATATCACTCTCGTACGATCCTTTCTACACACACATACACACACGCGCACACAAACACACACACATATATATATATATAAATATATATATATATATATATCGAAAGAGAGATAAATACATAGCTACGTAAACGAATATCATTTTGTTAGTAGATTAATATCTATCTATCTATTTTCATAATATATTTCGCACCTGCTATATTTTTGTCTGTAATATGCTTATGTATCAATCTCATGCTGTTC
>OZ038488.1:72925487-72935487 GCA_964036315.1 Acanthosepion esculentum
TTCTATTGGGAACATTGTGTTTAAACTTCCTGTTACATCAGGTAAAAAGTTTAGTAAAAAAACAAACCACTGAATACTTATTAATGATGTATGTGTTAGGAATGTGAACTTTGAACTTTGGCAAAAAGAGACTTTGTGATAAGAAACAAATAATTTCAAGCCAAAAGTGGAAAATTGATGAACTGGAGAAACTTTTTAAAAAGATCTCGCACAAACAAAAATATAGAGATGAAACAGTCATGTTGGTTGAATGATGTTTTGGAAAATAAACAATATTTGTGGGATGAGGGCAAAGAGGTTAACAGGTGATTGCAGTTTCTTTATTTCTTCTTTCTCGGTGGGTTGCTTATTCTGCACTTACTTTCTTTCTTTTATCTCCCATCGCAGCGCGCTCTCGTACTTTTTCTCTCTTTCTTATTCGTTGAGTAGTTGCTTCCTTATTCTGTACTTAATTATTCTTATATCGCTGCCGGTCTATCTACTTTGCTTTTCCTTCTTTTCTCGTATTTTTTTTATTAATTATTTGTTTGGCTTTTTTCTTTTTCCTTCTCATTTTTCTTTTTGTCATTCTGTTTCTTTTTCTTTCTCATTATCCACTTTTATTTTTCTTATATTTTCTATTTTTTCTTTATTTCTTTCTTTCTTTCGTTTTTCTTTCTTTCTTTTTTCTTTCTTTCTTTCTTTCTTAATTATTTATTCATTCCTTCCTTTTACATCGTCTTTTGTTGTTTATGTTCTGTACTTTCATCGTGTTTCTTTTTATGTCTGTTTCTTTCTTTCTTTCTTTTTTCTTTCTTTCTTATTTATTTATTTAATTATTTAATCTTTCCTAGTCCCACGTCTTTTTTGTTTTTTTCTGTACATCCTTTGTGATTTTCTTTTAATCTCTGTTTCTTTCTTTCTTTCTTTCTTTCTTTTTTGCCTCCTTTCTTTCTTTCTTCCTTTCTTTCTTTCTTTCTTATTTATTTATTTATTTATTCCTTCCTTTTCCATTGACTTTTTTGTTTATATTCTGTACTTTCATTGTGCTTTTCTTTTAATCTCTGCTTCTTTCTTTCTTTCTTTCTTTCTTTCTTTTCATGTTTTAATTTTCAGAGTCATCCAATCACCTACTGAAGCACCTTAATGCCCGAATTTTAATCGATTTTCCTTTCTTTCTCCTTCGCTTTATCTGAAGGGGTTTCTTGGTCTGGCGCCAGTTCAAATCACCACCTTCGTGTCTTGCAAAGAGACCAATCTCCAACATCTTAGTTCATTTCGTGCATTGACAAAAAAGGACCATTTTGTTTCGACGCCCAGCTGGTGTTCTTCTTCTGTCGGCCATTTATTCTAATGCCCGGCATTTTGGTGCAAGGGCAAAAATCTCAAAATTGCAGACAGGCAGCACAGACCAAATTGTTTGGGTTTCATTCCCCATCTAAACGATTTTTGTATATATTCGACTCTTTTGACTGTTTCCTTGTATTAATATTATTTTTTTGAATATATTAGACTCAAACAATCGTTATCAAACACTTTTTTCATAGATTGAAGCTCTTTTGATTTTATTTACGAGAAACACGAGAGATTTATTTCATTGATTTTTTTGTTTCGTTTTGTTTTTTACCTTTATTTGTTTTTTATCACGTGTTTTACTTTGAGAAAATATATTCGTTTTTGTTGGTTATTATTTCGTTTTTCATGATTTATTTCCCTTTTTATTTCACCTTCATCGCCTATACATTTATTATTGTCATTCTATATTTTCCTTCTTTCTTTTCCTGTGGTTGTTCTTTGCATTACTCCATATCATTCTTTCTTTCTTTTTTTCTTTCTGTCTTTCTTTCATTTGCTTTATTTTTCTCGGTTTTCCTTATTTTACTCTCCTTTTCTAGACTTGTTTTGGCGTGTCCCTTCTTTCTTTCATTTTTTTTTTATTAACAAATGTTTTCACCTTTTTTATACACTAGTTTAAATAATTACTTATATTTTTTGGACATTAATATTCTTTTCAATTTTTTTGCATATTTTTTTTTTATTTTGCAATTTTTGCTTCTATTTTTTTTCATTCTTTCTTTCTTTTTTCTCTGTTTCTTTTCCAATTCTTTGCGTTTCTTTTTTATCTACTTTATTTTTCTCAGTTTCTGCTTTTTTATGTCCCTTTTCTTTCTTAGACATGATTTGGTATTTCTCTTTGTACCTCTTTTTTCATCTTTCTTTCTTGCCATAGTTTTGTCCCCTTTGTATAAACCTATCTGAATAATTACTTATATATTTTTCATCAATAATCTATTTTTCCTAATTTTTTATTTTGTAATTTTTGCCTCTTTTTTCTTTCTTTTTTTCCCTCATTCCCTGCTTTTCTTTTTTCATTCAATTTCTTCTTCTCCGATTTCTTTCTTTTTTACGTATTTTATTCTTTCTTAAACGTGTTTTCTTATTTTTTTCTTTTTGCATCTATTTAAAAATGTGTCTTTCTTTCCAATGTTTTTTCCCTTTTTAGGCAACACCGAACGTAAGGACGTTGCACCGGTATGGCCATCTTGAAACTATCGAGCAAGTAATGAAAACTTATATACGGATTGAAAATAAAGTATGTATGCAAAAATACACAGGCGCGTAATTCAAGTATATGTCTTCTCCAAGGATTTATTCAACGGCTACATCGAATCTATCCTAACTGGATTTATCTTCGGTCTGAGTCATTGTAAGAATATAAGATACACAGATGACATTGTGATAATGACACAGACAAAAAAACTATCTACCTATATTTCTGAGGTGAGGTATTGTAATTATTTATATCATTCGGACAGGAGATTGGAATTTCTGGCCTTCTTCTGGTGTAGGGAATTTTGAAGATTGTTCCAGCTCCACGCCGTTTCCGGGTGCCTTAGTTATCACCCTTTAACTCAACTCTCCAAGATTTTTTTGCATCACTGTAGTAGTCAGATATTGAACTCGCAAATCTTTGTGTCAAGTCACTGGATCTAACAAACGCTTTTATCCATCGACCCATACATTCTTGAGGATATCAGTTTATGCATTTATGGGACTTATAAACTGAATTTCTCAGTCTCCATTTTTACCAGAGCTCATATTACAAATTTTGTTGTTATTATTGCTTTTCTCTAGCACTCCGTATTACTGGTTCTCATATTGGATTCATTCTTATGCTTGGCCGGCTTAGGTGATTTCTGTGGCCTAGCATATGTGATTATTAGAGGTCATTTTGAAATTCCAATCACCTGAAGAATGCCAGAGAGTACAACGGCCGAAATGTTGTGTATATACCAATAAAGATGTGGCCAAAAGTCTGAACAATGTAAATAATGTAAATGACTAGACAATTTAGTAAAGGAAAGCAAGAAGAAAGGACTACTGTATGATTGTCAGCAAAAGATAAAGCCCGAGATATTAACTACGAATTTGAGATGATATCATCAAACAGAAGTTTAAATATTTTGGAAGTATTTTAACAGAAGATGGAAAATGCGACACCGAAATCCGAATGCGCATTGGAACAGCGAAAGATGCATTCCAAGAGCTGAGAAAAGTATTATGAAACAAGGATATTTCGTTAGAAACAAAGAAAAGAGTGGTGAATTGCTGCTATGTGAAATCAATCCTTTTATATAGCAGTGAATGCTGGCCAATCTCCTCGTTGATGTAGCGATAATTGGAGGCAATACAAATGTGCTTCTACAGAAAGATGCTGAGAATACCACGCGAGAATACCACGCGAGAATACCACACGAGAATACCACGCGAGAATACCACACGAGAATACCACGCGAGAATACCACGGGAATAAGTGAAAGAACTTGTGTCGCAAAGATGGCAAAGGGACAAATGTTGCTGAGAGCTGCAAAGGGTAGGACCTTATCAAGCGCCATGATCACCCATGACCTGAAAAAGAAGAAGAAGAAAGCTTTTTCCCTTGTTGTGTAGTTGATGCATCTAAATAACATTTAGTGGTAAGTCTCGTGGATTTTCGGTAACTGTCGTCAGTTATTCTCTGTAAATGACTCTCCCATGTAAATGACTCTCCTATGTAAATGACTCTCCTATGAGTACTATTTTTCACGGAACTATTTAAAAACACTATTTTACATATTAAAAAAAAACATTTATTAGTCAGCTATATAGTCTCCATTGTTTTTTAACAACTCTCTCTCCCATCATTCTACAAACTTGTTCATGTAGAAACTTCGTGTTTTATTTTTCTTGGAAGAGGGTTGTGAGATAGTTTTCAACTAACTGTACAGTCAAGTCTTTTGATAACTTCAGCAGAGACCGGAACAAATGAAAATCGGAAGCAGCCAAGTCAAGAGAATACCGTGGGGGTTGGAGGATTTCCGATTTAAACTATTTAAGCTTCTGAAGGAGCCACGGTGGAGTAATGGATAACGGCTCGGATTGAGGAATCATTTACGTGCTACTACCCTTGGGAAAGGTATGAATCCTCTTCTTCTCCACCCAGCTATGGGTAAATAGCAGGACAGACCGGGTTCTATAGCCTTGAATGGCAACTGGTCTACCGCAGAAAGGATTGGCAACTGCGGGGAAAAAAATTGCCTCGTCAGTCATGTATCGAAAGATACATGATCGCCTAAGCGTGTATCACGCATGGCACATAACTGACTGACTGAAGGAAGGTCTGTTTTGCAAAATGCGCCCTTGCGGTGTCTTGGTGGAAAACGATATTTTTTCGATCTGTTAAAATCGCCCAAGTCTCTTCAAACGGCGAATGGCAGTTGAGATATCGATTTTCGAACTCTTGGCAATCTTTTCCGTCGAAATTTTTGGTTTGTTCTCCATGATGGCAACCAGCGCGTCTTCATCGACGTCGGAAGGTCGCCGTGAGCGGTATTGATCGTTTAGGCTATAATTCCCCTTACGAAATTTGCTTAACCACTTTTTGAACGTCCGAAGAGCACGATTGAAAGAAACCTTTTGAACGTTTTTTTTTAAAGCGCAGTTCCGTCGCTTACATCTTTCCAAAATTCATAGAGCATAACATGGCGAAAGTGCAACTTATCATCCTCTTTCTTTAAGACATTCATTTCTGGACAAAGCGCCAACATTCAACAAAGTCTGACTCGCAGCTGAGTGATGCATGGTTTCAGTCTATAACTCATCAGAAATCGGCGACAAAACAAATGCCAAAATTAACACAAGTTCCGGTAATTTTATTTTAAGAATGGAAATCGGACAGGAACTATTACAATGATCTGATATCTAAGAATAACCTAAGACCGATATTCAGTCAGTGAAAGTAATATAACACAATGCAGAGTTTAAAGTCACAGGCCTCCATGTAATTGGAACAGAAATTGCTCAAGAACCCTGATCAGAGCCCTTGCTGTTAGATGTAGTTTATTGTCATTTCCAGGGCGCCTCATTGAGGAGGTGGTTCTTAGCCCTCTGCAGGGATGCAGTCGGTATATTCTCACTGAGGAAGCCGCTAACGCCAGTGCTCAGTACAATTCCACGGGGGTGAGGACCAAACAATTATATTGATTTTCTAAGCGTAGCTTAGATGTGGCACATGGCTGAAAGGGATGTTTCAATGCCGAAAATGGAGTTGCAGTTAATTATATTCACTCCTTTTGGTTTGGTTTCTTTTCGTTTCTTTTACGGCATATCAATCTTTTTGGGTTATTTAATGCCGATAAGAATTTTATTGAAGGTATATTTTAAAAATGTATTGCTGGTAGTACTTTTTTCCAGAAATGTATTGCTGGTAATATTTTTTTTCAAAAAATGTATTGCAGGTGTAATAATGTATTGCTGGTGTAATAATGTATTGCTGGTGTAATAATGTATTGCAGGTGTCATAATGTATTGCAGGTTTAGTATTGTATTGGTGGTGTAATCTTGTTCAAAAACTGAAATTGCTGGTATTAAAACCTAATTTTACACTTTTATAGTGTTTTGACCCCACTTTTGGGGTTAACTATTTTCACATAGGTGAGAGCCTAACAGGGTTAGGTAGGACCTGGGGACTCCAACAATTAAGAGGTGATTCCACGCTTCTAAAAACTTCCTGATCAGAAGCCTTGCTGCTGGATGTAGTTTATTGTCATACCCAGGGCGGTGGTTCTTATCTCTCTGCAGGTATGCAGTCGGCTTATTCTGAAGCCCCAGTCGACAGGGCGTTATATAGACTCTGGTGCCAAATAAAAAGTGAGACTTAATAAATGGTGGCGTTGGGATTTTTTTATCATTTCACCTGAAGCAAGACAATAAAGCCACTAAGACACAAGGGGGTTACTGAGTGAAAAAAAAGAAAACAATATTAAAGAGCGAGAACAATAAAACAAGAACAGCCAAGAAGACAGTAGAAAACAATGAACATTGCATTTTGAAGATGAAATTTAGCTGGTAGGCAAGAAACCGAAAGTGAGGTGCACAAGCGAGAAATGAGAAAAAAATAAAATGTTATCAAAAAACTTACGGATACATCTAGCCATTTCAAACTGTTGTCAACATAGTACTGCTCTTAAATTTGTAAAGTCTAAGTTACATAATGAAAAGTAATATTTATTCTTGTTGAATACACAAATATGGCACAAATCTAAAAAGGGGGTGGGGGAAGGCTAGTCTTCAATCTGTCTTATCATAAACTTAGCTAGCCACAAACACTGACTCAAAGAAAATGCAATTATCCTTGCACCGAAATAACACATTCTTACTTTCCATTCTTACGGCAGCCATCACAATATCTCAGCGTCTATATGGAAGTCCTAACTAATTCCCGTATGTACAATTTGTCTGCGGTGGGGAATAACAATTAAAAACTTCCGGAAAGTTCATCCAAACAATATCCTTGAAAGATTTTATAGGAAAGACACAGGGAATATACATTACGGCAGTGAGAAAGTAACGGAAGCCGGGATGCCATGTCAGGACTAATAACATTGCAGATTCTTCTTTAATAAATCAGAAAGTTTAATAATATAGGTAGTTGGAAGAACGAGGAAATTGAATAAACAGAGAAGGCGGCGGTTAAATAAATGAGACATTCTGAAAATGATTAAAAAAAAAATCATTTAAATTGTAATAAGATCTTGAAGAAATAAAATTAAAAATCAATGTCCATTTAAGTCTTTAAGCAAAATCCTTTAACGAAATACAAAATATTTCCATGAAGTCTTGCCAATGTAACATTATAAATAAATGTCTATCAAAAATATCTATTTCAATGAGGCGTCTTACCTTGAAAGTCTAATTCATCTTAAGGTTAGCCAAACCTCAAAATTTAACTCGTATGTTCGTAATATCACTAAAGTTGATAGGGTGGAAGAATGATCGCCCCAGAAAATTCCTAACTCGTTCTGACATGTTATATCTTGGTCTGTCAGATCAGACAAATAATTGAGTATTGCTGCTCTTTCTGTGCTGGTGATGCCCAGACGTGCTGACCAACCTTGAGTTCAATAGAGATTAGGCGGCCTTGAGAGAGATTAATTATTTTCCACCTCTATCCCACAGACGGGAGTTTGCTAGCCTCTCACCCACGATCACGAGTCCCATAACCCACTAGAGCCATGGGTTACGACGACTGCTGCAGTGTTATGTCTTGAGCAAGATGGTCTAACGGAGCCCAACATTCTCATGGAAGCTTTCATGTCAGAGTTTTCATTCTCCTGGACTGGTTACCAACCAAGGCTATAGGGTCCCACCTGTTCTGATATTGTTCTATAGCTGGAAGGAGAAGAGATGGTGTCATGCCTTTCCTTGTTTTATTGGATTGAAAGGCTTAGAATCCTTTGTTAGGTTTTCAACGATACAGAATGCAAACATGAGTATTAATAAATATCTATCAAATGGCTATCACAGAAGTGTCAACTATGTCGACGCAGATCGCAATTAGACCAGAAATCAAGATTCATAAATATTTAAATAGATTTCAAAATAGTTGAGAGACATGAGAGACACGCACTAGCATGCATGTCAGCCAGAATGCACTCCGCTTCTAAGGATTTTCCAGTGTCAATTACTGCTTTACACGAGATACGCTGATTTTTTTTTTGCATTTAGTGTGCGGTTCACGCGAGATACGTGACAAAGCGAGCGGGGTTTTGTAAAAGTAAAACCCAAGAAAGATGGGTGTACCCTCCCACCGTCACTGGCAACGAGCTGTATGAATTTCGCACGAGGTGATCTTGCGAAAACAAGATTTTCTGCTTGGTCGATGATCACGTGACAACAACAATAAACACGCAATTCAATTTTTTTTTTTTTTAAAAAAGAATAAAGCAACGGTCGAAGACAACAACAACAACAACAACAACAACAAAAAAGTATATATGAAAGATAAAGTAGAAAAATCGGGATCAGAAAAAGATTGGAAAAAGGCGGGGAAAATAAAGTAGCAAAAATAAATGAAGCGCTGTAAGATGTAAGGCAGATATAGATTAATGTTCTACATTATGTTAATTTATGCCGGTGAAACCACATGTACAACTGTTTAAATAATATACTACCAGTTTTTAACCCGGGAAAATTTCACTGTTTTCCTATTTGAAATTTCGGATGAATCTGAATTTTTCATTTAATGCTTGAATAAGCCGATGATGAGTTTTACGATAACAAAATACCCGTAGAAAAACGGCAATTGTATCCTAAAATATTTGAGCTTAACAACTTTAACAAAATGTTACAATAAACATCATAAATAAATGTAAATCATTTTAAGAAATAAGGGTTAGAAATGAAAAGATTTGAAATTGATAACTTTTTCCATTTCACTGAAACTGCCAGTAAACACTTCTATCTTCCGTTTTTGCTTTCCTTCTTTCTTTCATTCGGTTTCTCACTGAAACCAAGTAGCGTCTTTTATATCACTTGGTTTTTCACGCTATCAAAACCGAATAGTAGATTATTTATTAGGCATTAGCAGGAGACGTTAAACACTTCTATCTTCCGTTATTCCTTTCCTTCTTTTTTCATTCGTTTTCTTACTGAAATCAAATAGCGTCGTTTATATCTTTATTTTTTTCACGCTATCAAAACCGAATAGTTCATTACCAGAAGACGTTAAGCACTTCTAATAATATATATATTTTCTTAAAATGGGTCAAGGGTTCGAACCCTGTCGGAGTTGCATCTCTTTATTAATTTCATTTGAGTGCTCAGGCCGGTAGACGTAATGTAAACTGTTGTTAAAATAAACGGAGCGTGTCTTTTTCAAATACCTGTATCCCCCTACACATTATTCGAACTGTTATCCTCATTTTCATATTCACAGCGTTTCGGTCGTTGTACGCTCCCGCCTTCTTCAGGTGATTGTAATTATTTCGAACCCTTTATTTCTGCTACTGGAGTAGGTCGTTTTAGTGCCACGGGCCATGCCTCTTCCCTTTAACTCAACACTCCAAGTTTGGTTCACCACTGCTGCAGCCTGATATTGAACTCACAACTCTTTGGGTCTAGTCACTGGATCTAACCAACGTCTTTATTCACTGGGCCATGTGTCCTTTGCATTAGTTTTATACTATGTGAGATAATCTGTAAAAATATGACTATATATATATATATATATAAGATGGCGACAATATATATATATTGTCGCCATCTTATAACATATATATATATATATATATATATATATATATATATATATTGTACAGTATAGTAGGTCATTTGGGGAGAAAAAGAGCACCATGACGCAATTCACTCCGCAAGATATTTTGAAACGGCCTGCAGTACTACTTGCCAATCGCGACGAAAGTTCCAATATGAAAATTTCAGAGTGTTTGGGTGTCAATCTGAGGACAGTGCAGACGAATCGGAAAGTGTTCGATTAGTCTAATTATGATTACGAAAGTACGGCAGCTCGGAAAACTCACTTTGAGCGTTCTGATAAGAAAAGAACTCCAAAATTTCATGGTGAGATCCAGGCCCTGATTGAAAACGATCCCTCCAAGTCAACCAAGTCCATAGCCAGAGAGTTAGTGCTGCCTTGGGTCAAGAGGTTGGATGCTGAAAGACCCTATGTCTGGTAAAAGGATTC
>OZ038488.1:72940487-73065487 GCA_964036315.1 Acanthosepion esculentum
AAGAAATCGGCTATATTATATACTAGCCTAGAATCGACCTTCGGACTTTAGGTTAGCTCCTGCGGAGGGATTTTTTAAAAATCTTTATTCGACACCTTATTTCGGCTTAGTCTTTCTTCGTATGTACCACAGATCTCCGTAGTTTGCTTACATTTATTTTGCGCGCAGATTTTATTTACTTTTAAAATCACCATTCTTTATGATCCCCACATATAAAGTCACTCTTAAATGACATTAGGGAACCCGAACTATGTAAAATTTCAAATACGTCACAGTACGTGTGCTACAAAAAGGAAAAAAAAAATGAGCAACGTACCGTACCCCGCTTAATTTTTAATTAGACGATATCATATATAATTGCGACAAAAATCGAAATTAAAATTAAACATTTAATAATGTATTGTTTTTAAAACTTTCACTCTGTTCGATAGTTAAATTTAACTTTAAATGAGTTATTTATTTAATTTATAATCGCGTGTAACTACAGTAATTACTACCTCTTACTTCAGGTTGTTTATGATACGCCGAGATTGAAAAACGGACGGACACGCGTACACTGCGCTTTATTTATATAGAAGATAGAATACAGAAGAAAGAAGATTAATTTGAAGAAAATATCTGTGGGCGGATTTTGGCTAGATAAAAATTTAATAGTGTTGTAAATAATTGATGAATATTAATTCTTCTATTGTTCTATTTATTCGACGCGAATAAATAACGGACAACAAACGGACGGACGGACACACGTACACTGCACTTTATTATTATAGATATAAAAAAATCCCAGCATCCTTCATTCGTGCACATGTGTTGTCGCATCAACATAAAAAATTGTTATATAAATGAGTATTTAAATTAAGATTTCTTGCTTTTCTAGCGACTCCTACAACCCTTCCATTTTACCCTTCTTTTTTACTTTCATACTTTGAAATCTTCATTATATTAGCCTTGTGCCGAACTAGTTTCAACATAAGAATATCTATTTCTTTACCTTATTTCTCTTTTCACACTTTCATGGATGTTTCTTTTACTACGAGATTTTTGCTTTCTTTATATTCATTTGAATTTCTTGGACTCTGACGTTCTTTTCCCGTATTTATTAACGTTACATACTCTTTAACTTTCTTTCATTTTTTTCTTTATTTCACTCCCTCCCTCCGTCCTTTGTTCTTTCTTAAATTTCTTCCGTTTTTCCTTTATTCTCATCATTCTCTATTTCTCTTTTATTTTATTTTTTACTTTAACTCATATTTCCCTTTCTCTTTTTTTTATTCATTTCTGTCCTCTTCCCACTATAGCTACTTTTTCGCTTTAACTTATCTTTCTTCTTACCTATATTTTTCGCTTTTATTTTTCTTGCCACTAACCTTAATTGCTTTCCCTTCATTCTACCTTTTCTTTTCTAGATATTCTTTCTTTCTTTGATTGTTCTTTCTTTCTTTCTTATAATTTTCTCTCCCCTTCCCGTCATTTTTCTTGGGGGTTCTCGTTTTCCCTACCTTTGCCCTTTTTTCTACCTTCCCTCCCACCTTCCTTTCTCTATTTATTATATCTTTCTTTTTTTCTGTTCCGTTTCCCCCTGCCATTTTTTTCTTTTTTTTTCTTTATTTCATCTGCTGTTTCTTTTCATCGTATTTCTTCCTTTATTTGTTTTGTTTTCGTTTTTCCCTTTCTTTCCCTACATATAGTTTCATTTTGTATCTTTCCTTAAAAAGTCCTCGACGTGTTTCTCCCTTCCAAGCAGAAATACGCTATTGGCAGACAAACCAGGTCACGTGGTTATAAAGGTCCAATCATTTTCCTACCTTGGTTTCTATGCCCAGAGCTAAAGTTCTCGATTTCCACGCTTGCTCTTTATTATTCCCTTCACCTCTGTCTACCTGTTTCTCTTTCATTTCATTATTTTTTGTAGTCGTGACAATCAGTAAAAATAAATAAATAATCATCAATAAAGAATATAAAATAAAATAATCGCAACAACCGAACAAAAAAAAAAACTTTGGACGTAGCTGACGAGTAATTTCTTTATTTTAAGGCACTGAGAAGATGATGTTCCCACGGGCGAGAAAGACAAAGCGATACAAAAACTGTGCTACTGCCCGAGAAAGATAGAAAATGATGTGATAGACTAGTGAATGGAGGAGAGAAAGGAGTGTTGCTGATTCGTATAGGAATAAATTTTCTCGCTTTTACCCGAAAACAACTCAAAATTGGTTAATATAGATGATCCACTTGAAGACGCAGCTCTCGAAAGCTGATTTTGGATTTATTTTCATAGCGCCACCTGGTGTATGAAATTGAATTATGGCAAGAACCTCTTTGAAAACAATGGCTACTGGTGTTAAAAGGACTCTCCAGAAGGAACATTGTTTCACTACGTTTTAACAATGATCCTCAATTTAATTATGTTATTTTTCACTTTCTCTTATATTCTATTCATTTTCTTTAAGGGAATATGGCCGAGATCCTTGGCTAATTAAGAGCTAATTTTGGAAGTGCTGCGTGTGGTAAGGGTTAACGGGTTCGAAAGGCATGAACCCATTTCTCATCACCGTTTAAAGAATTCAGATTTCAGACCACGTGCTACATGAGTGAGAAAGAGGGCGACGACGCTGATGGCGATCAAGGAAGATTTGCACATTTCTTTTTAAATAGATAAATCGACGCTGGGGTAAGTTATCGTGATCCCAAGTGCGTAATATAGATTTACTAATCGCAATATTGTCTGATACTAATTCAGAGATGTAAGGCTCCCCACCCAGATTGAACTAATTTAGCATATTCACATTTTGGACTCTGGAAGGCCGCCTCTAGAACTGATGTTGGAACCATACAGCTGATATTTTCCCTGTTGCTATTGGATCAAAAAACAATTCTCGATACCTTGAAAAGGATTTGACGAGATTGTAAAAGTTAAAGTTCACTCAGAATGGTAAACTGAAGAAATGTCAGAAATTTTTACAACTTACTTCAATTTTTTCGCGTATTCTAAACAGTATGGAGACACGCTGGAACAATGGATAGCGGCTCAGATTGAGGAATCGCAGAGCCGACTTCGAATTCCAGTCGAGCTCGTAACATTCGTTTTCGTACTATTACCCTGGGGAAAAGTAGGAATCCATCTCTTCTCCTCCAGCTATGGGTAAATAGCGGGACAGAATAGATCCTATAGCAGCCGGTGTAGGAGAAACCTGAAGGCTTGACACGATATTCTGTGGTTAGAAATGTGATGGACGTCACCAAGCTTTCTGAATGAACCATGAGGAAGAATAATCAGTCTGTTTCTTCTGCCCTCAGGTCTCCCCCTGCAGTTGAGAGTTTTAAAAAAAGTAAACAAAAAAAACAAAAGAGTATTTTCCTCTTTCCATATTTTCTTGTCAAACTTTGGTTAAACCATTCTCCCAGAACTAACAAGCGGCTGTAAGAGAAAACAGTTACCCCCAGTAGTTCCCCTTGATAAAATACCAATACAAAATTTTGTGTATTAACTGAATTTCCGTTTATTTTTATTATTTAAAACAACAAGGTTTTCTATGTGACGTATCTCTTCAGGACGTGGGGTATCATGGCTCTCCACATAAGTTTTTTTCCACCACATGTTCTGCCAAGATACATCTTGTTAGGCAGGTCACTAGCTGTTTTACTCTGTCATTTTTTACTTCAATATAACTTGTGGGTGTCAAATTTTCCAAGCCCATTTTCTTCATTATGTACCCGCGAAATATCAGCTGTCTCTTTTTGAACCTATGTATAAGCGTCCCTTTTGTTTCTTTTTTCAAGTTCAGTCCATGTCATCCGCAACAATCTTCTGTAGAACACTATTTCTGTTGCCTCCAGTCTCTTCTTCATCTTTGAGGAGATTGTCCGGAATTCATTGCCATATGGTACGACTGATAATATATATATATATACTCTATTCGTGGTTTCCAACGAAATTTTTCTGTTTCTTAATACTTTGCTTACCGTTTGGAAGGCATCTTTAACTATTCCAATGCGTGTTCGTATTTCTGTGTTTTGCCCTCCATTAAAATATTTTCCTGACATGTATTTTGTTTTCATGAGGTATATTTGTCACATGGACTAATTTTAGCATGTCATATCCTTAAGAGGAAATTAGTTGGTAAAAAAAGCTTAGTTTGTTTAAGCAAAAAAAAGAAACAATGAATTTAGAATTAAAAATAGGTTATGATTTAATTTTGCTTGGTTAAAATTTGTTGACGATATGAAGTGATATTTAATTAAAACATACACTCGTGTATAAGTCGAGATCTTTGAAGGAAATCTTTGCAGAAAATATTAAATTTTTGAACGGTACATTGATAACATTTACTTTTTGCTTGGTTAAAATCTGCATACTATAGAAAGGGTTATTTAATTAATGTATAGAGTCGTGTATAAAACGATATTTTATATGAAAATCTTTGGGCGAAACATGACTGTTTAACTTTAAATTTTAATCGGTATCACCCTATGCAAGACAGTAAAGCCACTAAGACACAAGGGGTTGCAGGGTGTGGAGAATTGGGAACACAAACATTAATAATGAGCGGGAAGAGAAAAGTGTAATAAGGAGAACAGTAGATAGTGATTGACATTGCATTTGAATTTTTGCAGATTCAAGTTTGCTGGAAATTATGGAGCCGGATGGGGGCTCCACAAGCGAGAAGTGCGAGAGAAGAAACTGTTAGCGTAGAATTTACGGCTGCATCTAGCCAGCTCAATTGTAAATTGATGCGATCTTGACGTCAGTCAATTACTGCGCTTCAATTCAAAAGTCTAGGTACAATAGCGAAAATCTCGGTTGAAGAATTACTACGGAAGTATTTATAGAAAAGACACAGCGAGTCAAGCTGAGAACTGGTATCAGAGCAGGATAAAATATTTTGAAAAGGGCGAGATTCGAGAAATATTTTGGTAAAATATTTTGAAAGGGGCGAGATTCGAGAAATTCCAAGAAGATACATGCCATCATTCAAAGCCAACCAATGTTCAGCTCTTATTTATGTTTTCAAAATTTCTAATAATTTTTTTTTGATTTCTGATTCGTCTTTGTAAATAATACTCCCCATATCTAAGCACTTTCGGCTAACACTAGCCGTTTTCAAAGACGATATTGCTGTTTGTCAAGTTTAGAACTGATGTCATAGCAAGACCAAGGATAGTTTATAATTTATTTTTGGTTGTTTGAAATCCGTGCACGGTAGGCAATGTTAGTTAATAAGTGCTGAATTGTAGTAATTGATAAATTATTAAAACTTTGATTTCTTATCATAATAGCAAATGAAAATAATATTAAAGAAATATTTATCATTCCAATAATGTTTTAAATATTGACTGTCGATAAATATATCTTACGCCTTTAAAAAAATAATATTTCAATTTCCTTGTTTCTGAAACATTAAAAAAAAACTGATGCGATCTAATGCGGTCAGGGAAATACTTTTATTTAAAATGAAATAAAATTTTACTTATTCAATAAATCAATTAAAGTTCAAATGAATCTATCTGATTGGCCGACTCAAGACTTTCGCGTCGAATCTCTCATCAGAGGAGATATTTGCTTGATTTTGTTTAGCGGCATATCGTCACTTCTATGTGTTATTTAATGCCGAAATGTAAGTATTTTCAAAACTATTTTATGGATTCAACTAAATAAATTTTGAACGCAATCTTATGCCTTCAACTACAGATAAAATGTACTGCTGGTCATTCTGCTATAAAATCTATTGTTTGTAATTTTTTTGTATAAAACTGTATTGCTGGTATTTTTATACTTTTATAGAGTTTTTCTTTTTAATTGGGGGTTAACTAATTTCCCATAGCTGTGACCCTAACATGTGCTACTACCTCGAGTTAGTGTACAGCTGGCAAAAACAGCAATTAAGAGGTGGTTCCATGCTCCTCAGAACCTCAAATCTTCCAATCAGCGGCCTTACTGCCCGATGTAGTTTATCGTCATACCAAGGAATGATATGTTTGAAAAATCTTTTTTTTTTTAATCGTTTCATCCCAGACAAGGCGATAATGCCACTAAGACGCATGGGTTTACAAGGAGCGAGAGACAATGAGAATGCGTTAGTGGGAGAGAACTGAGAAAAAGGCAAGAAAAAAACAAGGTTTGAAAACAGAAAATGGCTACTGAAGTTGCATATTTAAATTAATTATAAATTTCACATTTCACATTTGAAATTCTTACCAAGGTAGAGTTTCGTTAGAAACGAATTTTTTTTTTAATATATAATACGATTATAATTGTGCTGGTTCCATACTTCGTTAGTTCGCACGGCCATGACACCCTGGCAATACCCCTTGAATAATGCACTATTCCGTTTTGATCACGTGGAAAAAAGACATTACTTGGTTTCGTCGAGGAAAAGAAAGAAAGAAAGAAAGAAAGATAGAAGTGGAGTCAGAGAATCCAATTCAGCTGATAAGAACAGATACTAAGCTTTGATCTTAGCCAACAAAAAAAGCGGCATTTTTCAGACGCATAGTCTAAAACGACTGAAACCAAGAATGGTAATCGTAAAAATCCACTTAACATAAATAAGATAACATCGTCTGCTGAATTATTTTTAAATTATTATTAAGAGAAATATTCGCAAGATGGGGATATCGCTATGAAGAAATAAATAAATAAATAAATAAATGTTTAACATACCGTGTCTGTACCACATAAATAATGGACTATTCAATTTTGACTGCAAAGTAAAAGAAAGCATAAGAAAGAAAGAAAGAAAGAAAGAAGGCTGTTTCAGTAAAATGGAAAAATTATCAATTTCAAATCTTTTCATTTGTACCGACTTCTTAAAATAATAACCAGCATTTATGTTTATGATTATTATTGTAATATTCTAGTTGTTAAGCTTAATTTTTTAATGATGTGGTTCGGGAATTTCTACGATTATTTATTGTCGTAGAACTCGCTATGAGCTAATTCAATAACTAACTGAATAATTAAGATTCATTTGTAAATTCAAATAGGAAAATTTTCACGTGCCTTTCGAACATATATAAATATATAATATTCTAAAATATTGTGAATATTAAATATATAAGATTATATATAACTAATATTAAAATATATTTTAAATACAAAAAGTTTCTATGAAGCTTTTATTTTGTATTATTTTCTCTTTATCGAACCGCAAAATTTGTTTGTTGTAGCTTTTTCTCCTAATCTTTATTGTGAGAAGCACAAACAAATAGGAAGAAACAAGGAGCCATTTTATTTTTGACCACTTTGGTCAGAAACACAAACAGCTGTGCATTAAAAAGTCAGGTCAATTGACGTCAAGAGACGATGGCAAATATGGCCATTCTTCAATTTGTCGAAAAAACGCCGGGTAATTATGGCCACGGGCTATCTATGATGAAGGTGATGGTGGAGTGATGGGCGGACTCCAAGGATCTCCAACGGTTATATTTTCTTTCTGTTGTGTGTGCATGTCGTGTTGAATGTTGCGGTTTAACAATAAACACTGCATATACCGATACTCACACACCAGATGGCAAACATTGCCCCCAAAAACGAGGTACCACCGTGAAGACCAAATTGAGGCCAGTGGCAGGTGGACTCGAAATGGGCAAAAATTTATAATCATTAATATTAATCCAATCTGGATACGTAGTGTAGATGCCAATTTACGAGGTTCAAGATATAATTAATATCATCATCATCATCATCATCATCATCATCTCCACGATAGTGTGTGGTCGAAGAGTCGATGTGCGTCTGAACTCCAGATGACATATCTAGGTGGAACGTCGGAGTGGAGTTATACCTAGCGGAGGCCATCCCTCTCAAAGTCAATTAACTTCTACAAGATATAATTAATATTCCACGATATAATTCTGACTTCTTTCAGTACAAAATGTTTTTTAAATGTCAGTTAATTACGGTCCGAGTGGTTCCATAAATCAAGGGTGGTTAAATCGAGGTTTTACAGTACATTTAGTGTTCATGTATCATTATAGGGGTGTGTGTGCGCACAAAAGAGTCACTCTCCGATACGCAGTGACTTTGCAGCAGAAAATTCCAAGAAATCCGGAAGAAAGTAAATGTCCCTGTATAGGCTGAGAAGAAATATACGCACTAGGTAAGTAACATGGAAATGGTGACTATCAAAAATTGAAAAATTTTAACTCATGCTTACTTTGGAAGCGTGGTATTGCACTCAATTTCAGATTTGGGGTTTCACAATATAAATAAGGATACAAAATATTTTTTTTCCAAATCTTTACCGTTTTTTGAGGAAATGAGTTTAAAGAATACGTTTAGGTTCAAAATCGTAGCGTTGGAATTTCATTCAGTGATCAGTGAAAGCCTTCACAGCCTTATAAAAATTATAAATTACTGAAGATTTACAAATTGTATATGGGCAGGATGCATGAAGCATGTACATTGCTATTAAATCATTTTGCCATGAAATAAGACCATAATTTACTTCAAAGGGAAATTATACAGAATAATTTAGCGATATTATGATATAATATGTTATATTTCAGTGTGAATTTCAATACAAAATGCAAATTTAAAACATCCTGTCTCATAATTTGTGCTACTACGGAGCAGCAAAATCTTGATTATGTAATAATTTTCTCTTCGAGTGATATATGTTATCTATTTGGTTGAGGCTACTGAACGTCCTTAACGGATGCGTTTTCTGTTATTTGGCAGGTTTTGTGATATTGTAGCGCCGGTCCACGAGGTTTGAATAAGGATGGTCATCTTTAAGATTTACAGACTTCGTTCGCTCGAAGCCATTTCAATATACGAATCTAATGAAGAATGAAAATATAAGAACAGATAGTCCGTCAGAGGTTGAAACGTGTCGGTTAAAATAAGTTTTCTTTGTGTCTTTATTCATATGGTACTTTTATTTATTTTTAGTTTTATCTGAAAATTTACACAAATACACACATATACACAT
The DNA here is from genome assembly GCA_964036315.1 of Acanthosepion esculentum. Classification (NCBI taxonomy): domain Eukaryota; kingdom Metazoa; phylum Mollusca; class Cephalopoda; order Sepiida; family Sepiidae; genus Acanthosepion; species Acanthosepion esculentum. The sequence continues at coordinate 72,949,421 of OZ038488.1, forward strand.
ATATATATATACATATATATATGTGTGTGTATCCACACACACACACACACACACACACACACACACACACACACACACACACACACGCACACACACACACGCACACACACACACACACCCTTGTCCAAATCAATTGAAACAACCGCTTTACTTTCCTATCTTTCACCATACGGTCAGTTTTAGACCCATTGGAGTGGCAGTGTATAATCGATTTCTATTTTCCCCCCAGATTAGGCCATTTGCAGTGGTGTGCAGTAATATGAATCTATTTTCACTAAGACTAATTTCACAATGAAATTAGTCTTAATAATATAGGGATTTATAGAGACGATGGTTTGATGATAGTGAATAATTCTACCGGTAGCAAAGTTGACAAATTGAGGAAATGGATCCATAGAGTGTTTAAATCTTTACACCTCAAGGTTAAAATTAATTCCCATATAAAGCAAGTAGACTTCTTAGATGTGACCTTAAACTTATACTTAAATAATTTCCAACCCTTCTTAAAGAATAATGCTAACCCCATTTATATAAACCCTAATTCCAATCACCCAACGCCAGTTATTAAACATATTCCATCATCTGTTGAACGTCGTATAAACAAGCACTCTTCCAGCAAGAAAATATTCGATAAACACAAAATTATCTATAACAAGATCCTTACCGACAGTGGTTACAGATCCTCCGAAATTAAATATAGAGAAAACTGTAGTTATTCCAAAAAGACAATAGAGGAAGGAGAATAATTTGGTATACACCTCTCTTCAACAAGTTAGTCCGTACCAAATTAGGGAACAAATTCTTAAATTTAATTAACAAGCACTTCCCTAAAAAAAAGTAAATTAAGCCAGATCTTCAACCGCAATACCTTAAAAATTAGCTACAGCTGTTCTAGAAACTTAGATAAAATTATTAAATCACATAACAATAGAATACTGAAACTACATAGTGATAATAAACGAAACCTAAATACAAGTTCTAATACACCACAAGAAAAAAAGACTGCAACTGTAGGATCCCCGATCAGTGTCCATTATTAAATAGATGCTTAACCAAATCCATAGTGTATATGGCCTATATCTCATCAAATGATAACTCCGGAGATATTAAGCCGTATGTCTACTAGCAGACCTTTTAAGGATAGGTATTACAATCATTTGAACTCCTTTACAAATACGGCCAAACAAAATATGACATCACTTTCGAAATATTTTTGGAAACTCAAGGAAGAAGGGAAAACACCTAAGGTTAAATGGAAAATCCTAAGACAAGTCAGAACCTGCAATTCACTGAGCGAACCTTCCTTCTTATGTTTACAGGAGAAAATATGTATCATTGAACTCTTGAATAATACCCAATTATTAAACCAAAGATATGAGACTACCGTTTTCTGTAGACATACTAAGGATCTAACACTGCAATCTTGCTAAACTCTCAATTCCATAACTATAAACTTTTTATAATTATATATCACCTCCTTCGATGTAATCCCTATCCTCTTATGTACCTCTCCACTAATATATTCATGATCCTTAAATTTTTTTTCCATATATATTACAGGTAATAATTTCATTTAAACCGTTTTACATCCATACTTATTCTACACACTCTACGATCCAGGAATATTCCAAAAAGTTGATATAAAAGGTTATATTAGCATCTCTTATTTTTCTTAGAGGAGATCACCACTCCTAAATTTTAATCCACAAAACACGCTCATTGATTACAAAATAAATAGCAATAACCCCAACATAAATACATGCAATTCAACTTTAGAAATCTTATAGAAAAACCAAACAATAACATTCCCAATTACTACAAAAGCTAACTCTACAATTTTTACCTACTCAGATGTAATATTATCCCCATTCTTCCCTCCTCTACCTCTCAATCTTTGGACGCTTGTGAGATGATGTGCCTAAACTCTTGACCGATGTTTATCAGCGAAAAAGTTTCCACAGACCAATCAACATTAAACACCCGGTCCATCCATCACCAAACTGCTATCAACAACCACTATTGTTTCACTCAGATACTTATATATATTTTTCGTATGTATATTTTTCTTCTCAAACAAATGGAAAAAAGGAAGTGACATTTCACATCCGGCTTGCCTACAAGCAGGATTGTTCATAACCATTTTCGACCCTCACCCGTCGATGTGCAGTTGAAATGCACTGAAACCAAGTTGCATGTTTGTAGTGAGTAAAATGGTTTTGTCTATATGATAAAATTATAATAAATAAATAATTATCGCTCTACTATCTGTATCGAGCTGCGAGCGGAATTTATATATTATTTTCGTTCTCATCGCATCGGATATATATATATATATATATATATATATATATATATATATATATATATATATATATATATATATATGCGTGTGAGTCTCTGTGTGCGTGTGTGTATTTAGACAGAAAATTCTCTTTTAGTCATATCTGATTGAATAAATAAAAAAACATTATAATTGCTTATTTTTATGATAATCCTTTCATATTCACGAATATTTTTCCGTATATTACAAGTGAATAAAGCAAAAAATGAACTGTAACACTAAAAGGAAAGTACTTGGGAAATAAAAGTGATCTTTACTGTTACAGTGCATTTCTTGCCTTATTCAAATATATATATATATATATATATATATATATATATCTATATATATATATATATATATATATTCGTGAATATGGAAGGATTATGATAAAAATAAGCAGACATAATGTTTGTAATTTACTCAATCAAACATGCCACATTGATATATATATATATGCATGTGTGTGTGCATGTATATATATATATATATATATATATATATATATATATATATATATATATATATATATAATACTTCCAAGATATTTATCATTAAATAAAATTATGAAAAAACAAGCAAAATAACCTCGATTCTAAACAATTTTGCATATATATATATATATATATATATATATATGTGTGTGTGTGTGTGTGTGTGTGTGTGTGTGTGCGTGTGTGTATGTGTATGTGTGTGTGTGAAAATTAAGAAATAATTAAAAGCATGAAGGAAAATATGAATAAAGACAAAGGGAAAACCTATTCTAGCCGACGGGTTTCCTCTTCTGACTGCCTTTCTCTATTTATATTTTCATTCTACATCAGATTTGCATATTAAAATGACTTAATCTAAATACAGTATTAAATACTTAATCGTGTATATCTACATGTGTATGTGTGTATGTATGAGTATATACATATAGATATATATATATATGTGTCTGTGTATATGTGTATGGGTGTGTATATATATGGATATATATGTGTATATATATATCTGTGTGCATGTGTACGGATATGTGTATATGTGTGTGTATATGTATGGGTATATAGAATTTTAAAAAAAAGGACTTACAGGTCTGTTATTAATATTTTACCCCATTTTCTCCCTTAATATTCTCCACCTGGAATTGTGAGTTTAAAATTCTTTACAATATCGAGGTAATTTTTTTAAATTGATAATTTAATTTTTAATTTAAATATATTACCCTTTAATAATCATTATTGATGATAAAATATTTAGATTTTTTGATAATTTAATACTAAAGTCATCACCTAATATTATTTTAAAGGATTTTTTTAGGGAATTCTAAGTACACCCCTATATATATGTGTAAGTATGCGTAAGCATATAAAAAGATATATGTAGGTGTTAATACATGAAATTACCCGTGTATATCGGTACATGTCTACCTGTATGAGTGACTCCACATGTAAAAGAACGTATGTGTATGTGAAACTTGCATGGATGTGTTTAGAACAAGATCTCTAATATTACACATACATATATATATATATATATATATATATATATATATATATATGTGTGTGTGTGTGTGTGTGTGTGTGTGTGTGTGTTTGTTTGTGTGTGTGTGTAAGTATGCGTAAACATTTAAAAAGATATATGTAGGTATTAATACATGAAATTACCCGTGTATATCGGTACCTCTATGAGTGACTGCACATGTAAAAGAACGTATGTATATGGGAAACTTGCATGGATGTGTATACAATATATGACAGTGCAAGATCTCTAATATTACCTTCAAATATCATTCCATATTAACTTAAAAACTAAATTTTAAGTAAGAGAAATTACCAATCTAAATATAGTCGCAAATTAAATTCATGAATAAAATTCAAACTAATAGAGATATCACGTTATAATCAATTACAACTAGAAGTAAACTTATATTTGAAAATAAAATTTTATTATTCTAATGTATTTTTCTAATCGACTATTTCATATTAAATCCCCAAAATTTTTATAATAAAGTTTAAAAAAAAAATTAAATCGCTAACCAACATATAATTAAATTCTTTATAGACTGTTTAAACATTCAAATTTATATCAAACATTATGATATTTATGAACTCTCAAAGTAAAGCAAAACAACAGCGTCTATTTCGGGCCTTTCATTCCAAAGAAAGTTAATGACACTTTCTCTCATGACTTCTTTCTCTCTTTTTCTCTTTATGTCTTTTTATCCTCTCCCCTTCCATATCAATATATAACTTCCGTTAAGTTAACTGATTTAATGTGTCAATGTCTGGATTTCCTCAAACAATTTAAATTTGAGAGAAGAGAAATTTTACATCTAACTCAATCATGTCTCTCTGCCCCATCACTTCGTTAATTTACATATGCTTAATACTGCCCGTCAAAAACGTGTAAATTTCTTTTCATTTTTCGTTTCAACCTTTGTAAGTAAAGTCTGATGAACCGCAGTACTCTAAAAGGGCTGTGGTGAAATAATTTATTACATGGAACCTTAAAGTGGTCTGTTTTTATTTTTATTTAAATTATTAGCTCTGATTTACAGTGAGCTCTCTGGATTTTTATCCTCCTTGGGTCTACCCATACGGATTACCTATTTTTTCGTAAACTACATATATATATATATATATATGTATATATATATATATATATATATATATATATATATATATATATATATATATATATATATATATATATACATACGCTCGTGCGTATGTGTGATTTAGTTAAATCTAAATCTCTTATATTTTCTTTCCTCAATGTCCTCAAAATATCGCGGCCTCCGTTTCGTGTCAGCATCTTCTTAACACGCATGCGTACCGGTTAATGAATTTTAGTGATGGGCTTTTAAAGATTATATGAAATTCTTCTCGTTTATTTAGTGTTGTTCTTATACTGTTTTTTTTTTGTCTTCATGCTTTTTTTAAAAATTTTCTGCCGATAAAAGACTCGAAAAATAAACGGTAAAAGACAGTTTGTTTTTTGTTTTTTTTGTTTGTGTGTTTTTTTTGTTTTTTTTTTTTAAATAGACTTCAAGTATTTCAGAGCCGGTTGTCACAAAATCTGCGAACATTCGTGAGAAAATGCATTTTATTTTTTAACAATAGACCCGGATTTTTACATTTACATCTAATCGGAAAATTTACAAATATTAGTTATTTCAACGTTCTCCCTTCTTAATACATACATATATATATATATATATATATATATATATATGTATAAGTAAAATTAACAATGTAAAAAGTCAAAATGCAATATGTCTTGATGAAAATCATTATCTTGGTCGAATGTATTCGCGTGCATTCGACTAAATATGATTATGCTTTAATATTTTTGCAAGGGAAACGTGCGATAATATATTTCTGATAAATAACAATGTATCTTCCATGAATCACAGGCAAAATACATTAGTTATTGACAAGGCTAGTCTTATTTTTTGTGGAAATTTTTGACGCAAAGCGAGAGAAAGGAAAACATTGTGATTTCGTGTAAGAGTCAAGTCATAATGTCGAATATTTTCGATTAAAAGTCCTATGCAGGTGATTTAGAGCCAGGAAGTGAAAAGAATTCAGAATGAATCTATAACGTAATTATACTGGCAAAGTTGTTTGTTTTTAAAAGAACTGTGTTTATCACCAGCTACTGAAACTGGTTTCATCAACATCAGAATTGTCTTAACGACACACTGCAAATCAGTGTGATTTCTCACCTTCAGCATGTCTCCTAGTTTCTGATGATGTCCGTTTACTCAGGATTCTTCGTGTTTTTGCAACACCCACAGGGCCAAGCTGTGCTTTATACGGAAATTATGCTAAAATGACTGTAATTCAAGTATATAAACAAACACAGCCATATAATGTCTTGAATTCAAAGATGTTATGGTTGGCAGCCACATTTAAAGATCCCAATTTGCCATGCTATTAAACCCATAACTATGAGCGGAGAAGAAAGGAATTCATATTTTCCCAAGATTATTGTGCGAAAGTGAATGTAATGATCTCGACCTGAATTCGATCACGGTTCGCCGATTCTTCATTCAGTTGCACATCCAGATGAGGTGCAGAATTAATTTCAACTCAGAACTAATTTCACCTCTGAAATAAGGGTTAGAGTTAGGGTTAGGAGTTAGGTTTAGGGTTTTTAAATCGAGTTGAAATTAGTTCCGTGTTGAAATTAGTTTCGAGTTGAAATCAGTTCTGTTACTCATCCAGATCTGTTTAGCCAAATTATTTTTCTCTTGATTATTTATGGAAACATTTCTTCGGTCACTGTATTTCCTGATGGTAACACACTCCGTGTACCGAGCATTCACGAGTTTTCGGAAAAATCCTCACCGGACCCACACTTTGAAAATATGTTTCTTCCAGTGAACATAGTATGTTTCACAAGTATTCCCATTTTTCAATCAGGTACGTTGTTTCATAGATTGCATAAAAACATTTGACCAGTTTCGCCACAAACACTGATATGATTTGACAGGAAAACTTTATTTATTACGTTTCATCATTTATAATTTTTGTTTCTGGGATTTCCTTATGGAGGGTGCGGCAAAATGATGAAGGTTTAATAAAAGCGAAATAGAGTAACGAACGAAATATGTGTTTTATTTTTGAAATGTACATATAATACCATTTTGTTTCATTTCATTTTTAGTTGCTAATGTGAACTGGGTGGGCGAGCATTGTGCTTTCATTGTGGAAACGTTTATCAAGAACAACGAATCAGTAATTGCAACACAAAGAGCGTCCCGTGTGCACTTCAGGATTGGTAGACATTGTCCCGTACCTGCTCGAAGCACGATTTTGTTATTGGTTACCTACATCAGAGCTAGTGGATCTGCATTGAAACGAAAATAAACCGGCCGGCCACGGACCTCTGACCTCGGACAGCCAGAATTCCGGAAAAATGTGGCAGAGGTAAGTACTTCAGTTAAAGAGTCTTCACGACATTCTGCGCATAAAAAGGCTGATTTAATTTTTAAAACGAAATGAAACAAAATAGCATTTTATGTACATCTCGTTTTTCGTAATTTATTCTATTTTGCTTTTATTAGACCTACAAATGTGTCAGATCATTTTGCCGTACTCTGTATATGCAGAACTCAAAATGTATTAAATGCTACCCGCTTCTTGTGGTTGTCACAGATACACGACTACCGCTACACAAACACGATACCTCGCACATACGCCATCCGTCGTAATTCATTTTTGTTCGTCTGTAAAAAAAAAAGTAGATTAAGTGAAATTATATTTTATTCAATTATATATTCATATTTACAATCTGAAATGATATATTGCCCTTTATGGTGGGTGAGCTCGAACAGACCAACCGAGTTTCATTTCTTTTTCCTGTGTTATCCTTTCTGCATGCAACCTCGCGTTGAGGAGAACTATTTCTATTGGTGAGCCCAGGGCAATTTTCGAATATTTTCGAGGAGGCGTTTCCAGCGTGCGGCACCTTTGGAAGGTTCGGAAAACCATGCCACTGGTTGACCCAAGCCTTGTGAGTGAAATTGTGTCGACAGTAGCCTTGGAGAGCCGTCAGTGGTTGTCCTAGCACGAAGTGATATGTCATTGTCACCGAGGGTTTCAGCGTGCTGGCCTTGTCCAGACTGCTGTTCATACGAGACAACTCGCTCTCACTCAGATGCTCCAACTAAGGCCCCCTCAGCATAGTTGCAGTATAAACAACTGGTGGGCTCTGTGGGTGTTGAACAAACACAAATGTGCCTTGGCAGCTGTCTGCAACGGGGATTAGCTAGCCTCCTCAACAGACGGTCATCACTGGATAACAGTGGCCAGCCATCATGTAAACACACACGTGTGTGTGTGTGGGTGTGTACATACATACTTACGTATGAAGTGACGGATTTAAGTTTTATTAATCCAACAGATTTTATATCATAAACGTTATTTTTATTGGATAATCATAATTGAGAAGATTGTACACACATACACACACACACACACATTTATATATATATATATATATATATATATATATATATAGATAGATAGATAGATAGATAGATAGATAGATAGATAGATAGATAGATAGATATGGAGAGAGATAGAGAAAGATGTGAACATATCGGAATGCTTAAATAGTTATATAGGCATGAAGTCATTGATACAGATAGCTAGCTAAATATGATAAGACTGCAGTTAATATGAACAAACCAATCAAATAGATGGATAGATATGGACAGGCTATGATAGATAGATAGATAGATAGATAGATAGATAAGAATATAAATAAACGCACGTACAGAAAATTATTTCTTGAACAGGAAAGTGAAGAATATATCTAGTACATATACGGTAAGCGACAATTACATCTTGTATGACCGTAATGAACGAATATTACAAGATTTCAAAAGAAAATGAAAAGTCGAATGATTCTAAGATAGAACATTGTTTTTTTTTTAAAAACGTACACTATTTGGATTGACAAAATTTAATTTTCCACATTTTTTGTAATTCAGTGTTTTATATACTATTTATTCCGCTATTCTATTATTCAGCCCTTTTCTTTTTTCTTTCATTTTTTCTTTTTTAACCTTCCTCACTTTCCGACATTCTTTCTTTCCGCTTCTTTTTTTTCATCCTCTCATTTCTTCTTTTTTTCCTTTAAGTATTGTATTAATATTCACGTTTTTCTTTTTTTTCTTTATTTCTAAGTATTTTTCTTTCTTATTATTTTCAGTCGTTTTTCATTCGTTATCCTCTAAAACTGTTAAATTTTTCTTTTTCCTAACAGTTTTCCCTTTTCTTTCTTTCTTTCTTTCTTTCTTTCTTTCTTTCTTTCTTTCTTTCTTTCCCCGTTATCGCCCACCCACACATATCCATCTATTTTGAATAAGAACCTTCCTCTATTTCCTCCCTCTCAAATTCCTTTTAAGAACCTGGTTTTATGTCATCTCAAATAGAAATCCCTATTGCCGATCGACGGACTACAATCTCCTTTGAAAAAAGCACGCATTGTGACAACGAGCAACTGTAAAACACAACAGGCAAAAGAGACAAAAGCCAACGTGTTCTGTTGTTTCAGAAAGAAAAAAAAACAACATGGAGGCTAAAACGAACGCGATGGTCACTGGTATCTCAACATTGTCACGCTTTTTCCATTGACGACTTTCAAGCAAGTCTTTTTAGTGAGAATCAGTGCAGTATTTGTTGTCCGGCCAAGACATCTTTCTCGTTGTGTGATCGACATTGTTGCAATCAGTTTTCTGAGAAACGATGAGGTTGTTTGGAATAATGGAGGGGTTTTATCGTAATTTTCTTTGTAATTCCGAGGCCGATTCTCTCAGCGAGCAGAAAATACATCGAAAGATAATGAAGAAGGAAAAGGAGAGGGTAAGGATAAAGGAGGAAAAAGAACGAGAGAAACATTTGAAGAAGGGAAAGAAAATAAATGTAAGAGAAAAAAACTGATAATATGAAAATAAATTAATAGGATACGAGAAGATGGGGGAAAAAAGTCAGGAGAAATATGAAAAGGAAAAAAATGGACGAGGAAAAAAAAATGGAGATAAAAGAAAAAGGAATAAAAAGGAATAAGGAGAAATGATGAATTGAGGTAGCAAAAGAAGAGATTGATAAACAAATTGAAAAAGGAAAAATTATATATCATAGACAGAAAATGATAAAGAAACAACATAAATAAATAAAGAAAGAAAGAAGAAGAAGAAGAAGAAAAGGAAGGAAGAAAGAAAAAGAGGAGGACGAAGATTGTTATTGCATAGTAGTTCAGTACACTTCATTTCTAAAGAAAATCTCCTCTTTCTATGTACTTGCTTAAATTTTGGGTGGCATCAGTTGCTATTCTAATTCGCGTTTAGATTTCCGTTTCACCTTTTCTCGCCCCTTCAAAAACTCTTCCCAGATGTGCAGGTAATATCGGGTTACACCTAAAATGCATTCGCTACTCGACACAAAAGATCATTTTCACCAAATCTGATAATTGCCCATAGCTTATGAATGGTGTACATATAGGCGTTTCATTAGATCATTGCAAAAATTCGTGCCCCATTAGAAAATTAAAAACAATGAAAATCAAGCACGAACATTGCAATGATCCAACTGGTTTTCGAGTTGGGCGTCAGTCGGTGTTCGTTCTATTTTTTATAAGTATCGCGTCTTCACACGTCAGCTTTTTGCAATTTGACCGTGTTCTTTTCGTTGTGTAATATATTCAATGTTTGCTAAATTAAATTTTATTGATTCTGTATTCTTTGTTTTACAGTTAAGGCTTCTAATATTTGTAGTCGTAGTTTTTCATAATTTATATATATATATCATTTTGGTATTATTAATAAGTATTCATCGGTTTTCTTGCATTTGATTTTATGGGGCTATTACTAGATAAATAACAATTAAATTGTCGTGATAATGCAGTGATTGTGTAACCAACATGTGTATTGCTTCATTATTTTATTAAAGAGGCATTCTCCAAGCAACCGATTATGTACAGAGCACGAGTTTTTTGGAATGTGTCGGTAGCGTAAAATCTATTGACACAGAAAGTAGGATTGGTGTGTTGATTTCAAATTAAAGCCGAGATTGTTTCTTAAACAAATATACACTTGAAAAAAGTATGCATCCATCCCTGCTCCTCACAGCTATGGCTCAATAGACGGGCACACCGGGATCTCTAGACTTATTTCATAATCAGACTTGGAGAGGGAAAACTCTGAATTCGAAACCAACTTGCTACAGAAATGGCAGCAACAAAGCTTTGCAGGGTTAGGCAGCCAGAGATTATACATCAGAGTGCAAGGTTTTTCAAACTGTGGGTCCAACCCTTCAGTGGGTCACGAGATAAATAAAATGGGTCGCTACAAAAGAGAAAGAAGAAAAAAAGAAAGAAAGAAGAAAAAACGCAAGTGAGAGCAAAGCGCAGAATATAAACAACTCAAAAGGCTGCACAGCACTCATGAATCATCGTTAGTTTTTCACCGAGGTAAATCGTATTATACTTTTTTAAACACACACACACACACACACACACACACACACACACACACACACACACACACACACACACATACACACACACATATATATATATATATATATACTCTGTTCTCATCGAGTTTATGCATCTTGTTTTCGGTTAAGAACAAACAGAAATGTCCAATACTGAGTAAAAAGTCTATTGTATTACTATTGCCTTTCACAATTACTTACTTGAGTAAAGTGCGATTTTCAAGATTAATTCAATTTAAGACGAAAAACAGAATCGGAATCAACACTGCACCTGACATACCTGTAGAATTGTCTTCCCAATTGGAATCACCTGCTTACGAACAAACAAGCACATCCATCTCATTAAATAACATTTTTTTCAAATATTATTTATTTTACCTTTGTGTTGGAATTACCTTTAAATTTGTTTTTCTAAAAGTAATAATTTTATATACATATATATTTAGCTAATACAAATATTTAAATGCAATACGCGTGGATCATGAGAAATATAAATTGTCGATGCTAAATAAATGAACCTAGGGAACAGAGTTTGCCTTTGATTTATTACACGCAAGTATAATGGGTTGCGGTGCAAAATGTGGGTCTTGCTGTAGGTCGCAGTGAAAAAACGCTGCAGTGGAGTCTATTGGTTTGCTGAAGTTTGATCTTGGCTGTTGCTAATGTTAACACTGTCGAAAGTGTTTGTGGTAAGAGATAAGCGTATTTTTTCCCAATACGTTGCACATACATACATACATGCATATATATATATATATATATATATATATATATATATATATATATATATATATATTTGTGTGTGTGTATGTGTGTGTGTGTGTGTGTGTGTGTGTGTGTGTTAAGACATTGACTAATTTAGACAAGTTTCGTCTACTTATTTTCAATAAGATCCTATCACATTCACGGAGAAGATTCTTAGTATGCTTATTAAAGAAAGAGAAAAATTTGCCATGTCATATTCATTTATTCCGAGTACTTTCGAGATTAGCACAATGTTAATCACAGTGTTGTTTTTTCCAAGATATAAATTGTTGTGTTCATCATTTTCCTAAGATAAATTTTTTGAAAAAAAAGAAAAGAATTTGGACATATCATAACTTAGTTATCTCCCCTGAAGTTTACATCGTGAATTTTAAAACGTAGACAACCCTTTAGAGGTAAAAAAAAAAAAAACTCTTTCAGATGGACACAACAATTTTGTCTTTAAAAAATCCGGAATTTGTTGGATGTTATGTCAGTGTTATTTTCATTTTTGCTTAATTTAGAGAAAAATCTATCTATCTATCTATCTATCTATCTATCTATCTATCTATCTATCTATCTGTATATAATTTTTAACATTTATTTGTATATAATTTTTAGCACACACACACACGCATATATATATGAGTGTTTGTGTGTGTGTGTGTGTGTGTGTGTGTGTGTGTTTAAAATTTAGTTAAAGTTCTAAACGATTTTTTTAAGCAAAGATAAATTCACCTCATACCTTGACGCTTTTCAGGTTAATAGTGTTGATAATTATTATATATATATATATATATATATATATATATATATATATATATATATATATATATATATATATGAATAATTTTATAAAAGAGTTATTCATATATATATATATATATATATGAATAATTTTATAAAAGAGTTATTCGTCAGAGTTAAATTAGTAAAGGAAACAGTTGTATTAAAAAGTGCTCAATGCATGTATAAAGAAAATAAAAAAATAAATTTTACGTGCAGATCTTTTGAATTTAAAAACTTATGAGACCAGCAAATCATGCTACTCTGGTTACAACCTTTCGGTATCCGCGATATCACATGAGTATACCCAAAGGTTGAAACCAGTGTAACGTGAGTGGCTGATCTCTTACTTTTTGAAATATATATATATATATATATATATATATATATATATATATATGTTTTAATGTAATGTTAAACGCTATCTACTGTCCTTTTGAATACTCTTCTTCTATAGATAGCTCCTTAGTAATGTTTCTGTTATTTAATCCTTCCACTATCAGTAACCCCTTGTGCCTTACTGGTTTTAATGCCTTTCTTGGGGTTAACTTGAATAATATATATATATATATGTATATATATATATATATACGAATCGATAAGTTAACGAAGAAGATGCGAAGAATATTACGAATTGCATATGTGTGAAGCAAAAAACGTTTTATGCATAATCAGAACAAAAATGACAATTATACTTAGAATCAGAAAGAGACAGACAATTTCTGGGATGCATAATGAGAGAAGCTGGCTTGGAGAACTTAGCATTCACAGGATATATTGAAAGCAAGAAGGAACAGACGGCAAGGACGAGCAACCTATCCGAAGCGCTTGCGTAAACGGATTGTAGAAGAGAGACTAGCAGGATGATGAAAAGAGAGAGAGAGAGAGAGAGAGAGAGAGAGAGAGAGAGAGAGAGAGAGAGTTACTACGAGCTACAAGGGGCTAATAAGTTGTGGAGAGACATAATTGCACATGTCCAGTATGGACACAGGAGATACAAGAGAAAACTTTAAGTATAGCACAAGGATACACCCCTGAGCGTCAAGTATGCATCAACCTTACTGTTAACAATAATGACATGAAAGATTACGGTTGTGACATATTTGATATTATCTTGTATCTAGGACAAGTATAGAATTACTGTCCCAAAGCAGTTACACAGTTACTCAGGTTTTAACATAGCGCACGGACACGATTATGATCAAGAAGCCTATTTTTTTCATTTTTCTAACGGCTTTTGCTTCAAGTTATCGATTATTCCGTTTTATTCGCAAATTTATAAAAAAATATTTTAAATATTATCGTATACAGCCGTTCGTAAGTCCAATTATCATATATATCTAATACAAATATTAAGAAATATAGTCTTAAAGTGTGCTATATTTATGGGATAAAGTGCTCAATATCAGAGATAGACCGTGTGTAAATATAAAAGTGAACATAGAAGTCAACACTTAGAGGCAACAGTCTGTTTCACGCTAGATGCAATCGTCAGGCCTGACGATTGCATCTAGCATGAAACAGACTGTCGCCTCTGAGTGTTGGCTTCTATGTTCACTTTTATATTTAATACGAATATTATAAATATAAGGGGACTTGGCGTGAACTAATGGTTAATGAGCTAGTCTAGTTGATCATTTTTATGTTCTGTGTACCCTCATGACGTAGGCGATCATGGCTCTTCACAACTTCCTGTTTTAGTTCTTAATAAAATTTGTCTTTCTGTTATTCCCCCTGAATCTTGTTCCCATATGCATTTACTCAAGCTAACTAAATATGTTATGCGTTGCTTTTCTCTGTCTGTCTTTCCCTCTATCTGCCCTGTGCGTGCCAGATTTTCCAAGCACTCCTTCCTCATTATGTGCCACAGAAACCTCAACTGTCTATTCCTGATGTTAAGTATTAGTTTTCTTTTTGTTCCCATTTTCTTCATAACTTCTTTTGTAGAACCACATTTCTGTTGTTTCAGGTCTCTTTTTCATATTTGAGAATATCTTCCGGCACTCACTGCCATATTGGAATACAGGTATAACGTAGCAGTTCAGCACTATTATCTTTGTTTCTAGATAAATCTTTCTATTTCTTAGAATTCGGCTTAGTACTGATTTCGACCGTCACTAGTTGTCCAATACCCATGGCCTTGTACAAAAAAACAAACCAAGCTTAGTAAATATCTAGGCACAAATGAAGCGAGAGGATAACAGTTAAGGAGCTAGTCTGGTGTGCTTGTTAATACTTAGTAATGATTTCGATCATCATTAAGGACTTCATACTCCTGGCCTTGTGTCAGATCGAAGGAGCGCCTTGTCAATTGTAGTCAGTCTTCTACTACCAAACATTGTGGATTAATCATTCGTCCGGTTGGAGATGCTGTTCGATAAAAATGGCTACAAATAACAACGAAAATGTCTACCTCGGTTTCAGAAAATAGGAAATGAAAATAGTGTTTATTATTTTACTCTTCTTTTTTGTCGCCATCTTGGTTGTAATGTCCAGTGAGTTTCAAATTTTCTAGACATTCTTTCCTCATAATTAATTAATTCAAAATACGCTTTTAAATAGTCGACCGAGGGGAGTCGTCAGTGATGTTTTGACTTGGTTCATCAGGGAGTTTCGGGTCTTTCAACATCATACTCTCCATCACCAAATCGACCCAATCAGGGGAGATCAAACCCTGATTCCCCCTCACAGTGAAACGCTAACAACTACTCTGGCCTTTTTAAAGAATTAGACGAAGAAAGACCACGTATTCCGCATATCCGATTGGATGCTTGTACAACCAATCCGCTGCGCAAACTATCTTTTAAATGGCCCGCAGTGGGGACTGGCTTCTTTTCTTTTAGTGGATAGCAGTTTCAATGGATAACCGAGGAGGTAATCTTAATATTCCTAAGTTTAATCCCTTCCCCAAGTATTGTATCGTTTAAATATTTGCCGTTTGTATTTTATTTGTGCTTTTTTTTTGGGGGGGGGGACTTAAACTCAACCCTACTATTACATTTTATCGTTTAGCCCGATTCTTAAAATTTGTTACAGGTTAACTTTAAATGGATATATTAACTAAATTTAAATAATTGTCCATGAACATTATGTGTCCTAGGAATTTCAACTTTTTTTAAAAGTCGAGTTCACCCCAAGCAAGGCAGTAAAGCCACCGAGACGCAACGGGTTACTGGGGGGTGTGTGAAAGAGTTAGAAATAGGAACAATGCGAATGAGCAAAGAACTGAGTAAGAGCAATCAAGAGGATATCAGATAGCGATTGACAATGCATTTAAATGTTTGCAGATTAAAGACGGCTGGAAAGCATGCAGCCGGGATGGAGTTCCACAAGCGAGAAGTGCGAGAAAAGAAACTGTTAGCACAGAATCTACGGTTACATCTAGTCAGCTCAACTGTAAATTGGTGAGACCTAAACGCTAGTCTAGTACTGCGCTTAAATTCGAAGAGTCCAGGCACCATAGCGAAGAATTCATCGGAACAATTACCATGAAAGTATTTATAGAAGAGGCAAAGGGAAGCAAACCTTACAGAGGTGGGAATGTGACCGAAACCGAGATGCCAGATCAGGACCGATAATAATGCTGATTTTTCTTTGGATTTTATCAAGGATCTCTAGATAGATAGCAGAAACACCGGACCATATATGGCAGCAATATTCTAAGCATGAACATTATTATTGTCATTGAGTTGGAGAAGATTACACCAAGAAAGGGTAAGTGGGGTATTTATATATGCAGCCCAGTAGACTCATCAGGGCATCTAGTCTAATCAGGGCCTCTTCTTCTATGCGCAGTGTCACTTCAGGACTTTGGTGATCATGGCTCTCCACAATTTCCTATCCTTTGTAGCTCTTAATGAATTTTGAGTTTTTGTTATCTTTAAACCTTGCTCCATTTTGTCAGGCTTGATAGGTAGTTTATGCCATGTGTTAATCTGTTTCTCTCGCCTTCCATTTATCCTGTGTGTATGAAATATTGCTTCTTCTTTGGATTTTATCAAGGAGATCTAGATAGGTAGCAGGAATACCGGATCATATGTAGCAGCAATATTCTAAGCCTGGATGAATGGTAGACTTTTAGATATGTAGGATAGACTCTGGAGAGAAAAACCGTATAGTCCGACACAGTTGTCTTTTTCATATATTAAGCAACGCATCTTTTAATTCTCATTTTCTTTACGAAATTATTCGTTGCTCAAACGTTCTTTCTATGATATTCTCAGCATCCTTCTGTAGAATCATATGTATGTTACTTCAAGTCTTCTCTTCCTCTTCTGTAGAATCATATGTATGCTTCTTCAAGTCTTCTCTTTATCGTCGGAATATCGTTCAGCATTGACTGTCATAGAGGAAGATCGCTGCTACAGAGCAGCTCAGCTCTCTTTTCTTTGTTTCTAACGATATTTTCATGTTTCCTAATACATTGCTTAGCTTTTGGAAGGCACCTTTCGCTATTCCAAGGCGCCTTCGGATTTCTGTATCTCATTTTCCGGTTCGTGTTAATGATTCCAACGTAGTTAGATTTCTGTACTTACTTGATTGTAATGTTTCCAATTTATAACTCGGACTGTATCTCTACCTAAGTAGCTTTAGTTGAATAATTTTAGAAATATACGTGTTGTGAATATGGATTATCTCCCCTTTGATAATCCAAGCTATAAAAGCTGTACATTTCCGCTTGTCAAGTAGACGAGTAGTAAGATTCTTAATTGAATAAATTGTAATGAAAACAGGACAAGAGATTCTGTCTAGTAATCTTTTATTCAATTAAGAAACTTACTACTCGTCTACTTGACAAGCGGAAATGTACAGCTTTTTTAGCTTGGATTATCAAAGGGGAGATAATCCATATTCACAACAATACGTATGCTCTAAACTACAAACGTGTCAAGTAAATAGAACAGTAACCCAAGATATATTTGGTGCATGTTGCTGAATCGTCTATATTGGGTAAAGTCCCTAGCTTAGTAAGGGATGAAATTAGTGAGAAAAAATCTCATAAGATGACCACGCTACACACACAAAAATATATTAAAATAATCATAAAATACAAGGGAAATAAAGATATTTATTTAGAATCGGTTTGAAGGTAAGCGACCCGGCGTTAGCACTTAGCCAACGACTTTATTGAATTTTAAAGTTTGAACGACAGACAGAACTCGGTCGCATCGTCAGACAGATCACGGTCGCGTCTCAGAAGATGTTAAAAAGTCACACACACTTATTGCTGTAAACGTTTCCAGTTTTGCTTCAATTTTTTTTCTTTTCATCTCCCCTCTCCCGGAAGAAACCTATCTTTTGAGAATACTCACACGAAGACCATCAGGGAACTTCTCTGTGCTTTATTTATTTATTCATTTATTTATGAAGGTCAACATTCTCTCCCCCCACATCCATACACACATACGTGATTATATATATATATATATATATGTATATATATATATATATATATATATATATATATATATATATATATATATATGCATACACACATATACGTATATACACACATATATATATACATGTAGATATATATACATATATATATATATATATATATATATATATATATATATATATATATATATATATATATATATATATATATATATATATATATATATATATATATATATAAAGGTAAGAATCTAAAATAATCCGGACAAAAAAATGCATTTCGGCGTTTTGACGAATAGACGCCGAGCGACAATAATGAAACGACCAATCCCAAATGCCCGCTCTGTAAAAAGGACCTGATTGTATGCAAATACAATTGTTAGTTCGCCCCTGAAGGTAGGTTAAAAAGAAAGTGGAAAATCAAAACGTATTCAAGATCCATACGGTTGGCTCCGCTGTTTTCGCTAAACAGATCAAATGAACAGAATTGCTATGACTTCAGGGCCCAGCGATATTCCTTCAGAGAGTATGAATTGCGACTTTCTGTTCTCTTCCGTTCGAAGCATGTTACAGTTTGGCCATTTAGTTGGGGAACAGGCCAGGTTGGGGACACTTTGTTTGGCTTGACCGCACTTGTGAGCAGTATTAGCATTTCGATTCGTGTCTGGTGTAAATCGTTTCGGATTTGCGTTATAGAGAAGAAAAAAAATCCTTCGAAAACGGACGAGAAAAGGAAGGGGACGATTAGTGGGAAGAGAGAGAGAGAGGATTAAGAAGAAGGAGGAGAAGGTGTAGGATAGAAAGTAAGTAATAAGGGAGAGGGTTATAAGTGAAAGATACTGGAAAGAAAATGAGAGTAAATGAGCGAGTAGTAATTGCTGTGAGAATGAGTGGGGGAGAATGAGAGAGAGAGAGAAAGAAAGAAAGAGAAAGACATATAGAGAGAGATCTATCAATCGTTAGGTAAAAGAAAAGTTGAGGAAAAATTTAAGAGTAAAGAAAAACAGAAAATAGCGGATGAGGAAAAATCAGTGTCTGCTGTAAGAACTGAAATTTGGGCAGAAGATAGAATCAGGGTAAAATTCGAGGTGGAATCAGAAACGAAAAAGGAAAAAGAATGGTTGATGGGGAAAAAACGGTAAAGAATCATACGGAAACAAACGAAAGTTAGAATCAGGTTCAAATCGCAGTTGGTTTCCAAAATGTGTTTAAAACTCTATATAACAAGCAAACAAACGACAAATAAACTAATAAAAGAAAGGAAATAGAGATATTTATTCGGAATCATTGGAAGTTAAACAATGGAGCGTTATATCTTAGCCAGTGACTTTATTGAATTTTAAAGTTTAGACAACCGATAAAACTTGGCTAAGATCACGAGAAAGGAGAAAAGAAAAAAGAAGCAAGAGAAACAGGCAATCATTAAAATGCTTTTTGAAACGAATAAAAACTAAGTAAAAAAAAAAGTATAAGAAAACTAGAAAAGATGAAAGAATCGATATTTGGAAAAAGAGCGGAACTGTACAAAAGACAAGACAACTTTTTAAGAGAGAATAATAGTCTGCTGACGTAAGGAAAAAGAGAGAGGACAAAGAGAGGGAGAGAGAGAGAGAAAGGTATAGAGGGAGCACGAAAGAACGGATAAAAAGAGAGGATAAAAAGGGAAGAGTAAAGCAGAAACAAATAGGTGAAAGAAAGGGTAAAACATGGAGAACGTTAGAAAAAGAGAAAGAAATGTAAAAAAAAAGGAAGAAAATTAGAAGTGAGAAATGAAAAGTGAAAAATCATAGACACAAAAATATAAAGAAAAACGTTCGGTCGCAGAAAGCGAGTAAGAGAAGAGAAAAAGAGAAAAATAGAGTTAAAAGAAAAAGGTGAATGAAATACAGAAATTGAAAAAAGAGAGAGAATGACAAACAGGGGCAGTAAGAGGATAAATGGAAAGGTTTTTGAGAATGAAAGAAGTAATGAGAAAGAAAAGGAAGAAAGAAAAGAGAAAATAAGTAAATTCAGAAAAAAGAAAGAAAGAAAGAAAGAAAGAAAAAGAAAATGCAAGAAAGAAAAAAGAAAGAAAGAATGAATGAATAAAAATGATTTAAAAGAGAGAAAGAGATATATCGTTTGGTGTTAAAACGAAGTAAAGATAAACAAAGAAAAGAAAATAACACTGAAAATTAAGAAAGAAAAAAAACAAGAAAAATAAGAGAAAGAAATTAATGAAATAAAAAGAATTGAAAATAAATCATAGAATTGAGGGAGACAGAAAAAAAAAACGAGAAAAAAAGAAAGAAATGAAGTAAGGAAAATAAGAAAAAAAGGACAAAAATAGCGAAGAGAAGAAAGAAAAGAGTGTGAGGAAAGAAAAGGGAAGAAAGAAAGGAAAAAGAAAAGAAAGATGGAAAGAAAAAAGAATTGGCAAAAAAGATGAGAAAAAGAGAGACAGAAATATAAACAGAAATAAAAACAAAACAAAAAGAAAAAAAAAACTTAGGAACGAAAATCAACGAAGAAAAAGGAAAAAATGATTTAAGCATTGAATTATTCAATAAGAATAAATTCTCGGTAAAGAAATGTAGTTTTTTTACCTATCATGATTGCCGGATGGAACGAATTGTCGATTCGCTTTCAAATTATTGTACATCGTAGAGACGTGAAGATGGCGATTGTCTTTTTTTTTAACCGTCTTTTTTTCTATTTATTTATCTTTTATTCCTTAACCTTTTTTCAAATGACTTTCTATGGGTTTTGTGTTTGAAAAATGCCTCTTTTCTACTCGAGGATTCAACCGGGTGACTCTGTTAGCTGTTGGAAATATCAAACCGTTACGGCATTTACTGAGAGAAGTCGACAAGAAGTCCACACTCAAGATATATGAAGTGAGCGACATTTGAGCGCAAAACAGCAATCACAATTGGTTTATCTATTTGCGTTTCTCTTCAACTCTCCGGATAAAATGTCTTCTTTTTAAATGGCCAGTGATAAATCTTTTTGAATGTGTTCTTTTTTTTTGCCTTACAAATGCTGTTTTCTTAATGGACACAGGTCATGTTTAAATCTATTTTATTCCAAGTGTAGACGGCCTGCCTTCTGTGAATATTTTCTTCTATGTGGCGAATATATTCTTCAGGACGTGGGCGATCATAGCTCTCGTTACCATGTGAGTTTTTTATCAACTTTTGTACTTTTGTCAAGCCACTTTACCGTCTTCCATTCAAACAAGCTCGGCGCATACATGCCCCCATGCCTTCCCCTGTTACTTTTGCTTTTCCCATAATTACCCATGTTCTGAAGGAACACATTACATAACTGACGGTAATGATGGATGGCCATGGGTGTGCGGGTAGCCTAGCAATTAATAACACGAGAAATGGAATCGGTTGAACCGAGTTCAAATTCCAGCTAGTTCCCTTTTCTTCTTTTTTATTTGCAGTGTCCCCTCAGGACGTAGACGATCATGGCTCTCAAAAATGTAAATACCTGAGAAGTGTTCTAACAGAAGACAGAACGTATGACATATTGGGATAGCCGAAGATGAATTCCAAAAGTTAAGCAGAGTAATAAGAGACAGAAAACAAACAGAAATGTACTAATGTGTTACATGCTATCTGTCCGATATGGAAGCGAATGCTGGACAATCTCCTCAAAGATGAGGAAGTAACTTGAGGCAGCAGAAATGTGGTTCGACAGAAAGATGCCGAGGATACCATGGAGCAAACATGTGACCAATGACGAAGTTTTAGATGAAATGGAAACAAAAAGGAAACTTATTGTTAACATCAGGAAGAGACAGCTAAAATATCTGTGACACGTGCGGAAGGATGACTTGGAAAAGCTTGTGCTAAAACGGTTGCAAAACGAATTAATCCACCCTTCTCGACAAAAAATGCACAAATAACATAGAACGGAAAAAAACAGCTAATTCTAGGATTAATCCTACCTTCTGGTACAGTGTAATCAAGTAGTAACTTTTGTATATTTCTTGGAGATGAGTTGGGTGCTTCCATATAATTCCAACTACCCTGAGAAGTCGGATTACGCTGCATTGGGTTCCAACTATCTAATAGTTCTCTGTACTTTAACATAGAACATGGAGTGTCAACGAACGGTTTGCTTGATGAAGGAGACTATCGCCTATTTCACACAGGCGCAAGGAATTGAATAGAAAGTAGAGTCTCGAAGGTTGATGGACGGAGCGCGTAAGTGACGAAGAAGTCTTAAAGTCTTAATGAAAATAAAGACAAAAAGAACAGTTACAATTAGAATTAGGAAAAGACAGATGAAATTTCTTGAACAGATAATGAAGAAGGAAGTATTAGAAAACTTGCGGCCCGGATTGTGGAATCGGAAAGCCGAGTTCGAATTCCAGTCGAATCCATTATATTCACTTACGTGCAAAGGAAAGGTAGGCATCCTCCTCTTCTCCTTCCAGCTATGGGTAAATAGCAAGACAGACCGGGTTCTATAGCCTTTGATGGCAACTGGTCTACTGCAAAAAGAAACGGTAACCTATTGCGGGAAAAAATCTGCTTCGTCAATCAGGTATCGAAAGATACATGATCGCCTAAGCGTGTATCACGCATGGCTCATGACTGACTGATTTACTATGCGAAGCTTAAATGTGGTGCAAGGCCGAAAGTATGTGAGGATCAAACTAACAGACAGAAAAGACTGGGTTCTATAGCCTTGGATGGCAACTGGTATACCGTAGAAAGTAATGGTTATCTATTGCGGGAAAAATCTGCCTCGTCAGTCATGTATCGAAAGATACATGATTGCCTGAGCGTGTATCACGCATGACACATAACTGAAGTTACACGGAGCATATTGAGGGCAAGAGTGATGGGGGAAGTCAGTGAGCCACTTACCTGACGAGATTGTGAGAATGAATGGCAATTTTGTTCTGTTAAGGACTACAATGAAAATTTGGAGAACCATGATCGCCTGTGTCCTGAGGGTACGCGGCATATAGAAGAAGAAGAGGAGGAAGGGGAGAAGAAGAAAAAGAAGAAGAAGAAGAAAAAGAAGAAGAAGAAGAAGAAGAAGAAGAAGAAGAAAAAGAAGACGAAGAAGAAGAAGAAAAAGAAGAAGAAGAAGAAGAAAAAGAAAAAGAAGAAGAAGAAGAAAAAGAAGAAGAAGAAGAAAAAGAAGAAGAAGAAGAAGATCAGTTCATAACATTATTTATTCTATAAAATTCTTTACCACATTTCTATGAACGTGTTTTGTATCGCGAATAAGTTGTAAATTGCAAAATAAAATAAAGAATCTTTTTT
This sequence comes from Acanthosepion esculentum, assembly GCA_964036315.1. NCBI lineage: Eukaryota > Metazoa > Mollusca > Cephalopoda > Sepiida > Sepiidae > Acanthosepion > Acanthosepion esculentum. The sequence continues at coordinate 72,972,934 of OZ038488.1, forward strand.
TTGGTACGACGAATCTTGCTCGATACAAGCTTAACATATAATACGCAAATGGCACTGTGTTGTTGGTGGAACGGCAGGAACTTCGAAACTGTGTAATAAAGAAAAGCGAGAAGAAAAGATTAACCATCCATTGTAAGGAGACAGTATTTAGCAAGAAGATATCACAAAATTCAAGAAGACGTCAATGTATCATTATTTAACTCTCTGAGAAACGAAACGTTATATCCAACGACGAAAAATATCACACAAAAAACGACGAATTACTGAAAAAAGAAAAAAAAAGAAAAATGCCTCCGAAAATCTAAACAAAGTATTGAGAAACATGAAAATATGCAGTGAGCATGATTCCTATTGAATACTCAAAAATCTCACATATAAATAAGAGACTTGAGAACACTGACTTGGTTTAATCTTTAGCAAGCTTATGTCACTAGATCAGTTACGACTGAATAGTGAGTATATTAGGCCTTGTGCCACATCTAAGTAACGAATAGAAAATCCTCATATGAAGCAACAGAGATGTTGTTCTACAGAAGAATACTGAGAATACCGTGTATATAACGTGAACACCGAGGAAGTTTTGAAACAAATCGGAGCAAAAATAACCGCTTTACGTTGAATGAAAAACACTGCAAATTTCTGAGATTCATAATGAAGAAAGAAACTTAGATAATTTGACATCGACAGAGCCTATTGAAGGCAAGAAAGGTAGAGTGGAACATCAAGTAGGCTAAATAATCTCACTTAAGAAACATGTGTAAATCAATGAAATTATGTAAATCATTCAGTTAAGTGCCATACATGATACACGCTTAGACGATCATGCCTTTTTCAATTCATCGTCCTGGGGGTGATGATGAACTACATCCCGTAACAAGGCATCTTGTCGGGAGATTGGGGACTTTGAGGAGCGGGGAACCAAAACCTGAATTGCGGTTGTTCCCAGGTCCACTTCGACCCGGGTTTGTAGTACCGGTTAGGGTCCCAGCCTTGGGCAAATACTGAACCTTCAAACAAAAACAAATCAATATGAAAGTATAAAAATACTTTTCATAGTAAAAAAAATAACACTAATAAACTTTTATATTTAAAAAAAACACACCAACCATATCGATTTATAGTAGAATTACCAACACGAAAGAACTCTTTCATGGCATTAATTCTTATCTCTTATAATTTCTTAAATCCAACTGTATTAAAAAAATAAAAAAAAAACTTCATCAAAATTACAACATGAAACACACATATCACATAGTCATTATGTCCACACAGACATCTATATGCACAAAAGCTGAGTATCCTGTATTCAGCTTCGAAATCATAAGAATATATATCATATTATATTAATTCAAAGCTCCCAAAATTATCAAATTTCGGCATTACATGCCCCATAAAGGAATCGATATGCCGTTAAAAAAAAAACAAATCATTTAATGAGTGAGTAGGCAGAACATTTTCCCACAGAAAGTTGCCGTTTCTTTCTGCTGTAGACTGGTTGCCAACCAAGGCTATAGGTTCCAGTCTGTCTTCCAGGGGTGCGGAAAAGAGAGGGATCTATACATTTCCTATAGGTATTCATGCACGTAAGTGGATTTAAAAAACCTGATTGGGATTCGAACCCGGGGTCTAATTTACATTTCCGAGATGTTATCCATCACACTACAACGCGCGCCCTATAACTACACTAAAAATTTGTAAACAAGAGATATTCGGAAGATAACCACCCCACCAGAAAATACGCCGTATGTGGTAGATCTTTCGATTCCAGCTGCATTATATTATCCTCTATTTTCATTTGCGACCTTTGAGACTGACAGCATCTTGCATCATCATCCGAAGACATGAAAACGAGGCTATTGCTGATAGTCCGTTTTTGCAGCAATAATTTTGTCGAGCAATCAAGAAGTCGGAACCATTTTAACAAATCGACTGGTAACTTAATCATAATCTATATCTATAATTCTCAAAATGTGTGTTTGTATGTGTGTGTGTGTGTGTGTGATCGGATGTTGTTTATGCGTTTCCACAGCTTTCATCGAATACGAATTATACAGATAGTCTTCCATAAGTCGAAATATGAGAAATGACGAGTAAGATGATTGTATTTCTTCAAACATCCAAATGGGTAAATTTTGTGATGTCAACGAACACTGGTTGCCACTTTTGTGATGTCAACGAACACTCTTTGCAATTTTTCTGATGTCAACGAACATTCGTCAACGAATACTCGTTGTCATTTTGTCATTTTGTGATGTCAAGGAATACTCCTTGCCACTTTTGTAATGTCAACGAATATACGTTGCCACTTTTGTGATGTCAGCGAATACTCGTTGCCACTTTTCTGATGTCAAAGAACACTCGTTGCCACTTTTCTGATGCCAACAAATACTCGTTGCCACTTTTGTGATGCCAACAAATACACGTTGTCACTTCCGTAATGCCTGTTGTAGTAGAGACTTTGTAATCACAGATACAACTATAATACGCCGTTGAACAATACTGGTGTCAGACGCCTTCGAATATGCCTCGCTTTAATAGTACTTGCTCTATAATACTCACTCGACAAGTAACCCGTATAGTGATCCGAATAGAGAAATAGTATAGTGAATAGTATAGAAAAAAGTGGTCTATATACTAATAGATGATAGAGTAGAATAGCAGATCCGAATATTAATAGAGGATAGAATAGAAATAGCAGATCTTCTAGATGTCACACAACTTCCCCTATATGCGTTTCCTCTATGGTCACGTGGTCTACTTAATTCAATAATGGGATCGCCTGTATTTGCTAAACTGGCGATCTATGTTCAAACTCAAGTGTCGGTAGCGACACTTCATTCCTATATAACAGTAAATACTAACCATTCGGGTGTTTGAAGCACTTAATCATTTACTAACCCTCTACATGAATGACTCTTGAGTAGAATCAAAATGAAATGACTCAAGTTTTTCGTAACAAATCATAACAAGTTCCTCTTCTTCTTCATTTGTACTGATAGTACACTATGTGATTATTGTATTTTATCGTATTGCATTTTAGTGATAGTTTCATAGATTTGATTGATTTGTTTTCTACGGCATTCCAGGTTATTTAAAGCCAGAAAATATTTTTCGATTGTGAGAATTTTGTTGTGACAGTAATCATTTAGTGATACCAGTCTTACTAATTAACCCATAGTTGGGAGGGGAGTAGAGGCGGATTCATACCTTTCCCAAGGGGGTTTTGCCCGTAAGTGAATATAACGAACCCAACCTCGAATTGGAGCTCGGCTCACCGATTAATAATTCTGAGCCCTTATCCAGTAGACCACCCGCACATCCAAGCTTACAGTACCTGGTATTCTCCAAGCTGTCACCAATCTAGTTACTGATCAGGCTCTGCGTTGCGTAAGTTCGGCGATTGGAACCGGTGTTTCAACGTTTCAAACAGACGAAAAAAAACTGGCGCCTTTTCACTGTCAAGCGATTCTGAGAGATCTAGAAGTCCTATCGAGATTTATTATTGGTAGTAACAGTCTAAAAATACATAGATGCGAAAATAACAAACGCAGGAAATAAGGTAAAGTGGGTTTCATCAATCATACAAAAACTTGATATATGGCTGTCAACAAAAAGAACAGCTCAAGATTCGAGATACGAATTAAATATGTCAAAATCAAGCAAATACAGAAATTTAAATATCCGGGAAATGTTACTATATGCAATGAAACATCACCTCAGAAAAAAAAAAGAGAGAGAAGCATTCGAAAAGCTAAGCAAAGTAATAAGAAACAAGAAAATTTTGTTAAAAATAAAGAAGAGAGTACTTCATATTGATGTAAGTTCGGTTCTCCTATATGACTGTGAATGTTGATCTATCTCCACACTGATGAGGTGGACCACAGAGATATGGTTCTAGAGAAGGATGCTGAGAATACCATGGACTGAACATGGACGTAATGAGGAGGTTTAAAGCATAATAAAAACACAAAATACGCTCATAATTACTACCAGGAAAATGTAGTTCAAATTCCTATGACATATAATAAGGAAAAAGTTGCATGGAAAATTTAACACTCACAGGACATATTCAAGGTAAAAGGAACCGCGGTAAGGCGCAAGTAGCTTACCTAACAAGCTTGTGTATAGCAGAACAATGAATTGGGGGGGGGGGTAGTAAAAGCATAAACACTGCCGGAAGGTACAAAGAATAGGAAGATGTGCATGATCAGCTACTTCCGGAAAGGTCATGTCATATTGAATATATTGTAGCTTGTAACTGTCGTAACTTAAGACTAGCAGTGTTTATAGTCGTACTGGAAATTAATTGTATTCACGGTGATACTGTGTAATACGCTTCAGCATATTAGCATGGCACATAAAATGTGACGTCAGTGCGAAGGGATACAATTTTTAAAGAGTATAATCACAACCCCGTACTGACGTTAGTATCATATACAGTGAGTCCCCCGTATCCTCAACCAGAACCGGCCGCGAATAGTTACAATCCGCCAATACTTGTAACCTCCTAAAAGTGCTTATAACTACCTATTTTGATTGCTAAAACCCCATATTATTTTTTTTAAGCATTTCACCCCAAGCAAGGCGGGAAGCCACTAGCATGCAAGGGGTTACAGAGGATTTGGAGCGAGAGCAGATAGGAGTGATAGAGGAAAGGATGAGGTGAAGGATGGTGGATAGATCACGGCAACTGGAGATGTCGATTGACATTACATTTGAATAGTTGGAGATTATAGCTATTAGGGAAATAGGAAAAGGGAAGGGAGTTCCACAGGTGAGAGGTGCGAGATATGAAGCTATTCGAGTAGAAAAGACGGCTACATTTAACATTCCTTAAACTTTCATCCTAAACACTTTAGAAACATTTCAGACCCTTTTAAAAACATTTTTGAAAAACAGTATTTGTGACCATACACTTAGCGTAAATTTTCTTTCATACGTACAATAACCGTTTTTAATTACACATAGATTGATACAACTATTGAAAATACTACATAAAATATGTGTAACAAGACATAAAATATAAAGTTTAAACCATTTTCTAAAAACAGAACTGTTACGAAGCCCCCAGACTTAGCATAAGTCACTTTTAAGACCCCAGCCGCAGCCCTTAACAAAGAACCAAGCACTACCCATGTTTTTGCGTTTGTTTTTTTTTAAATGATGTACAATTCTGCCAATTTTTACCATAAAAATGGACTGTTACATGATTTAAGTCACTGAAATAACATGAAAATAATACTATATTTTAAATATGTTCTATCGAAAAAAATACGCGAATCGAGGGAGTTCTCAGCGAATAATTTGTAATTATATTCTTCAGAAAAACACGCGAATAGCAAGTACATATGTTCTAAAGAAAAATCCGCGAATGCCTGAAGCCGCGAATACGTGAAACCTCGAATGCTGAAACGCGAATAGGCGGGGGATCGCTGTTATCTTACGTTGAGTTGGTGTACATAAATATATGATATATCATTAATAAATAATTCATTTAAAATTATATATATATATATTTTTTAGAAATGTACAATCAATACAAGGCCCGAGAACCACTCAAGATCGTAATTATTGTATGGTGTTGTATAAGCGTAAGAAAGGACAAGAAGTGAAGTTCTTGGGGCTATGCTAGTAAGATGACGGTTTATTTAATTAGTGAATAACATTTCAGAGTTCAGTCAGAGATGGTAGAAATATAGACTGTAAGTAGAGTTTTAAAGGAAGTGGGAACCTAATTGTTCCACATATCAAGAACAATTTTTGGAAAAAGTGGTAAAAAAATAACAATAAGCTAAATTTTGAAGGAGGAAAATACTCTATCGCCTGTACTAATTGCCACAAGTAATGCACAGTAGAAACCTCAAGGAATTTAAATAAAAAATTATATGAACACAAAATGGATATTTTACAAAACAACACACTCAATGCATCTGTTGCTCACCGTAATGAATTTGACCATAATTTTGATTTAATAAATGCTACTCAACAGAACTCAATCTCCTACGACGAAAATGTATAGAAAGTGCTTTAATCGTTAGATCATCTACAGTAAATTTACATGCAGAAAATTTTACTTTTCTTGCCAGATAGTTTATGACCACAATGTTGGATATTTAATAACAAAAGTGATCGAAACATAAACAAAAAGAAAAAGAGACTAAATGTAATCAGCTAGACTATATACCCATAGAACATATAATAAAAAATTAAAATTAGAGCATCCCCTCTTCTTCATGCTCATATGTAATTACATCATCTTAAACATCCCTTGAGTTCGATAAAGTTCTAAAGGACAAAACGTGTCACTCGAAAGGTTTTTTTCCACTTTGTCAAAGATTTTCCCGAACATTTCCAGTATGTTATTTTGTATATATATTTAAAATAAGCGATTTCTTTGCTATCGGTATTTACAATTAAGTATCTTATATATCAAAAGCAAAGAGATATGGCTAACTATTAAATCTAAGTAGAGAAAATGCATGGTTGTCAGCAAAAGAGACAGCCCAAAATGCGAGTTACATATTGGGGACGACAGAATCAACAGGATGCAAAAGCTATCCATGTAATGTATTAAGAGATGACGGAAAAATGTAATGCAGTAATCGGAAAATGCATAAGATTTAGAAAATTTCTTTTCCAGAAACTAAGCAAAAAGATAGAATCATTTTGCTAGAAACACCCCCGCCCCCAAAAAAACAACTGTGCCGAATTTTTTATGTGATATCTAATCTCCTACATGGCAGTGAACTCTGGACTGTCTCCTCACAGATGAAGAATAGACTTGAAGCTACGGAGATATAATTCTACCCACGAATGCTAAGAAGACTATGAACACAATACGTGAGGAACAAAAATATTAAAGAAAAATAGAAACTTCACGGAAAATTATACTTACAAAGAGAAATAGGTTAAATTACTGGGACACATAATGAAGAAAGGAGGGTTAGAAGGTTTAGGACTCGTAGGAAATGATGAAGACAAGAAATTGCAGTCGGCTGGGGAAAGGCGTTTAACTTTTTAACGTTTAAGTGTTTGTGTGGGTGGGTGTCAGATTAAGGACAAACATGAATGGTAAATTTTCGAAAGTTACTGTAACAAAAGGCGAGGAGGTTTGGAGAGTCATGTTCAACTACATCCTGAAATGACTTGGAAAATTATCTGCGTAGAGGTGCTAACTACCTTAGAATTTCGAACACAGTTTGTGAATAAATGTAAGTACGTTACGTATGACGGGAAGGATACAAGGCTGGTATTTTTTAATTTGAAGATCGGAAAACTCCAAATTTTCATTTTTAAATATTTTTACATTATTTTACTCTATCAGTTTTGCTTAATGATGTAATTAATTATTTTAAAATATTTATTGAATTTATTTCAAGGAAAAAAAAAAACGTCTTTTTTCGGTTAAAAAGTATCCGTAAAGATAGGATCACGATGTCATCACGCTTAGCAGTGCCCCACCAAGCTTACAGTCAGTATGGCTTTTAGTCCATTTCTCCGTGCCGTAATATATCTTCCATGTGTCTTTTCTATAAATGCCTTGATTGTAATCGTTCTGAGGAGCATTTCTCTATAGTACGTAGATTTTATGGGTTTAAACACAGTACTCGATTGGCGGCAAGGTCTCATCATTTTACAATTGAAATGGTTTGATATAACCGTAAATTCTATGCTAATAGTTTATTCTCTCGCACTTCTCGCTTGTGGAATTCTCTTCCCGTTTTCTTGCTTCCCAGTCAATTTCAAAAATTTAAATGCAATGTCAATCGTTATTTTCTTTTTTCTTCATTCTTGCTATTTTATTGTTCTCTCTCATTAATAGTAGTTTTTTTTCCTTATATTCTCTAACACGCAGTAGTAACCTCTTGCGTCCTAGTGGCTTTATCGCTTTGATTAGGGTCGAATGATTAAAATATCTGTTTGTATTATTACGGTATCTTTCTATCTGGTTAGAGCTCTGATTTAACGTAAAATTAATAATGAAATCACCCATTTGAAATTCGACAATAAAAAAAGGAAGGAAAAAACGATTGGATGAGCAATAGGGATTAGACGAAAACCGAGTTTTAGAAACGTTGTTCTAATCGTATGGAAATCAGGAGAAATTTGTGAGTGAAAAGAAGAAAAAGTGAGTGGGCTAAAAGTATGATTTAGCGAGTGAGTGTTTTAAATAAACATGGATTTAGAGAGTGTGCTTGTTAAAGAAAGGGCTTAGTGAATGAATTGGTTAAAAAATAGTGATTGCGTGAGTGTTTTAACGAAAGAAGGATTTAATGAGTGAGTGGGTGAAAAGAGTGATTTACCGAGTGAGTGAGTGCTTTAAATAAAGTTAGATTTAAAGGGAGTGTGTGTTCAAGAAATAGGGAATAGTGGGAGGTTTAAAGAAAAAAATTGACTGACTTTTTCTTCATACTGACTTTCAAGTCGAAAAACACGATATTTAAAAATCTTTTGTTGAATAAAAATCATACGACATTTAGAAAAACATTACAATATTTTGCTTTCGTATTCATTGTTACAATTTTTTTTCCATATAAAACACGCAAGATATTTTCTTTCATATAATATCATGTTCGAATAAAACCTTTCATTTCAGAAAGTGAAGAATAATTTGACAACCAAATAAAGAGATTTCATTTTCAGTTAGATTATTCTTACAGTAAATCACACATAGATGCATACAAACACGCAAAATATATAACTTCAAAATTGAAGTCAGTTTTGATTGTCACTTTTCTCGTCGATTTAATTAAACATGTTTTCATCAATATCGCTTAAAAACATACAATGTTTATAAAAAAATGAATTCCATTTTACTGTTAGTTATAAATTTAATTGTTTGTGTTCGTAACTTTTGCGAATGAGCACAAGGTGAATTATAATTTTTTTTTCCGAAATATCTAAACTCTATACAACAGCTTTCTCAGACCGGTGGTTAAAGATGGCTGTGAGCAAATGATTCTTGTAGGACTTAACCATTCTTCCTTGAACCTCGTGGATTGGTACCACAGAATGACAAAGAAGTTTAATAAATAATCTAAACAACAACAGTATTTAATATAATGGGCAGCATATGTAACTCGAAGAGAACATATTGACATACATTAAAGAAAAGGTTAGGAAGAAAGTTCACGTCTATATTGAAAAGGGCAATAACAGTTGAGAAATTGTGCAAATAGAAAGATCTTATTAATTTCAACCGAAAGAAGCAAGAAATCCTCAGTCAATGAATGCCGAATGTTTTCTTATAAGGAAATGGCTAATATTAATATTACCATACGAGATGTGGAGTGCAGATACTACATTTGGATCCCAACACGATGATCAGGTAGTGAGGAAAAAAGTAACAATAATAGCACTGGCTGCTCGCTTAATGAATAACGAGTTTTTCCTTATAAGGAAACGGCTAATATTACTATTCGAGATGTGTAGAACAGATACTACACATTCATCCTAACCCGATAATCAGATATTGAGGAAAAGCGTAACTCGAGTAGCACTGGCTGTTCATTAAACGAATGCCGAATGTTTCCTCATTACGAAACGGTTAATATTACTATTACTATTCGAGACGTAGAGAACAGATACTACACATTCATTCTAACCCGATAATCAGATATTGAAGAAAAGCGTAACTCGGGTAGCACTGCATTCTCACTCAATGAATGCCGAATGTTTCCTTATATGAAAACGGTTAAATTACTATTTATTCGAGATGTGGAGAACAGATACTACACATTCATCCTAACCCGATAATCAGATATTGAGGAAAAGCGTAACTCGAGTAGCACTGGCTGTTCATTAAACGAATGCCGAATGTTTCCTCATTACGAAACGGTTAATATTACTATTCGAGATGTGTAGAACAGATACTACATTTTGATCCCAACCCGATAATCAGGTATAGAGTAAAAACAGCACTAGCTGCTCGCTCAATGAATGCTGAAATTTTGCTTGTGAACAAACGGCTAATATTACTATTATCATTCGAGATGTTCCTCTCTTTAGAGAGGACATTAGTATCCCTATGCATGGCTTGGGATTATATGTTTAGGAACATCTTCCCGTAGGGAGCAGTCTCATGTGTCTTATAACCATTCTTACACGTGCGTCCGTCTTTCTCTACTAAACTCAGTTCTCACTTATTTCTCTACCGTTGTCCTTCCTCGCATGACATGTGTGTCCTAGATAGCTTAACTGATAATATAGATAAGGCCACCTCTCTACAGCCGATTGCGATTAACTTTGCGCTGGTTAAATTCGATGCCCACCATTCCAAGTGGATTAATCACTCTGTCACTGGTCTCGCTGGTATGAAAACCCTGAAATTCTCAATCTCACAAGTCAGTGAAGAAGCAGGGGAAGAAAATCATCAGGCAAAGCAAAGTGAGATGAAGAGTCCGAGAAAGATGACAAAAAAATTAAAGCCAGATGAAGTGGGATTAGAAAGTAGTGGGATGGCAAAGACAACAAAGAAAATATGATTAGATGACGTGTACGCTTGTAAAGCAGCAAAGGAAGCAAGGTGAGACGAAGAATCCGAGAAAGACAACAATGAAAATAAGGCCCGACGAAGTGCGCTTGTAGAAAAAAAAAGAAGAAAAACAGAAGAAGTAAGGTGAGGCGAAGAGTCTATCAATGTCAACAAAAAGTAGGGCCCGACGATGCTTGTAAAGCAGCAGAGATAGTAAGGTGAGACGAAGAGTCCGAGAAAAGCAAAAAAGAATGTAAGGCCAGACAATGTGCGCTTATTTAAAAAAAAACAGAGGTAGGTGAGGCGAAGAATCTGAGATAGGCAACAGAATTTTAGGGTCAGATGAAGTGCGCTTGCAAAGCAGCAGATTATCTAAGAGGAGACGAAGAGACCAAAAAACAAAAACAAACTAAAACAACAAATAATGTCAGACCAAACGAAATGCGCCTGTAAAGCAACAGTTGAAGCAAGGCGAGGCGAAGTGCCCTCGAAAGACAACAAAGAATGTAAAGGCAGAAGATATGCACTTGTAAATTAAGTTTAAGTTGAGATGAAGCGTCCGAAAAAGACAAAATGAAAGTAAGCGCTGATGAAATGCGTCTGTAAAGCAAAAACAGTAAGGACAGGTGAAGTGTCCTCGAAAGACAACAAAGAATGTAAAGGCAGAAGATATGCACTTGTAAATGAGCAGAAGAAGTTTAAGTTGAGATGAAGCGTCCGAAAAAGACAAAATGAAAGTAAGCGCTGACGAAATGCGTCTGTAAAGCAAAAACAGTAAAGACAAGCGAAGGGTCCAAGAAAGACAACTGAGAATATAAAGCCAGACGAAGTGCGCTTATAGAACACCCGAGGAAGTAAGGTAAGACCAAGAGTCGGAAAAAGACAACAAAGAAAGTAAGGCCTGTCGAAGTGAACTTGAAAGCAGCAAAGGAAGTAAGGTAAGGCGATGAATTTCAGAAAGGGGCCACAAAATTGTAATGCGAGACGAAGTGCGCTTGTGAAGCAGCAGAGGAAGTAAGGTGAGACGAAGTGTCTTAGAAAGACAACAAAGAATCTAAGGTCAGACGAACTGCGCTTCCAAAGCAACAAAGGAAGTAAGGTGAGATGAAGAGCCCGAGAAAAACAACAAAGAAAGTAAGACCTGTCGAAGTTCGCTTGCAAACAGCATTTGTAGTAATGTGTAGCGAAGAGTCCGAGAAAGACAACAAAAAGTAAGGCCAGAACTAGTACGATTATAAAGCAGAAGAGAAAGTAAGGTGAGGCGAAGTGTCCGAGAAAGGCAACAACGAAAGTAAGGCCTGTCGAAGTGCACTCGTAATGCATCAGACGAGCTAAGAAGTGTCCGAGAAAGCAAGGCCAAGCAAAAGTTTGAGAATGGCAACAGAGTAATGCTAGAAAAAGTGCCCTAATTAAACAACAGTGTAAGCAAGGCTGAGCAAAGAATGAAGAAGACAACAGAAAAGGTAATACCAGAGGCAAAATCCGAGGAAAGCAACAGCGATAGCAAGGCCGATCAAATGACCCGGAAATTAAAACAGATTGAACAAGGGTAAGTGAAGAGTAATGTAAAGAAACAGAGAAAGTAAGGACAGACGATGATCTGGGGAAAGACAATAGTGCCATTAAGTCACGGCGAAGCAATAGAGAATTTAAGGTAACCAAAAGAGCTCCGGATAGACTGCAAAGAAAGAAAAGTTGCATAATGAGCTGACAAATGATAACAAAAAAAAACAAAACGTAAAACCAGGCGAAGAGCCCGGGGAAGACGATAGCGGAAGTAAAGCAGAGGAAGCACCTTAATAAAAAGAAAGTAAGGCCGAGAAAGGCAACAGATATTTTAGCGCCAGAGGATATACTCAGGTAAGTCAAAATAGAAAATAATTTTAAATAAAGAGCCCGAATATGGCAACAGATTATTAAGATAAGTACAGACGAACTCCCTGGGAATGAGAACAGTGAAATAAAGACCAAGCAAAGAATATAAAAAATAAAATAAAATAAACGACTGTAATTTTTTATATACTTTTTATTGTTGAATGTCCTGAAGTGATTGGCGGGAATAGATAATAAGGTGTGATTGATCGATTAGTTTGTTCTTTATAACATATCCACATTTTGCAGGTTATTGAAAGCCAGAGATTAGTCTTAGATTCTTACCATTTTCTTGGAGATAATAATGATTTTACTGATACAATACGTAATATATATATATATATATATATATATATATATATATATATATATATATATGTAGAGAGAGAGAGAGAGAGAGAGAGAGAGAGAGAGAGAGAGAGAGAGAGAGAAAATATGTGTGTATGTATGTGTGCGTATATATACGTGTATGCGTGTGTGTGTGCGTATCGGTCGCTGTTCACCGGGAAATTATTTAGAAATATTAATGCTCTGCCAATAAATATGACATTTGGCTCTTTGATTCCGGTGTGCGTTTCTACCATACACACTTAAGAGTCGATTACTTTCTTTAATAAACATTATTCGCTTAAACTTAATTCACATTTAAAATCGGTCCAAGTTATTTGAACACCTTATATGTGGACCCATAGCTGGTGGAAGAAAAATTGGATTCATACCTTTCCCAAGGTACTTGAGAGAAAGCGAATATGAAATACCCGTCAGGAATTGGAACTCAGTTCTCCGAGATCTATCCTGAGCCGTTATTACACCACCCGAACATCCAAGCTTACAGCAACTGTTATTCCCAAGTTGTCACCCATCTAGTTAACGGCCAGTTGCTTATATTCGGTGATCTTACGAGAACAGGTGTTTCAACTTTATATGGCCGCAAGCCTGCAAAATAAGGACTAATGGCATAGAGAATTTAACATTCAGACGACCTACGGAAGACAAGACGGCAGAGGGAAATAGCGGGGAATATAGCTAGCGAATTAAGGCAAATAGATGTCAGGTCGCAGACTGGGAAGTATAGTAAAGTACAATCGTTGTTGCAGATATTTTTAGCATTTGTTATCAAGCCAATACCGAAAAGATGACACAATGTTTTAAAAAATGTACCAAAAGTTAAATCCTTGAAAAACTGTTTCTCTAATATATATTATTTACTTCAGACAAATGTCCTTATCTTTGCTATTATTATCAAAACGTTTCGCCTGTTCGTCAGGTGACAGCTATAGTCGCGTAACCTTCCGGGATATGTGAATTCAATAGCCAGGTCAAATAATGCAGACGTAGATTCATTGTGAAACAAGTTTAGCAGCAACTGAGCAGAAGTAAACGTAAGAAAAAGACAAATTATCCTTAGACATAGAAAGCAGAAAAGAAAAACGTATATTAAATAAAGAGTTCGGTTCGAGATTCACTGGAGGCAACCCGTATCGACAGAAACCTGAAGAAATCTGGAGCCACAATGACCGAATTGACGTACTAATAACAATGTAGATGGGGACATTAATTCAAATGTAAATATCATTGTTTGGTTGATTTGTTTTCTACGGATTATCAACCCTTTCCAGGTTATATAAAGCCAGAAAATATTTTTAGATTGCAAGAATATTTTGAGGGGAAACAATAATGGTTTTAGTGATACAAGTCTTGCTATTTAACCCATAACTTGTTGGGGAAGAAAGGTGGATTTATACCTTTCCCAAGAGTATTTGCGCGTTAGCGAATATAATGAACCTTACTTGAACTTGAACTGGGCTCTCTGATTAAAAATTCCGAGCCATTATCCATTAGAACATATGCACATCAGAGCTTTCAGCGGTCACCCATCTAGTTACTGACCAGCCTCGATGTTGCTTAACTTTGGCAATCTTACAGGAATCACTATTTCAACATGAAGTGGGCTGTAAGCATAGAGCTACACAAGACAGGAAATTAGGAGACACGGTAGAGTAATGCAGAGCGGCTTGGGTTGAGGAATCGGAGAGCCGAGTTCGAATTCCAGTCGAGTACATTACATTCATTTACGTGCTAATAACCTTGGGAAAGGTATGATTATATTTCCGCACAAAACATAGGTAACTAACAGTACAGACTAGGTTTTATGCCCTTGGGTGTCAACCGGTCTAGGAGAAGGAAAATCTCTGAATTCAAAACCAGCCTGGAAAGGGCTGAGCTCCGTCAGACTATCTTGCCCAGGAAACACCACTGCTACTTCTGTGACAACATATATGTCACCTCTAGATGATTATGAGTAAAAAGAAAAATCATCCCTTACGTCCAGAAGGGATGAGGCACGTAAAAATAATCGATGTCTTTATTGTCAAACGTTTGTTTAGATATTTATTACGAAGTAGATGCACATCTGGTAGTAAGGATAATGGCGGCGCTCACTCAGTAAAATTTATTGTTTTTTTACTCCTAAGAAAAATTATCTATTTTTACTCCTATAAAAAGTTACTACTTTTTACTTCTATGAAAAATTATAGAGTTGTTTTTATTCCAATGAAAAGTTATGTTTTTACTCCTACGAAACTCCTTTTACTCTTATGAAAAGTTATTGTTTTTTACTCCTATAAAATGTTATTTTTACTCCTTTGAAATGTTATTGATTTTTACTTCTATGAAAAGTTATTTTTCCCCTATGAAAATTTACATTACTTTTTACTCTTATGAAAAGTTGCAATCATTTTTTACTCCTATGGAAAGCTATAAAATTCTTTTATTATGTGTTTTATTCGTATGAAAAGTTATTTTTTACTCCTATGAAAAGTTTTAATCTTTTTACTTCTATGAAAAGTTATTTTTTATTCCTGTGAAAAGTTATATTTTTTTACTCCTAAGAAAAGTTATGTTTTTACTCCTATAAAATGTTAAAAGTACTCCTATGAAATCTTCAAATTTTTCTACTCATATGAAAACTTTTTTTCAATCCTATAAAAAGTCGTTTTTTACTTCTATGAAAATTGTTTATGTTTTTACTCTATGAAATGTTATTTTTTACTGCTATGAAAAGTTATTATGTTCATTAATTCTATAAAAAATTATTATGATTTTTACTCCTATAAAAATTATAATCTTTTTATTCTACGAAAATACCTGGACTGTTAATGTTTGCTTCTCTTAGTATATGCTTAGCTTCTCAGTTTTTTTTAAATATGTAACATTTTTTATTGGATAATTTTCCATTAGAAATTGAGATACACGAGAGTAGATGTTTCTATTATTTAGTATGTGTTATAGGCTCTGAAGGGAAATTACGCTTCTACTTGTAACTTCAAACTTTTAGCAGAATTGATATTCCTCAGCAGAATGAAAGAAAGAAAACGAAATAAAAGAATAAATAAAGAAGGGATGTTGTAGAGGAATGAAAGAAAAATATATACTAATGAAAAAAAATCGTTAAGAAAGCAAACTGAAATAAATACGACAAAGAGGAAGAGATGAAAAGAAAAAGTAGACGTTAAACGAAGAGAAAAAAATACAATAGAAAAAAAGTAGCTGAGTATAAAAGAGAAAGAATAGAATCCTAATAAGGAAAACATGATGGTTAAGAGAGAGGCTTAATACCACAATAAGCAAAAGCTGTAGTGTGTAGAGACATCGAAACAGAAGCAAAGGACACAGAGAAGAAAGGTGTAAATGACAAAAAAATCTTCAAAAGAAATTCAAAGAATTAACCAAAACGAAAATGAAGGTCTCAAAAGAATGTCGGAAAACAGGTTCCCCTTCTTTTGAATTATACAGAAAACAAAACGAATAAATCTTACTGTTGTTCAGTGTTAAAATCTTGTTCTGTTTTCAAAGAAATGGTTAAACCATAGCCCTAAGAATTCCTGACAATGCAGTCTGGAATCTATCAAAGCCAAGAACAAGAGAGAATGACAGAGTTGGGAAGAGGTAGAATACAGGATTTTTTTTCTTTACCGTCTTTGATCTATTGCAATAAAAGAAAGTCAAGTTACAAAAACCTTCCAAAAGTGCCAGTAAGAAAGATAAAAAGAATAAAATGGTTCTGAAACCCCGTTTTGATTATAGGAGTTGATTGGCTAATATGAAGTCTTGGCTCGTCTTAATGCCGCCGTCTAATCCACAACGAGCTTTGTTTCTCGACACTTGTCCGCAGCTCAGAAATCTCTACTTTGTTCTGCGTTTTATTTTATTGGCGTCTGGCAATACTCTTTATTAAAAAAATAAATGATCATATACTACCGTTAAAATGTCACAGGCTTTTATTTGATTCCAGAAACTATATTGAGATTCTTGCCATTTTGTTAAGCATAGAAAATTACAATGGCTGCTTTGAAAATGGCGCGAATATTTTTTTATCGTCTTATTATGTTCTTGTTTTTATTTCTACGTCACAGTGAGAATCAGTAGCATATAAATGTTGGTCTTAACATGACGTAACAGATAATTCGATAGACTGTGTCTCGAGAACGTTGAGCTTCCTGTAACCAACAGGTCTTAAAGAGTTAAATATATATTAATTGCATTAAGAATCGAGAGATTATGAAATATAGATACGTGTTAGATTCTCTTTCGTCAAGTAAATAAGCAATACACTAAATGACGAAATATCTAAATAATATATTGACTGGGGAATAGGAATGTGGTATTTCGCTCGTTAACCATGACATTGTTAGGACGGATATTGGAATCATCCAGAATTTATACTGGCAGCAAATCGCCTGCAAATAGATGGAAAACGAATTCAGTAAATAAAAAAGGCGCGTATGGGTCTTCTCACCGGACTTAATCAAGCTATACAGTGCGGTGAATCTAAGAGAATTAGTAGTTCTATCAGGTTTCATTATTTGCGGACACCCTGGCTAATTTGGCTTCGAGTAGGGTTACACCCACTAATGAGAAAGCACACTTGTAATTCCTTACAAGAGTTACTACTTTGTAGAACAGACTCCCGAGACGATACTTCCCCTCTCGCTATAACTGTTGTATACCCCCCCTGTTCTGGGTGTCACTTGGTGACTTCTTCAATTAATACGATGTTGTATAGCCCTTTGGTGGGGGGTTGTTCTTGGGGCGACGGTCTTGATTCACTCATATGTTGCATTCTTCTCTCTGTCATCTTCCGGCCAGGTAGCGAATTGTTTTTGTAGTCCGGAGATGAAAGAGACATCAATAAAAGGAATTTTAAATCTTACTAGTTTATTATCCACGTCGACTGGTACATCTTCTAACTATCCCACCAAACTGGGGAGCAAGCAGTTTCCAGACACGATATAACACGTCTACATTGTTCGACGTGTAAAATTTAACTCACTGAAATCCCTTTCTACATCCAGCGTTCCCATACTAGTTTTAACCAATCAAAAATGACTTCCTTTGTTTTCCTGTATCTGACCTCAAAGATCAAAATGAAAAAGTCAGAGGAAAAATACAATTCTTTAAAAAAATAATAGTCCGCTAGACTATTATTTAACATAATATTGCGCCAATCGTTATCTATCTTACATAACATTTCATCTACAATTCATAGTTCAACAAAATCCTCATTCGATATCTTACTACCTTGTGTGTATGTCGGGAAATTGTATTGAAGCAAAAAATGATTTTAATCAACACAAAGATAGCAAGCCACTTATTAAGCTTATACACTCAGGTGATTCTGAGAGAATGAAAAGTCCTATCAGATTTCATTATTGGCGGCCACAATCTTAACAACATAAGAAATACAGATGGTACAGTGTTTTTAGCAGACACAAAAAGGAAACTACAAGAGCATCGACAGAATGCAATGAAAAAAAGTGAGAAGAAAGGATTAAACATTAATTACAAAAAGACAGACTGCGTCGTTGTCAACAGAAGAAACAGCCCAACATGCAAATTTCAAATTGGAGATATCAATAATCAAATAATCACATAGGACAGAAAGTGCAACCGTAAAATCTGAATGCGCATTGAGATAGTGAAAGATGCCTTTCGTAAGCAAAGCAAAGTATTAAGAAATAGAAAAAGTTCATTAGAAACAAACATAAAGAGCGTTGAACTGTTACGTAATATCAGTCCTCCTATATGGTAGTGAATGCTAGACATTCTTCTCACAGGTAAAGAAGAGAGTTGAAACAAAAGAAATGTGGTTCTACAGAAGGATGATGAGAATACCATAGGACAAACATACGAAGAAGGACGAAGTTTTAAAGAAAATGGAAATAAAAAGGATACTTATACTTAACACCAGAAAGAGAACAACTGGAATTTATAGGTCACGTAACGAGGAAAGACGGCTGGGAAATTTTGATACTGACAGGACAATGTGAAGGCAAGAGGGATAAAGGAAAAGTGCTTGAATTAATTCAGCAGCAATGTCAAAGAGAGATAACAAAAAGTCAAAATTTCTTAAGAGTAGTAAAATACAGGAAATTTTGACGAGCCATGACCGGCAAATACAAGAAGAAGAAGAAGAAGAAGAAGAAGAAGAAGAAGAAGAAGAAGTGTGTCAACATCGGAACTTTCTTATTATGAAAAGCGTACCTTTACCGTTTCCAGTGTTTTATTTCTCATTTTTAGTTTATGCAACAAATATTTAATAAAATTTCGACTGGCCGTGTATTTGCTTTCGTTCTATGAGAGTTGAAATATCTAAGGCACATTATGAGGAGAGAAGTTTTGGAAAATTTGATACTCACAGATTGAAGGCAAGAGTGACAAAGCAAAACAAACTACAGAGCAAGCTTTATTAGATTGATGGCAGAATAGAGTTTAGGAGAGCTAACAAAAAGACAGAATTTATTAAGAGCTATAAAGGACAGGAAATTCTGGGAAGCCAGTATCGCCAACTTCATGAAGGGAAGGATACGGCACATGACTTTTACAACCCAGTTGTAAAAGTTATGGGAATGATTAAAAAGATACTGAAACTCGAACGATGACAAAAATAAAACACATTTTTTTATCTAAAATAAAAAAAAGCTTGTTAATGATTAATGCGCAAATAGAAAAAAAAAATTATCGTTTAATCCAAAATGTTCAATTACTTCTGCGAAAAGACTTTATTTATCATAGGTTTCAACCTAGGGTTTGCTAAATGATTACATCAAACAGATAATCCAGAAGAAGAAGGATTTTTTTAATAGCTGTTTTTGTTTAATTAATTGGCAACAGCAACAAACGAATCCTATTATTAACTTGCCTTAGGTCATTCGTCATGACTGCATATGGGTACAAAACAAATGCAGGTCAAGGAGAATTTTTTTAAATAATTACTTTTACAGCGCTTGAGCAGGTCATCAGAACGAATGCTATCAAATCCAGGATAGACCAATCATAAGAAGAAAGAACATGCAGGATGTGTGGGGAAGCTGACTAGAGAGTCACCTACAATCTCGATGAATGACTCAAAGAAACGCAGAAAGAGAAAAGCGACGAAATGATTGAATCTCTATCTATAAAAGGCAGGATGTGTGTGTGTGTGTGTGTGTGTGTGTGTGTGTAACGAATGCACGGCCGCAATTTTCGACGGATTTGCACCAAACTTTACATAGACATGCTCCAAGTTATCGGGAAGGCAATTAACGACTTTGCATTTCCCAACTCCCATCGATAGTGGAAATAATCGATATTTCCATGCTTCTACGGCAGTTTTCATGTAGTTTGCGGCCATTTTCTACTGGCCAGCGTGAGAGCCTATAGATGGCTGCCATGAATAGGCAGGAAGATTCTATTGGCCAGTGTGAGAGCCAACAGCTGACTGACACGAATGTTAACTAGCATGCTAGCAGGCAAAATAAATCGATAGCTGCATTCGTCACAAGTGGGAAAAATTTAAATCTGCATGGCACTTTACTCCAATTGACTCATTCGCTTGCTTAAACTCAACATTGATTCTGATTCCGCAGAACTGGGTTGGGTGTGAAAAAGTATCAGTTGTTAACATTCTTTTTTCATTCGGTTTTTCCAGTTACGAGTCCTTTTTTAAAGCTGATCGTCTTGTGTTCATTTTGTTTAGTTCTTTTTTCGTAACAGATTTACTGTTTAGTATAGAGCTTAGAAAAAATTCGCAGTGTGAGATAGGCAAGAAGTAAGGCCTGTGGCAACATCAACACGGCAAAGGGCACTCCTTTTAAGTCAAGTGATAGCGATTGTTGTATGAGTCGTACGATTTTTGAATCAAGCACGGGGAACGCCGGGCCATGTTGCTAGTTGGTTATAGAATCCATTGGAAAATATACTTGTCTTCAGTGTAAAAGAGAATTGGTATGAATATCCGTAGCAGAAAATGAGAGTCACAAGATATGAGTTTTTCACTCCAGACCTATGATGTGACTGAAGCACGAATACCCAGTGGAGTAATGAATAGCGGCTCCGCTTGGCGAATTGGACAGCCGAGTTCGAATTCCAGTCATATCTATTACATTCACATACGTGATAAAACCCTTGTGAAAGGTATGAATCCTCTTCTCCACCTCCCAGATATGAGTAAGTAGCAGGACAGACCGGGTTCTGTAGTCCTGGATGGCAACTGGTCTACCGCAGAAAGAAATGGCAACCTACTGCGAGAGAAATCTGCCTCGTCAATAAGCGTGTATAACGTATGGCACATAACTGACCGATAACTATAAAGCAAGTTTCAAGTTATCTATAATAGCTCCGATCATCTTCAAATGATATTTTGTTGGAAATTAGAACCGAACCACAATTTAGTCCACGGGGGTAATTTGTTCTAATTCCACGTTCCATGTCTCTCGATAGTTCAGTTTTGAGTTAATTCGCCTTGATAACTCTCCAAGTTTTCTTCTCTCTCTGAGGCTATGGGTTGAACTCACAACACTTTGAGTCAAGTCACTTTTTGATTCAATCAACCGACATTTTTATCCACTGGAAAATTCCAACAAATATCACCTGAAATATAACCCAGAGTCTACAACGACCGAAACGTTGTGCATGTGACAATAAAGATGAGGACAACAGTCCGAACAATGTAAATAGTGTAAATAGTTACAATGCCTCATCTCAAAAATATAGTTTAGATGATATAATAGCAAGTGTCAAATTATTGATTTTGCTGTTACATATAATACAAAAGTGAACCCCAAAGTAATTGAAAAATAGTAAAATACAAAAAAGGACCTGGTTAAGGAGCTGAAGAAGCTATAGAACATGAATGCAGAACTAATGAGTACGATTGAAATTCTACCTCGAAAACTAAAAAAAGCGCTTCGGGAGAATGTGAACCAAGTTTGTAAACCAGCAGAAAACTATCAAAAGTTCTTGGGTTGTGAGGCGTCTTGTTGGCACCATGCCTCAGTTGACTCAGCAATCTGCGATTCCAGCATATAACAGCAACAACAACAACAATAATAATAATAATAATAATAATAATAATAATAATAATAATAAACCACTGAATATAAAACCCGGCATGACAGAGTGGGCCAATATCTGCCCTGGAAAATTTGCAACTACTACGGGAAGGAAACTGAAAGAAACTGGTACGAACACCACCCAGACCCGGTTACGTAGATAGGACCTATTACAATTCTATGGGACTACACAATACACACTGACAGAACAATCAAAGCCAACCGCCCAGACATTGTTATTAAAGACCACAAACAAAATAAGTGCCTCCTTATTGATATGGCAGTCCCTGCAGACTGCAATGTATCTTTGAAGATATTCGAAAAGCTGTCAAAATACAAGGACCTTGAAATAGAAATCGAAAAAATGTGGCACATGGGAACATCAACAATCCCTGTTGTAGTTGGAACCCTTGGACTCGTTGGAAAAGATTCCAGTAGACTAATTGAAGGGATCCTTGGAAGTCCATGCCTCAAAGAGATACAAAAAATTGTTCTGACAAGTACAGCCCACACTTTACGAAGGGCTTTATCTATGTAATTATTTTAAAAAAATGTTTTTTATTTTTTTGAAGTGGAAAGTACCATGGTGCCATTTCTAACCTTAGGTCCCTGGGCGGGACCCGGAAAGAAATGTGTAAACGCCAGATATCAAAGAAAATAATAATAATAATAATAATAATAATAATAATAATAATAATAATAATAATAATTCATTTTTATCTTAAAAGATTTTGTTAATGAATAATTCCCTGCACACTTACAAAGAATTATCAACACCCCCGCCACAAAGAAAAATCTGCATGTACATAAGATCTTATGTGAAAGTCTTGGTTAAAGACTGCATCAAACAGCATGTCAAAATGGATACCTGATCTTTTTCTTCCAGCAGCAACAGTTGCATTAATTCCTAGTCAGCTACTCGTTCTTTTCCCCAGATATTCAGTGCACAACGTACAGAACGCTTGACTCAAAGAAATTTGAAGTCAATTATTTCAAGTGATATAGACATTTACCTCGGAGTTTGTTTCTTTCATTTACGTTTCTATAAGATGCTTTTAACAAACGACGAAGAATGAAAGGAAATACACGACAAAACGAATTTTTAACGAATATTTATTCCATAAAATAAAATAAAAATAAGTAATAAAAATGTTAGAATAAGGTAAAGGTATGCTTTTGATAACACAGAGTGCAAATGTCAACACCCTTCTTCTTCTATCTAAACATATGTCCTTAAATCCTTCGTTTTCGAGTTATTAACTGTAAAGTTTACGATAGATGGCGCTGTGTTGCCATACAGATTAAGTTACATTTGTCATTCGTGTACATTTTTGGCTAGTCTGTCTTCAACGTTTAACGTGTGTAGTAGTGAGTTAACGATGAAGTGTTCTGTTTATCAATGGTATGATATTCATATCGTGTACATGCAGATATGATTTTTACATACGGCCGCGTGAAAGGTAGTGCCTACACTGCTGTATCAGAATGCGTTTCCAGACCGGAGGCAGCCGAGTCATCCAACCTTTGCTGCTGTTTATAGTCACGTTGCTGAGACAGGGTCTGTGGCACCACAATCTACGACAAGAATTATTTTTGGATTGTATCTCGGATTGTACATTTAACAGCATCTACCGTAAAGTTTAAACTTAATAACTCAAAAACGAAGGATTTGCGGAGATATGTTTATATTTTTGTCCTTGTTTTGATGTGAGAAACACGTCCCCAGAGTTTGTAAAAGTATTTTTGATACACCCTCTATATATATTCTTTTATTATAATCTAAGTATTCCATCGAAATTGCAGTTCTTATAATTAGACAGATTTATGTATATATTTTTAAACTATTTACATATCAATCTTTGGGCACTTTGGCGTAGTGCAACGATTACCTAGCTTGTCTTGCAAGATCACTTAAGAGTGAGTAGTTAGTTTTATTCTCAGAGTACTCCATACTTTCGGCCTTGTGATACATCTAAGCTTCGCATAGTAAATCAGTCTACACGAGTAGGCGATCATGTATCGTCAGCCATGTATCATTTTTGTGATACATCTAAGCTTCGCATAGTAAATCAGTTAGTCATGTGCCATGCGTGATACATGCGTAGACGATCATGTATCTTTCGATACATGACTGACGAGGCAGATTTTTTTCCTGCAATAGGTTGCCATTTCTTTCTGCGGTAGACCAATTGCTATCCAAGGCTATATAGAACCCAGGCTTTCTTGTCTGTTAGTTTAATCCTCACATACTTTCGGCCTTGTGCTACATCTAAGCTTCGCATAGTAAATCAGTCAGTCGTGTGCCATGCGTGATACACGCGTAGACGATCATGTATCTTTTGATACATGACTGACGAGGCAGATTTTTTCCCGCAGTAGGTTGCCATTTTCTTTCTGCGGTAGACCAGTTGCTGTCCTGCTATGTATCCATAGCTGGGAGGGGTGTAAAAAAGAAGTGTATTCATATCTTTCCCGAGGTTTCGTAAGTGTATATAATGGATTCGACTGGAATTCGAACTCGGCTCTCCGATTAATCAATCTGTGCCGCTATCCATTACTCCGCCGTACCTCCATAAATCACTATTTACTTATAAATCATAGTATTTATACTATTTATTTTTACCTACCACAAAGACTGTTTCATATCAACATCCCTGAAAACAAGCTTGCAAATCATTCTTCACGCGGAATCGAAACGCTAGGGTCAACTTTTTATGTTTTACAAATGTATTTTCAGTCTGCATTTCTGGCATAAGGATTTATAGCGAAACGTCGCGATAATAACTACAAAGATGTGGACATTCGTCCAAATGTGAATAATATAAACAAATTTTTTTTTTTTTCTGACTTTTCTTCTCAAGAAAAATATTTCAGGTTCCTCATTCAGAAAGTGATGTTTGTTCTTGAGAGGAAGTTAAGGTTCCCATTATTATTCTCACTTTTTTTTTTATTATTTGTCTGTATTACGCATTCGTATCGAACTTCTTGGAAATTTTGGGGTGTCGATTTGAAATATGTTCTATGCTTTTGTCGTGTAGAGTTTTCTTTCCATCAATTTTTTTTGTATAAGAAATAAGTGTAAAATATTTAAATAACGATAAATATTTACCCCGCTGCGTTTTTTTTTCTCCTTTCTATGGAAAAGTCTGATATTAAAAGATGCATAACATCCGCCTTTCGCAAGTAACGTTTCATTCAATATCCGGGCATTGCCGAGCACGCACCTACCCACCACTGACACACGCACAAATACGCGCGTGTACGCGCGTGCGCACACACACAGACACACACACACACACACACACACATATATATATATATATGCTTGTTTGGTTGAAAGTTTTAAATGAGTATCTCGATCCCTACATATATTTCATATATTTTTCTGTTCAAAGATATTTATCGCAAACTGTTTACCTCTCTCTCACTCTCTCTATCACGCTGTCTGTTTCTCTCTCTATATATAGAGAGAGAGAGAGTGAGAGAGAGATAGTATGTATGTGCGTGTGAGTGTGTGTGTGTGCAACGGGGCACTGAAAATTCATCACCTCAACAACTACCCAGAATTGAAGCAAATGCCCTAATATTAAATTTGTGAAGGTGAAAGGGCTTTTTTTACCAGGTTGAACACTTTTGAATATATATATATATATATATATATATATATATATATATATATATATATATATATATATATATATTTATATATATATGACCTGAAAAGAAAAAAATTCTCAGAACACACGAATAATTATATAAAAAATTTAACCACACCAACTCTTGTAAGTCGTTTTTAATGAAACTTGCATAAATGAAGGATTGCTGCCAGAATACACAATTTTATATGTATATATAAAGAAATAAAGGATTAATTTCACTGATGTCTATTCAAACACGTGCATCTAATAAATTTAAAGTTTATATATTCATATATATATATATATATATATATATATATATATATATATATATATATATATATATGTATATATATATATATGTATATATATATATATCTGTATATATATATGTGTATACATATATATATATATACATATATATATATATGTATATATATATATGTATACACATATATATATACAGATATATATATATATATACATATATATATATACATATATATATATATGTATATATATATATATATATATGTATATATATATATATATATATGTATATATATATATATATCTGTATATAGATATATATGTGTATACATATATATATATATACATATATATATGTGTGCGTGTCTGTGTTTTGATCGCTGCATATATTTATCTGATCCTTCACATGTTTGTTTACCTTCTCCAACTTCCCCCACTCTCTATATTCCTCACTCTCACCAACTCTCTCTCTCTCTCTCTGTCTTTCTTTCTCTGTCTCTGTCTCTCTCTATCTACCTGTTTTATCTTCTGTGTCTTTCCGTCTCTCGCTGTCTCTCAGTCTTATATATATATATATATATATATATATATATATATATATATATATATATATATATGTATGTATGTATGTATGTATGTATGTATATAACATCATTACTTGGCTTCGAGAAAGTAGATTTCAGAGGGCTTACCCCAAGTGATAAAGGAACAGGAACAGCCCTCGGGCCTGAGCTAGTAATATTTTCATGCGTGGTACGGCGTGCACACGACAAATTTTACCCTTTATATCGTTTTTTTTCTTCTAAATACCATGGCCTACCGAGATGGCATGATGCTTGTAAGGTAAGGGGTCGTGCTCTTTCTCTAAGGCAGATGTCTGCTGTGTGAAGAGTTCTGATATTTCTTCGAATTGGTGTTGGAACATTATGATTGACCCGTGCAGATCGAAGCCCATGTCTTGAAACCTGCCGAAAAGGTGGCCATATAATATTTACGTTTTAATATAAAGGCTCAATGTATCTATGTTTTTTTTTAATATTTTTGATAAATCGAGAGAAAAAAAAAGGAATCTTCATACTCGGAAACCATTCTTAGATTTGTGCCAATCAATGAAAATTGATTTGAAACGCTCCGGGAGAGAAAGTAATTATATTACTTTCTCATCGCAAATCTATTATATCTATTAGGTTCAGTCATCAGTAATTTCCGTCTTTCGAACCCATTGTACTGAAGAATGTACCGGCCTAAGTAACTGTTCCTTGCATAAATCAAAACAGGTGATGAAAAATGATTTTGATATATAGAAATGCTCATTATTTACATTATTCGGATTATTGTCCTCATCTTTGTCGCCATATTTATTACAACGTTTCGGCCGTTGTACGCTATGGCCTTCTTCAGGTGGTTGGAATGTCGAACTGAACCGTTTATTTCGCTCACTGTCCTCAAGGACACATGCCACAGTGGATAAAGGCGTTGGTTAGATCCAGTGACAGGACACCAAAAAGTGTGAGTTCAATACCCGGCTAAGCCAGTGGAGAACTTTCAGAGGGAAAAAATTAACAGGAGATAACTGATAACTGACATCCATTAAACATGGCACGTTGAAATAGAACAGTCTACCCCAGTGAGCGAAATAAAGTGTTCAGTTCGACATTCCAACCACCTGAAGAAGGCCGGAGCGTACAACGGCCTTGGTCATTGTAATAAATATGGCGACAAAGATGAGGACAATAGTCCGAACAATGTAAATAATGTACATAATACCTCATATCAGAAATATAGACAGATAGAAATGTTCAACACAAAATGCAGTCGATTGACAAGAATAATATATCCACCTTGAGCGACAACAAAAGCTGAGCTCCATGAAAGAAAGCTGATATTGTAGGTGTGGTGAGATCTGGGTATTTAGATTTCTTAAAATTCACTGAAAAACTCGATGTATATTTATCCGACCAGCAGCTGGAAGATGTATATATATATATATATATATATATATATATATATATAACAGAGACTTGCATTCTTCAATAGGAAAAAAAGTTTGTCCTCTACGAAAATGCAAGAATAACAGATAAAAAAAAGCTTTAAAACTCGGTCTATAATCGATTATTAGCTTTTACCGATCGCTTCGAAACGCTCTTAGGGTGGAGATTGATGCAAAAGTTCGTCGTAAATATTTGCCCGCCCAAATTTGCGGAATTTTATACAGACGGTATCGAAGAGCTGTCTGATAAGTGATAACATTCCATTGCAGATAATGGGGGAAACTAACTGAATATAATTATGCTTTATTTTTTTCAAGAATAAAGTTGGTAAATAAAAATGGAAATTTTGTATCAATCAACAAAATGGCATATTTGCTTTCAGTAATTCTCTTTTAGCATTCAGGAACCCAAGTCTCACAAGCCACTCAAATTCTTTAATCCTGTAAGATAGTGCATCCTGCAAATCGGTCTCGCAACTCAGCCTCGTAAATTAAAAATGGCTAAAATATTTCCATGGATACTTTTGGAAAAAAAAAATAGAAAGAAAATTAATTACCACATATATAGTGTGACTCGTGAAGCGATCTCGCAGCCCGCCCCTCCCCGATAGAGCTGTCTAGAAAAAAGGGTAAATTTGAAAACAGTGGCTGCTCCTACTAAGAAACGAATTGAGTTCTCCTGGCCACTGCCGTTTTTCGTAAAGAAAACGCTAAAATTTCCCTTTCACTCTGCCGTGTGCCGATCGCTTAGGGGTATGCCAAATCAGTCGACTTTCGATCCCGGTTTAAAGCAATCGGACATCTAGCCACACTGAAGAGCTGTGATACAGCGAAACAGTCTGTCTGTGTTGACTATCTATCTATCTATCTATCTATCTATCTATCTATCTATCTATATGTATATATATATATATATATATATATATATATATATATATATATATATATATATATGTGTGTGTGTGTGTGTGTGTGTGTGTGTGTGTGAGTGCAAAGTAGTAATAAGTCAAAGAGGTACATTTGATAACGAACTGTTCTCTCCGGCATCTGGTGTAAAATATATATGGTCATTCTTTGTTGTGGTACAGGGCTTATGAATCCTCTCTCTCTCTATCTCTCTCTCTCTATATATATATATATATGAATCCTCTCTCTCTCTCTCTCTCTATATATATATATATATATATGAATCCTTTTCTCTCTCTCTCTCTATATATATATATATATATATATATGAATCCTCTCTCTCTCTCTATATATATATATATATGAATCCTATTCTCTCTCTCTCTCTCTCTCTCTCTCTATATATATATATATATATATATATATATATATATATATTTTGAATTGGACATAGTCCGACAATTTATTTAAAGACATTTATAATATGTTTAACGTTCTTTTTATAGATACAAGTATTTAAGCAAATGCTCTGTTTTATAATAAACAGTATTAAATAACATTTACCGGCCTGAATGAAAATTTCTCGGACATTCAGGCCGGTAAATGTTATTTAATACTGTTTATTATAAAACAGAGCATTTGCTTAAATACTTGTATCTATAAAAAGAACGTTAAACATATTATAAATGTCTTTAAATATATATATATATATATAGATATATATGAATGAGAGAGAGAGAGAAACGAGACATTTATGAATAATTTTGAAGTAAGGCTGATACATTTTAAGAGGCTCTGGTGAAGGAGAAAATGTTTAATGTTTAAAATTATATTCACTATATATGCTTCCACACTATAAGTCATCATATACAAGTATTTAATTTTTTCTTTACTGATCGCTTCCTTTATGATGATGGCGTTGATGACTAAATTCGCCGCCAACGTCCAGGTTCAGGACTGGAAGCTTCCAGGTTCACCAAAATCTGCTCTCGTAATCCATTACCTATCACCGTTTGTCTTGGCAAGATTGAGCTGGAGGTGAAACAAAATCATAGTAGAAGAAAGTGCCGATGGCATGAATTTGTTTAAGGTGAGCATCAACTTACCAGGAAATGGCCCACACACCTGATCTCATTATATTCCACTCCAGCACATATGGGATGAGACATGCAGAACCCTGTTATGTAACTGCAACAGACTGCCGGACTGTTACACTTTCTAGTGGCGCTTTCTGGAGTATGTCTGCCATGCGCAGACCTCTCATCAGGTAGTTCAAACATTGAGATCTGGTGTAATCGTCTTCCGGTTGTTCGACCGATGGGGTCTTTGAGAATGTCGCGCTTAGTCTGGGTCCTCGTCTTCGACAATGCCGCCAAGGGTGGATCTATTATTGTTTTAGAACACTCGACGGCTTCGCCCTCTGAGTCAGTGGACCAGACAAGCCTCTCTATCACGACAAGGAGCGACTATAAATGGGTGTATAGATACAGGTTACTGAATAAAAATATTTACACTTGCCTTGATAAAGTTCCTCAAGAAACGAAAACACGTTGAGGTAAGAGGTTTTCCTTCCTTTTGTTTTTTCTTTCATTTAATAATCTTGTCTTTATAGATATATTTTATTTTATTTTAGATACATAGATAACTGAAAGGACTTATATAGAGAGAGATGGAGAGACAGATAAATAGATATAAAGATATTTTAAAGGAGATAGATAGATAGATAGATACATTGAAAAGACTGATATATATATATATATATATATATATATAGAGAGAGAGAGAGAGAGAGAGAGGGGGGGGAGAGTTTAAAGAACTAAGATAGATAGATAATTGAAAGGACTGTTATATAGAGAGAAATAAAGAGATAAATAGATATATAGATAATTTAAAGCAATGAGATGGATAGATAGATTGATAATTGAAAAGACTTACATATATATATATATATATATATATATATATATATATATATATAGAGAGAGAGAGAGAGAGAGATAGATAGATACAGAGAGAGAAAGGGAGAGATAGAGAGTTTAAAGGACTGAGAGAGATAATTGAAAGAATTCTTATGCATAGAGAGATAAATAGATATATAGATCATTTAGAGGATTGAGATAGATAATTTAGAATCTGTTATATACATATATATATATATATATATATATATATATATATACATACGGAGAGAGAGAGAGAGTTTAATGGACTGAGATAGATAATGGAAAAGACTGTTATATATATATATATATATATATATATATATATATATATATATATATATATATATATATATATATAGTGAGAGAGAGAGAGATAAGGAGAGAGAGAGTTTTAAGGACTGGGATAGATAGATAGATAGATAGATAGATAGATAGATAGATAGATAGATAGATAGATAGATATGGTTATTAAGAACGGGAAGCGTCTCTGTCCAGAAATATTTTAAACGTTGCAGAGCTAGTTCTTTAGATTTTAATTCTAGTTAATATAAATATTAATAAAAACAATATATATATTATACTCTTTTTTCTTTTTTCCAGTTTTTAATTCTTATAGATTTACTGATAATATATATATATATATATATATATATATATATATATATATATATTTGAATATAGGCGCGTATAAGCATATATTCAGACACGCGAATACGAATAGACAGACACTCTCTTTCCCTCTCTCTCTCTCTCTCTCTCTCTCACACACACACACACACACACACACACACGTATGTAGACACAAACACATGTACACACACGCGCGTGTGCTTTTGAAAGTAATCGAGGAGAGACACGCAAGGGAACGGGGGAAGAGGATTTTTCGCAGCGCTCTCCTGTTGTTTGATGATGCATGTCTCGAAGGCGGCATTGTTTCGATGAAAATGTGATTTTGTTTCTCTTTTGCGAAATGTCAACCAGCTGGATGGGGCAATGTTGGCATCTTCATTTCGACGCGAGCAGGCGTCGAAACACATTTAATGTAGACCGCGAGGCGTGATAATTTTCAAATTTATTTATCAATTACTCGTCCTAGCGAGCATTTTCTGGTCAGATAGAGCCACAAATGAATGTCGGAAAATGCAGGTGTTTATATATATTAACAATCAGTTAGGATGCCGCTCACACACAAAAAGAGCGCAGAGCTTCAACTACAGTATACTTTATATATATATATATGCGTGTGTGGTCTATATTAATAATCGAAATCAGCCAGGTGTTATATGGATAAGCATTAACTCTTGCGAGCTCTATTCAAAATAAGGGTGCGTAAAAAAATCTTTTCAGTACATACCGTGATATCTACAATTCGGGAAACGGTAATGTTTTCATGTCTATAGAATCACTTATGTTCGACAGTATTATCCATTAAAAACATTCTTTCCGATTCGGCGAATGGCAATGAAATTAGATCCAGTAGTTTGCATCCAAACTAAAAGAGGATGAAATAAGAAAAAAATGTAGTCATTATATATAAAACTAGGAATAAAAATTTATGAGCTACTTTGAAGAATTAGGAGCTTTTGTATATGTCTAAAATACACATTTATAGAGCTCAATAAGACTGCGCTATCCGCGGGAAATCGTCAAACGTATTTTCACTTACCCGCAGTTGAATTAATCAGCCACACTTTTATTGAGCTGAAAACACTTTTCAATATATATTTTCAAAGAAATATATATAAATAAAACAAAATGATACAAACCTTAATTTTTAATAATTATATTTTGAGAATATAAAAAGGATAGAAGTTATAATATTGGCTCTGCAATCAAAAATAATTATCATTTCATTTTTTTGTTGACATTATTTTGAACAATGTATCTCAGAGATATCAATTTCGATAACTATTATTGATTTATTATATTCTATTGATTTATAATTTTTATTTTATTAGATTTTATAAAAGATGATAGGAGGTTCAGTTTGCAATGCAAATTCTTTGTAAAATTATCTCCCTACGGAAGCCCAAACAAATTATGTTCATACGGTGTGATTTCCTAAAATGTAAAAAACAAAATAAATATTTTTAGGTAAATTCATAATTTACAGTGATTAATCGATAGTTATATATATATATATATATATATATATATATATATATATATATATATATATATTTCAACGTTAAAATTAACGTTTCTTCACGTGGGAAGACACGTTAATTTTTAACGTTGAAGCAAGATGTACAGTTTTGTAGTGTGTAGGTAAGTGTTCTAATGTAACAGTGCATAATAAATAAATATTAATCGCTCTAAATTTGTATTGAGCCCTGTTTTAATTTAATGTTTTGAACGTTGAAATTTTACTCTTCGTTCTTTTACAATTGGGTATATATATATATATATATATATATATATATATATATATATATATGGCAATAAGGAATTTTTAATTTTAAGAATGTCCATATATATTTATATATTTCGATCAGCCGAAATGTCAGGCAACCTATGGAGGACGCGAAGTGAAACATTTCAATGTCTAATAAATAAAAGTGTGTAAATGGTGTTCTGGATTTTCTTTTTATATGTGCAACAATCCTTCTTTCATACATCTTTCATATTCTGCGGAATCAGAATCAGCGTTGAGTTTAAGCAAGCGAATGAGCCAATAGGAGTAAAGTGCCATGCAGATTTAAATTTTTCTCACTTGTGACGAATGCAGCTATAGATTTTTTTGGATGCTAGCATGCTAGTTAACATTCGTGTCAGTCAGCTGTTGGCTCTCACGCTGGCCAATAGAATCTTCCTGCTTATTCGTGGAAGCCAGCTATAGACTCTCACTCTGGCCAGTAGAAATGGCCGCAAACTACATGAATGCTACCGTAGAAGCACGAAAAAATTGATTATTTCCACTATCGATAGGAGTTGGGAAATGCAAAATCGGTCTTGCCCTTCTCACTAACTGGGAGCATGTGCATGTACATTTTGGTGCAAATCCGTCGAAAATTTCGGCCGTGAATTCGATACTCACACACACACACACACACACACACACACACACACACACACACACACACACACACACACACACATCCTGCCTTATATATATATATATATATATATATATATATATATATATATATAAAGCTCAAACACTAATATTCCATGGTTATAATTTATTACATTGGAATCGTCATCACGATCCAATATATATATATATATATATATATATATATATATATATATATATATATATATATATATACATATATATATATATATATATATATATATATATATATATATATATATATATATATACATATATATATATATATATATATATATATATATATATATATATATATATAATTAATTCATTGAGTCTGAAAGAATATATATATATATATATATATATGAATTGAATCGTGATTACGATTCCAATGTAATAAATGATAACCATGGAATATTAGTGTCCTAGCCTTTTATATTATATTCTTTCTCTGTCCTCGACATTGAACTCTGCTTGTATTCTATCCTCTTGTAATATATATATATATATATATATATATATATATATATATATATATATATATATATATATATATATATATGCATTGATTTTTATATATAGAAATCGATGCAGATATATATATATATATATATATATATATATATATAATACTATATAGACGGATAGATACAACGAAAGACTTTAATAATCCTATTGTTATGAAAAGATAAAAAAGATTAATCATTTCAAATATCCTGAAATCCCAGTGTACCACCAAATAACTACTTTATACATTGTTCTCATCCGTACAGATCAAACCCTACGCTGGGTTTATCTATGTAAAATGTCATTGTTTTTAGTTTGTTTTATTTTTATTTTTTTACATAAAAGTAAAGTGGAAAATCTCATGGTGTTATTTCTGACCTTAGGTCTCTGGTTGGGACACGGAAGGAAATGAGTAAACTACAGAAATCAACTTACATGATGAATAATAACAAAATACAATACACACGGAGAGAACAATCGCAGCTAATCGGCAAGACATCAGGATCAGAGACCACAAAAACAGAATATGCCTTCTTATTGACAAGGTAGACCCTGCAGACTGTAATGGAGGCCTAAATTACATTCAGAAATAGAATGGTTTTTCCCAGTGCCTCAGTATCAAGAAAACAATAGTATACACGTATTTTAAGTTTTGAATCCATAGTATCGTTACTGGACACATTCCGAGTAGACTAGTGACCTTTGCCTTAGTATCATGTAAAGTCAACGACAGTAGGTGCCATATTAACTAGACGTCATAGAAATGCCCAGTTGTATATCAGTTCTAATCTGACATTTACTTAGTTAATGTTAACGCTGGCTTTGTTGCTCATGGCTTAGTCAACATGAATTATCAGAGATAGAAGTTGGTGAAATTTGAAACGACATTCCATTTTTGAACTTGTGGACTTATTTGACATT
This sequence comes from Acanthosepion esculentum, assembly GCA_964036315.1. Taxonomy (NCBI): domain Eukaryota; kingdom Metazoa; phylum Mollusca; class Cephalopoda; order Sepiida; family Sepiidae; genus Acanthosepion; species Acanthosepion esculentum. The sequence goes on from OZ038488.1 coordinate 73,007,884, forward strand.
ACTCGATCTACATTATTCTGTACGTGTTGAGGATATATGATGGAATGCATTACCATCCACTATGGACAAATCAGTGGCCGACCACTTGTCTTTAAGGATCGTGACCTCATATATCTGCCTACTATTGTCTATGGTATCAGATTCACATTTAGTAGAAGCGATATTAGATGCATATGCAACAGCTCAGTTCAATGTTCTTCAACTTTTATGGAAGAGGTTTCAAACCTTATGAAACAAATATGTTCTTATGTACCGAGGGAGAGTTACAGAGGGCCAAGGTATTGCCAATGTGAAGGGCATTACCTTCAGGTGGGAACACTGCTAGAAGCACGTTTCTACACATTAAAATTAGTTTATATCATATTCACAATCGGGAATGGACTCGCGGTGTATTAGGAGTGCCCTCCATAACTTCGGGCCTGGTTAGAAGTAATGAATAAGAGACGTAATATTGAACACTGATAGTTGTAATCAATACGCCTGGTTAATTAATTAATTAGTTATTAATTATTAATTAATTAATTAATTAATTAATTATTATTATTATTAATCAGAATGAATGCTCTTGTGATAGTAAGTTGAATATGTAAGTACAAAATGTAAACATTTTTAAAAAAAATTAATTCAGAATTTTCAGTAATGTTAAATAATTTTAATTTCCTTCATTTGACTCCAAACAGGGCAAAAATTGTATTCTCTTCTCTGTTACAAAAATGGTGTGTCGTTGGTCGATCGATTTGCGTCATTTAATCATTGGGGAGAGCGTGTGTGTGTGTGTATGTTGGTATGGAAAGGAAAAGAGGAAAATTTATGAAACATTAAAATTTGAGGAAAATATGGTCACAGGGACTCTGTTCTCTGTTCTCCTTGTGAGTGTCAAATTCTCTAAGCTCTCTTTTCGTATTATGTGGCCCAAAAAATGCAACTGTCCTTTTCCTTAAAAAACTTTTTCTTAAAAATACCTCGTTACTTGCATACTTATTCCATGCTATTTTCAGTATTTTTCTGTAAAACCACATCACTGTGAGATAGTTTACCAGCAATCACTGCCATATAAGAGGATTGGTATTACATAGCGGTCCAATCATCTCCTCTTCGTGCCTAACAAAATATTCTTGTTTCATAATATTTCCTTTAACTTTCGGATTTGCTATTCTTATGCGCCTTCAGATTTAAAAATTATTTTCACAGACACCATAATACCGAATAATAAAAATATCAACGTGAAAAAGATTTTATAAATTTTCCCAAAATGAGAATATGGAAACGGACATTAAGAGAATGTAGAATTTAAGCGTAATTATTATTTCAAGATAAACGGGGAGTAGCAAGAATGAAAAAGATGAAGACTTAAGTACTAATTAATTATAAAGTGTATTTAATTAAGACGGATTATATATAAGGGTGTTTCATTAAGACGGATCAAAGTCAGCAGTAAATAAATCAATGTTACCGGTGAAAAATTATTTATTTCTTTATTGGATCATGTAATTTATGTCATAGCAATTATGTGAAAAATAATATTGCCCACATCTCCGACACATCTGAACGAAAAAGAAAAAAAAATCATTAGACGCTTAAACTTAATTCACATATAAATATGTCCAATTTATTGCAACATTCTTTACCATCGTCAGAAACAAAGAAAAGAGCACAGCACTTTTACTGTTTTTACTATCAATTTGCTCAAAGATGAAGAAGAGACTTGTAGCAACAGATATATGGTTCTACAGAAAAACGCTGAGAATACCAGCATTCTAACATGGGACGGAATTGGCGACACTGAGATTCGAAGAACTATTGGAATGGACAAACATACATTCTTAAAGCTAAGCTAACTGATAGAAAAAAAAAATTATATCTGTTCTCTTATATAACAGTGAATGTTGGACAAATTTCCTCAAAGATGAAGACGAGACTTGAAGGAACACAAATGTGGTTTTATAGAAAGAAACCGAGGATACCATAGATCAATTACAAGGTTTTAGAGACAATGGAAACAAAAAGGAACCTTATGCTTAATATCAGGTAGAGACAGTTGAAATTTCTGAGGCACGTAATGTGGGAGGATGGTTTAGAGAATCTGTTACTCGCGGGAAGAATTGAGTCCAAGAGGATCAGATGAAAACAACTCAAAACCTACTTAGTGAGCTTGAGTAAATAAATGGCGGGCACAGTTTAGAAATAACGAAAAGACAGCATTTATTTAGAGCTGCAAGGGAAAGGAAATTGTGGAAATCCATGATCGCCTACGTGGTGAGGGGACACAGCACATAAAGAGGGAGAGGTTCGCGTGCGTGTAGGTATATAACCCATCGTCAAATATAGGAACGTCTACATACGTAGGCAGGTCTGGACGACTTAATTCGGCGGCGTTGCGTGAGCGAAGATGTATCGAATGCTTGTTGGGCGGAAGAATGGAATGACGAATTTCATTGCAAGAATACAAACCAGCAAGGCCATCCATAATTTTTTTTCGTGTTTACACGCGTGTGATTTAAACAAAAATTGATGCTGGAGCCCCTTTTTACGCTAGCGATCCGAGGTGGGGGCTATTTTTACCAAACACGACAAACACAATCCTTTCTATTGAAATCTTCGGCTTTTTGTATTTCTATCTTAGCTTAGTTCGTCATGTAATTTCCTGTGAGCTCGAACGAACAGTAAGAGGGCAAGCACCAATCGGGATGACATGTACAGTTTAGAAATAGGCTGTGAAAAATTATTGGTAGCCCGGCACGTCGTGTCTGTTGGGGGTTAGAGGTTGGGGGCGGGGTCTGTTTGTTCAGTTATATCTCTTTTTTTTCCCCTGAAAACAGGTCCAAAGAAAAAATAAATTATAAATGAAGAAAAGAAGTAGATTTTTGCCGGGTGGCGGAAAGAAGATATAAAAAAAAAAGGAAAGAGAAAAAAAAAAAAAGGAAGCGACGACGGAGATGTGGAGAACGTCATTACCATATCTCATATCCAGAAAGTATTAACCACTCAAAAATCTATCTCTTTAGATATTAGAGTTAAAAAAATGTGATTCATCGTTTATCAGGTTGGAGCGGCTAAACCCTAACTTTGCAGCATTGATTGAGTTCAAAAGAGTCCACTCGGCCTTGTGGGTGATAAATTTTCCACCCTACAAACCCCTTTCCCCAAAACGAAATGTCGCCAGCCTCTTGCTATTCTATTGCTATTTTTTTATCTGGGAACAAAAGGCAATTAAGAGGTGGTTCCACGTTCCTGAAAACCTCTAATCTCCAAATCAGATGCCTTGCTGCTTGATGTGTCACGTCACATCTCAGTGAGTAGCCGGGGTAAATATCTACTTAGAGCCAGTTGAATTTCTAGGATATATACTAAGGAAAGAATGTTTGGGGAATTTAACACTCACAAGGCATATCGAATGCAAGCGTGACCGAGATAAATAACAGCTAACCTACCTCACGTGCTTGTGGAAAGGGATAGTATAACGGGGAGTGTGAGGGAAGGTAAAAAAAAAGGCTGCCATTGCTAAGAGCTTCGAAGCAGAGGAAGTTGCAGAAAGTTCTGGTCGCTAACGATCAGACAGAGACAGGATACGCGGTGGAAGAAAGATTAGATTTTACAAGTAGACGAAGAGACTTGACTGCTAGAGAGTAGAAGGGGCGTGTTACTCCCTGATTGAAAACTTAGCTTTATATATTCTAATTTTCAGCCTATTTCCAACACCGGCGACATCGAAATATTGAACTTAATCTCGCATTCTCTCGTACGCATAAATACATGCACACACCCATACATACGTTCGCACAAGCGCGCGCGTACACACACACACACACACATATATATATATATATATATTACATTTATTTCAATTCTGTTTTATATAGAACGAAAGCTACTAGCGTCAAGATGAAAGAATGGAAAAACACTATACAAATCTCCATTTTTTAACAAAAAAATTACATCGAGCTTACATGCAAGTGTATGAGAATTTGTATGAAAATACTGAACAACATGAAAAGAGACCTAAATATTTTTTTAACAATAATACACAGGGGCCACCATCGACCCACCGTCCTCCCCCAAAACACCCAAACACTATAATAGATAAAACGAAACGAGGCTTTAAAATATGCCTAAAGGTGAAAAAAGAAAGATTTTTCGCAGAAGGTGTGTGTTTAAGAGAGAGAGAGAGAGAGAGAGAGAGAGAGAGAGAGAGAGAGAGAGAGGAAAAAAAGAGAGAAAAAAAACCCTGAATAATGTTTGTAAAAATAAGAAATCGTGAAAGATTTGAAAGTAAGAGGAATTTTTTGATTCCGTTTTCTCTCGATTTTGGTGGGAGGACAATAGGGAAAAACGAAGAATATTTTTCCACAAAGTAAAAAAGAAATCGTCCATAAAAAGTAGTAATTTGAAATATAAGCAGAAGAAAAAAGTTACGGGAACCACAACAGAGAGAAAATATTTGGAAAAAAAAGAAGCAATATTAACAAATAAGATATTTCAAATGTTTTTTGAGATCGTAAATATATTACATATATATATATATATATATATATATATATATATATATATATATATATATATATATATATATGTGTGTGTGTGTGGTGTGTGTGTGTATGTATGTGTGTGTGTATGTGTGTGTGTTAGCGTTCTCATGCGTATGTGCGCCTGTATGTGTATCTACATAAGTATATATATGGGGATAGTTACAGACACATAAACACACACACACACACACACACACACACACACACACACTTATATGTGTGTGTGTGCGCGCGCGCGCGTGTGTATTTAAAATCATAATGTATACACACAGGCACCAAAAGCATATGTGTACGTAATCTCTCTCACACTCTCCTCCTCCTCTCTGTCTCTATCTACATATACATATACATATATATATATATGTATATGTGTGTGTGTGTGTGTGTGTATGAGCAAAACATAATAATCATATATAAAAATCTCGCATCTTTTTTATATATATATACATATATATATATATATATATGCTTGTGTGTATAGATAATTATTTAAAGCTACAAGCATAGAAAAGTTAAAACACGCACGTAAAGTTTAATCACCTCCCCCTCTCTATCTCTCTTTATATATATATATATATATATATTTATATATGTATGTATGTATATATCTGTGTATGTGCGTGTTTTTGTGTTTAACAATCTATGTTTAAGCATATTTAGGCGTGCTACACCAAAGTATGTAGGAGTATTACTTATAAGATCGTGCATATATACACAGATAGTTATAATCATACACCGATACACTCATAGATACATGCATACATATGTATATATATATATATATAAATACGCCTAGTAGAAACACGAACGCATAACATCTCTAACACTATATATATATATATATATATATATAAATATATATATATATATGTATGTATGTATGTGTGTGTGTGTATCTGTGTCTGTATGTGTGTGTATTGATTGATAGGTAGGTATTTTTTGACAATGTATTTTTTGCCATTATCTCCGTACCTAAATCACCATGTGTGCATACCTTTATGTCGATATCCGTTTATACATTTATTTATTCTCAATATATAAGCACTGCATTTCTTGTCGGAATAATGAAAGATGCTTTTAAAATCTGCATGTCTGTTTCACAATGGTAAGTAAAATAAAGTGTCATCCCGCACCAACCACCCACAAAAAACGCTAAAATTATGTTCCCTGTTTTTTTCCAACGATACTGAAAAAAAAAAACAACCCTTTACTGATTTTTCTCAATTCTCATACATCTATATGAGTTTCATATTGATATTTTCAAGGCCTATGTCTGGTACAAGGATACTGTCGGTGCTCATGACGTGACGACTATGTGTAGTTTTTAGCAATGAAGGATGCACTTGCCAGCAGTTGTTCTCCAGCAGGCACTCACAGAAATGTCACAAATTAACTATGTCTGACAAATGTCCATGGTATTTGAGCTACTATGATGTTTAGTTAGCTAGCGAATATTCATTTGGCACATGGTCACTTATAAGATGGATGGAAAGATGATTGATTTCACGAATCGAGAGGATATTAAGTGATATCAGTTTGCTCTCCTTTGTTTTAAAGCAGTTGCTGTCTTCTTCCTCTTCTTCTTCTATATGCCATGCCCCTTCGGGACGTTGGCGAACAGAAATTTCCACAATTTCCTGTTTTTTGTAGCTCTAAGTAAATTTGATCTATTTGCTATCCCTCCTAAACCCTGTTATGCCGTCCCTTTACACAAGAACGTTAGGTAGGTTATGCGTTGTTTACCGCTGTGCCTCTTGAATTTAATATGTCCTGTGAGCGTCAATTTTTCTGAGCCCTCTTTCCTCATCATGTGCCCTAGGAAATCCCTCTTTTATAGGTTAATATAACATTTAGCTTAGATTTTCTCTAAATGTTCGTCGTTGGTCACACGTTTGGTTCATGATATTCTCAGCATCCTTCTGTAGAACCGACATTTCTGATGTCCTCTGTCTTTTCTTCATCTGTAAGAAGATTATCCAGTATTGACAGGAGGACTGATATTACGTAAAAGTTCAGTACTATTTTTTCTTTCGTTTCTGCTTAAGGATGCATCAAGTTGTAATACTATTTCCCGCACGATCATAGAAGTTAAGCAATGTCGAGCCTAGTAAGTACCTAGATGAGTTACCGCTTGAGAAGACCAGGTACGAGTAAGGTGGGATGTGTCGGTGTTGAAATGATAATGGTTCGGAATTGTTAATCAGAGAGTCAAGTTCCAATTCCCGTTGAGTTCGTTATATTTACGTAAGCGCAATGGATATTGGGTATGTATCCACTTCTTCTCTCCTCAGCTATGGGTTACTTAGTAAAACTTGTATCACTAAAGCATTACCATCTAAACAAGTATTCTTACAACCTAGAAATATTTTCTGGATTTAAATAACCTGCAGAGGCGTTGATAAGCCAAATAAAACGAATCACACATACACTCTACGTTTCTATCGACATTTTCCTGTTTGTAATACTTTGCTTAGCTTTTGGAAGGCAAATTACGCTATACCAATTCACCTTCGGATTTCCGTCTTCTTTTAAAACATTTCCCAGATAATACATATATAATTGGCGATACAAATCTGGGACAGTGGTGAAGTGAGTATAGAAACCATGACACTAACCTCGGCTGGATGGAGAAGAGATAACATTACGAGTTATCCATTAATCCTCACTTTATATATATATATATATCAGTCACTTTATATATATATATATATATATATATATATATATATATATATATATATATATATATATATATATATATATATATATATATATATATATATATATATATGTCAGTCACTGTGTGTTTATCTAAATCTAAAAATAAACACGCTAAAATTCACCTTCATCCCGTACCGTGCGCTGATGGCTTAGTGGGAGAAGTTCCGACTGACGCAAATTCAGTCGGGTTTCGATCCTAGCTAGAGGCAACCGGACGTCTAGCCACACTGATGAGCTGTGAAACAGCGAAACAGTCTGTCTGTGGATGACAAATATATATATATATATATATATATCTGTTTTGTAGTGCGTATTCAATTTATGTAACGTAAATCATTCAAACGAAAAACAAATACTGAAGCTAATTATACGGCGAGAATCACTCTCACAAACAATACTTAATAATAAAATACAATCAACTTCGAATCTGTTAATGAATGGTGTGATCCTTGTTCATAAATTCCGGATTCATCAGGTCTTATTTTTTTGTACGAGCCGGCTTTCAGTCGTTCCGAACGACCATCTTCAGGTAGACATTTCAGTGTGTTTTTGTTAAATTCCGAGTAGTAATGCGACATCGAAAGATATTGCGGTCCGAAAGAGTGTTTTTTTAGTAATGAGATATTGTTAAATGTAAGAATAATTTTGGAGCGCAGCAGACACAACGCTGAGGTTGAATTTTTTTAAATTTGAAAAATGTGCGTTCTTGTACTGGAGAAAAGTGGCATATATATATATGAATGTCCGAGAAATTGTCATAGAAAATATGAGTCCTCCGACAGAAATCGAACCTGTATCCTATACGGAATCGTCATATAGCCTGACGAGCTTTTACCGATTTCGCCACTGAGGAGCGTTTCGGTGAGCAAGGTCGATTTGACTGTTTTTAAACTACAATTTTCCATGATTTTCTCATGTACATTCATATCTGCTCGATGCGTATTCATCATTCAGGCCGGTAAATCTTGTTCATACTGTTTATTATAAACAGAACATTTGCTTAAATATTTGTATCTATAAAAAAGAATGTATAAACATAAAAATGTCTTTAAAAAATTGTCGGACTTTTTTCATTTCATAATATATATATATATATATATATATATATATATATATATATATATATATGTGTGTGTGTGTGTGTGTCTAATTTGGCAGCAACTTTTCTTTTAAACATGTAGTATTGAATGTTAAAGACTATGTTGTCTTTAACATTCAATACTACATGTTTAAAATATATATATATATATATATATATATAACCTATCTAGGTTTCGCTTAAACGGATCTTCAGGGTAGACTGAAGCCATAGGTAGGTTTGCCTGGCTCGTTAGAATTTACTAATTTACGGCTCTACTTAGCGAATTGAGCCCTCGACGTTTTCGTTGTTTTTATATTCGCTTGGGTTTTTTTATTTGGACGAAGGATTTAAGACATTGACGATTTTTTTCGCCTTGTTCTGATGTTTTTAGTTCTTTCATTTTTTATTTACAATTTTTCCCTCGGGTACAAATTTACACTCAGTTGTCTACAAGTTGATACATCCGAGATTTTTTCAAGCGAATAATACTGTTAATATATATATATATATATATATATATATATATATATATATATTAAAGCACAGTTCTATGTGTTTTTATGTTTTAGCAGTCGCACTGAAGCAATTTGGTAGCATGATATATCTACCAATACACGCGGATCGGAGATCTACAGAAATCACTGTCGCCTTTCCTTTAACTTTCGAACTTTTTCCATTCATCTTTTATCCATTCGCACAAGCCCTTTGAATAGGTTACCGTAAGTTGCGGCATACACGTAGAATTTTTGAAGCCTAAATAATATTTCCAAAACTAGAGGTCGACTTATATATGAAATATAAAGTAAAATCCATTACCACCGAATTGTAAACAACAGCAATCCTAACAATTACTGTACATCACAATAACATGCGATACGTTGCACTAATATCAAACAGGTACCTGTTATGATGCGTAATCTACGATATTAATACTTCGTAGGACTTGATGTCGACTTTAATGTAATTATCAGTAGACCTGAAGAATTTTAAATGTTCGCTAGCTTATAACAATAAAATATACGGTACCTACCGGTGTCTGTTGTAAGTTGTTTGCAATACAACGTACATCGAACGATATCACGGTGGCGTAATCGATAGCGGCTCGAATTGAGGAATTCGAATTCCAGTCGAATCCATTACATTCACTTACGTGCTTATATCCTTGGGGGAAAGGTATGAATCCTCCTCATCTCCCCCAGCTATTGGTAAATAGCAGGACAGAACGAGTTCTATAGCCTTGGATGGCAACTCGTCTACATACTGCGTGAAAAATCTGCCTCGTCAGCCATGTATCGAAAGATACATGAACGCCTACGCGTATATCACACATGGCACATAACTGACTGATATACCGGTAAGTGGTGTGATCATATGTAGTTTCGGCACAGATATCGTATACTTTATCCTAAATTTATTTACCGGTATGTCTAAGTTTTGGGCTACTGGTACCAGGTTTGGGGATCGACCGATGCGGCCTATACGGTAAGTGTAGGCCTAACTACTTTTGAGCTAAAAATCTTGAGGTCGACTTGTACGCCAGGTTGACTTGTGCACCGTAATTGACGGTGCTCACTGTCTCCCTTCGCTTCTTTAGCCCTCTATTTGTTTTATAAGTGGGAAACACTCTAGACATTGTTTCCTCATTATATGCTGAAGAAACTTCAAGTAACTCGTTATGATAGTAAGTATATGTTTCCTTTTCGTTCCTTACTCACATGCTTCCCGCATTTTATTCTTCACTTGAAAGGCAAATGGTTTGTGTAAAAACTTGTTACACTTGTATATCTTTTTTTGGTTCAGCAATTTAAACCCGCCAAAATTTGTGAAGTATCAATTTCTAATTTATGGAAAATTATTTTTTCATTTATATTGACCAATGAGAAACGTGGTTTGAAACTCTAGTAATAACCTGAACGGGGGAGGGGGAGCCTAATTTTCCAAATACATAGAGCTCAGGTAAGTAGATGTGAGGAAAAGGCTTTTTAACTGCAAGGAGACAAGCCATCATCTTCCCTGAATATGAAACGACCTTGGCATTCTTTGGAGCAGGTGAGTTGTGTTTCTTTTTGTCTCTGGCTTAAAGCGATGAACCAAACATTCATTAGGAAACGTTCAAGGAAACCAGCTAGATCTGCCTCAAACAATGTCAGATTTTTTCGTGACGTGATCATTCTGGTGGGCTTTTGATCATGTGTCAGCAGGCGTGGCATCCACCGGACAGAAACTTTTGTCATGGCAAGTTCATTGTGTAGAATAGTTTGAACTCTCTCAGGGTATATGCTAATATCATTGGCTATTCATTTATAGTCATTTGTCTGCCATCCACCATCATATATGAACACAATCAATGTTTTAATTGATAGTGGCGATCACAGGACGTCCATATCTAAATTCAACTGCCCACATTTGATAAATCTAGAGTATCATTTCCTAATATACACCTTTGTGCAAATTAATTGAAATAACCACTTTAGTTTCATTTCTTTCAGCATATTTCGATTTCGATTTCTATTTTTTCCTCAGATTAGGTCATTTGCAGTGGTGTGCAGTAATATAAATCTATTTTCGGGGTGTATGACGAAATTTCTTTGGCCTTGAAAAATGTTGTTTCAGATTTTTATCAGGCCCAGACACTGTTGTCTCGACTGTCTATTAGTTGTCCCACAGTCAATGTCTGCGATGGACGTTGCTCCAAAGAAGTGCACGAAAATTCTAACGCTGCACGATCATACCGGCAAGTCTTACCAGTGGGCAGATGAAAGTACTATAAACTGGCCCGGAAACTCTCCTGATTTAAATCCAATCGAGAATCTGTGGTCAATCTGAAAGGACGACTTCGTGGAGTGGACATACAAAGCATTAAAATGTGTACTAGGTCATGTCTCATTGAAAAAATACGTCAAAATGTAAATAATAACGGAATTGTTAATTTTGTTTCAATTAATTAGCACAAGGGTGTAGCAACCAGGTCAGCATGAATGTCCTTGGGGATAAACACTTATTCTGTATATAACTGTTAACACCATTGTGCAAACTTTTGTCCATTATCGCTACTAGGTATTTGTAATTCTTTGAACAATCAAATCTCAGTTTACCTGGAAATATATAATGACGTCATTAATAAAAAGAGTTTAAATTAATGCATGCAAGATTTCACTGCTCTGTCCTCAACTCATCATAGTCAGTCTATATCATGTATATATATATATATATATATATATATATATATATATATCATATCATGTATATATATATATATATATATATATATATATATATATCATATCATGTATATATATATATATATATATATATATATATATCATATCATGTATATATATATATATATATATATCATATCATGTATATATATATCATGTCATATATATATATATATATCATATCATGTATATATGTATATATATCATATCATGTATATATATATATATCATATCATGTATGTATATATATATATATATATAAATAAAAGTATACAAAAAATTAAACAAAACAGCATTTTTTTGTTAATAAAAATTGTTGTTTTGTTTACATTTATATATATATATATATATATATATATATATATATATATATATATATATATATATATATATCTGCCACTTTCGCAATGCTCGTTGTAGAAGAGACTTTGGTAATCGCAGATACAACTATAGTAACGCCGTTGAATAATACTGGTGTCAGACGCCTTCGAATAACGCTTGCACTAATAGTACTCGTTCGAATAGTAACCACCGAATAGTGATCCGAACAGAGAAATAGTATAGTGAATAGTCTAGAGAATAGCGGTCCGTATAGTAATAGAGGATATAATAGAATATAGCGACGATATTTATTGTACAATATGTACAAATGTGGCACATGGCCAAAAGGGGGAATGCGGTAAAGGATGGTCTTCTTCTGTCTTAACATTTAAACTAAGCTAGCCGCAACCACTGACCCAAACATACTGACAATATTCCTTTCACCAAAACAACTCATTCTTACTTACTATTCTTACCTCATACACCACAATACCTCAGAAACTCTATGAAGTCCTAACTAGTCTCCATTTATACAATTCATTGTTTGTGGGGGGAGGGGAATAAAATAACAATTAATTTTTTAAAAATCCCCAATGCGTATTTACAAATGTGTACAAACTATATACAAGAAACTAAACAAAATTTTTGTTAGTAATAAAACCCCCTCAAAGCCCTAAATGTAGCAGTAACATCAGTTCACTGGACGAAATCAATGCAGGACTTGAAAAAAATTATAAACCATTCACACATCCAACCACTCACTCAAACACACGCTCATTCAAGCACAAAAACAGTTACGAAAGTCACACCCGAAACGAAAGACGCCCACACCCACCAGAGAACTAACATCACTATTCACCTAAAGATGGGTGGGATGTGGAATTAAACCAAAAGAAAAAAATAGGCGCAAAAATAAAAGGGTCTAATGAGTATACACACCCTAGCTAAGTTTACTAACGAGAAAACAACTAAACAAGAAAAAACGACCTACACTAAACTATTAAAGGGAGGGTTGCCAATGTTCAACCCAGCAAAAGCAATATCCTCCTAACCAGCATCAAAATGCCCCTCTAAGTCAGCATCTTATACTCGGCAGAAATCTTGCTCACCAAATAATGACGAGTTCAATTTCCAGTAGCCAGACATCTTAACCTTAGGCTTATCTAAGTTTACCCGAACCCGGACAAGCCTATGATCCGAGTAAACTATAAAATGGAAACTTGGACATTCTACGAGCCCTACTTCAACTCTCTTAACTAGAACTCGGTCGATGTAGCTTGCGCTCACCACCCAATCCGAGCTGCCGCCCCTAGTCCATATTACATCCCGGGGGTACTCATTTCGATACTTATCGACGAGATCAAACCCGCCGATAAAGTCCTGAAACGGCTTAACATCCGGGTTGTTAGTACCCGATTTTTACCCTATACGATCTATATCTGGATCAATGACGGCATTCCAATCACTCGCTAGAACTACCGAACGAGATGTCATCAAAAACGGCGCGATCTGCCGAAACACATCAGACCGCTCGCATTGTCATTGGGCGCATGAACCCCAATGAGACGAAGAGCCTTATCCTTTATAGTAACATCCAACATGCAAAGCCTGCCCGCCGGATTCGCGAAGACAAGAGCACACGCCGCATCCAGAGACTTGCACACCAGCAAGGAAATACCCCTCGAGTGTCCATCAAAACATGCTGAATTCAGGACGAACCTCTTAGACAGAATGTCCTCACGGTCGCAAGATAAAAAATGGGTCTCCTGCACGCAACAAACATCCATCCCGAGGCACTGAAGATCGCGATCGAGTCTCGCTCTACGAGAATCCGACCATAGGCCCCGGACATTTACACTTGCTATCCAGAGAGACATAGTGAAAAACCAATTAGGGTTGCTCTCCTGGAGTGAACATGGCCGGGGATAGGACACCGACGGCCTCTCCCATGGAGCCAGTACCCATCTCATTTTCGATGGTGCCATCAGGAGACAGGCCACCAATGTCCAGGGAGAAAGTTAGATTAAGAGCTCTATACAGGGAAGGGTGAACGAAAAGCGGGAATCTCCATGAACACAGTTAATTCAATTTCTTTTCATTCTCATTATCAAAATAGGCTAATGGTGGATAAACATCAAATGCACTATTTGCTTCTCTCAACAAAGCCCAGAGGTTTTCAGAGCCATGTCCTGCTCAAACCACAGTCAAAATCCTTTTAGCCATAGGAAAATTTCTAGGATTTTCAATGTCTAAATCATTTATTTTTTTTAGCTTCAAAACTATTTATATCTTTGGATTTGCGGGATTGGGAAAATGCGCGGTTGGCTTGATGTTTTGCTACTCGACAAACATCTTCTCCTCTGCTGAAAAGCAATTTTTGTTTTATTTTTTTTTCTATGATGGGTTCGGAAGAGTTTGAGGAATGGCTTCGTTGTCGTTTTTGGTATTCTGTTTTTGAAGGAGAATTAATGGGTGTTTTCAAAGGTGAAGTTTTGGAAGATACGGTCGGAGCTGGGGGTTTTAAGGGAGATTTAGAAGGAGGAGAATTTTTTTTTAAAGGGGTCAGTTTGGAAGGGGTCAGAGTTATTGTTTGCAAAACTAGGGGTGGAGCACTAGGAGATTGTTTCGAGGATGGAGACAACGGAACTGAAGTTGAATGACTTATAATTTTTGTAGGTTGCTGTTTCAAGGATTCCTTCAATTTGAGAAGCTTCTCTTTTTTCTCAAAAGAAGGCTGGTATTTCAGCGGCTGTTATCGCAGATTGTCTGAATAAGTGGCCGCAGATTCGCCCTTTTGACTGTTAGAAGGAGTGGGGCTGTGCGTGTCTTTTGCCGTGGGAACTTCAGTGGAACGAGGTCCCGCTGCCCGGATCTTCCCTTTGACATTACCAACGACCTGCCGTTCCCCTTCTTCCTTCACCGCAACCGTACTAGCGGCGGGCAAAGGCTTTTTGGGGAATGGGGGTTGGGAGACAGTCCCAACCGGGTGTTTGACCACACCGGTCCCGATCGCTGGCATTACAGACGAGACGGATGTAACAGACTCGGTCGCAGAGGGACTTGGGTCGACAGGAGCCAGAATATCAGAGGCCTTCTTCTCTGTGCAGGAAAAGGGCAGGTTACCAGTCTGACCACACTT
Source organism: Acanthosepion esculentum (assembly GCA_964036315.1). Taxonomy (NCBI): domain Eukaryota; kingdom Metazoa; phylum Mollusca; class Cephalopoda; order Sepiida; family Sepiidae; genus Acanthosepion; species Acanthosepion esculentum. The sequence continues at coordinate 73,022,893 of OZ038488.1, forward strand.
CCCGCATGTCGGTTTAAGCGCGGTGACTATAATTGGCATCTTCTGGCCCGCTACATCCAGACAGTTGGCGATGGAGATGAAGGCTTTTCGGCCTATCATGATTTCGAAACTCCATCCCCCGGTCAAATCGTCTTCACTAAGAATCTGCCCAAATTGGGACAGATAAGCAGGCAAGTACTCCCCGACGATCTGAGGAGGAACCTCATAAATTGATACTTGGGTCCTTCGCTTGCCTTCATATTCCGTACATCAGAATAAGGTCTTTTGTAATTAGTTCATGACTTGTTGCGGCTTCGGAGTCGTCAAGCGAGGGTAACAGCGCGTCCCACATAAAGTAACCCTTATCTTTGATCACCCTCTGGGGTTTGATCCCGAGAGAAACCAAAGACTTAATAATGGTGTCTTTTGTGGAGCGACAAATTTTGCCTGACCGCTTGTCCACCACAAAGACTGACACAGTTCTTTTCTCAACTCTCTTTAATTCCTCGGGTGATGACCAAAAGTCCATCTGCTGTCACCAGATGTGCGTAACCTTTGGTTTCTCGAGTAATTCCGTGATGTTGATCAAACACTTAGGAGGGGACGTCCAGCATGAGGGCCACTCTCCGACTGCTTCATTTTCGTTTTTTGATTGCTCTTTTTCTGCATTAGTCGAAATAGGTGAATTGTGGCCATTATCGGCCTCCATAAGTTGGTCATTTTTCGTCAGATTTTCAGTAATTTGTGCATTTCCGGCTACCATACTCACGCCAGAAGTCTCAGCAACGACTTCCTGCTTTTGGATGTTTTCCTCATCGACCACTGATTTTTCTCCATATCTTGCTCCTTTTCATTTTCATGATCCTTATCGGGTAGATCTCTTTTTTTTCCCTTTTGGTACCGAAAAGATTTTTACGTACCATATTAAAAATTGAGGGGAGTCTTTTTTCTTTTTTTATATATATATGTAAAGGGAAGAGGAGGGGCATTTGGGGAAAAAACGAAAAATTAAATAATGTAAAATTAAGCTTTACAAAAATGGAAAAGACGAAAATGAGAGTCTTAAACAATCCACGAAACAACAAAAATAACCAGACAAAAAGGAATACACAAAACATTAGGGCGTGTAAAAAATAAACGAGAAATAAAAACTAAACGATAAAAGATAAAACAAGTAACAATCACAAAATAACTTTTAAAACGGAAAAAGAAAGGTTACAAGTGTCGAACAAAAAATTAATACAATAATACAAGCAAAAAAGAATAAAAAACGATAAGCTTAAAAAAATACGAAACAACCAATTAAAAATTTTTCAATATGGCCGCTGTTAAAAACTAGTCTGACCAGAAAACGAACGAAACACAAACAATAACAAAGACAGATTAAACAAAATAAACGTAAATTTTAACACAGAACGATAAACGATAAAATCATGGACTTAAAGGATATTTAAAAAGGAAAAGAATAAAAAAATCAATACGTAATAAATAAAGACAAAATGAAAAAGTAAGACAAAATAAATACATGGAAGCAAAGAAAGATTTTAAGGAGGAGGTTTACAGAAAATTAACCAAAGAATATAAAACCAACATAATAATAATAATAATAATAATAATAATAATAAAAGGAAATAAATGGATAAAGTAAAATGAGGGGTGATGAAAAAAAAAGAAAAAAATATCAAACTTTTTGCAAAAAACTGTCAGGAAAATAAAACGTAAGAAAATAAAAAAAAACAACTTGTAACAAAAGTATTCAATCAAAAGGACGTTGACAGAAAATCCGACGAGCTGAAAGAATTACCGGTCGTAAACGGTCGGTAAAAAAGGACTATTATCAGAGAATAGAATATAGCGATCGTTTTAGACGTCACGCTACTTTCTACCCATGCGTTTCCTCTATGCTCACGTGGTCTACTTAATTCAATTATGGGATTGCCTGTGTTTGCTCATTTGCGATCTATGTTCAAACTCAAGTGTCGGCAGCGACAATTTATTCCTATATACAATATATATATATATATATATATATATATATATATATATATATATATTTATGTCATTCACAGACAGTACTGTTTCGCTATATCACAGCTCCTCAGTGCGACTAGACTTCCGAATGCGTCAAGCCAGGATTGAAACAGCCAGAGCTATCATATATATATATATATATATATATATATATATATATATATATATATATATATAGGATCGCGTGAAACTTGGGTGTTTTGCACTATCTGGGAAATCTGGGAAAATCTAGGCAGCGACCACTTTACTGAGTAGGTAGATTTGTCATTAGGACTTTTTTCTTTTTTTAGCATTGTAGTTTTTTGTTTCAGAATGTGAGTTTTCAGTTTGGGCAAGTTGTTTTTTCGTCCCATCAACAGTTTTTTTAATTAAATATATATATATATATATATATATATATATATATATATATATATATATATATATATATATATATATATATATTAATATCACATACTATTTTATATACCTTTCTACTTATATCTTAAACTCTGAACTAAAACTTATTGTAAAAAAAACATACTTATGTATACAATATATTCCAGTCTAAATATATGCAATTCAACTTTGGCTTTGTTTTAAAGTTACCAAAAGCTTTTACAATTACAACTATAACCATAGTTTAAACTTCTCCATCATTCCTACTTTATCATTTTACTCTCTCATATTCCCACCTGTCTTTCCCCACTCTCACTGTTGGGATGCTTGAAAATGCTGTATCTAAACCCTTGACCGTAGCTGTCGATTTAAATTTTTCGAGTGGAGCTATCACCATAACACCTCAACAATCCTTCACCAAACTGCTATCAACAAGCACTATTGTTTCACTCTGTCACCCTTTTGCCTTTCCTATCTTTTCTTTATCCTTTTACTTCTGCTCTTAAAATATATTTTTTCAAACAAATAGAAAAAAGGAAGTGACGTTTCACGAGCGGCCTGCTTGCAAACAGAATTGTTCATAACTATTTTGATTATCACCAGTCGAGGCGCAACTAAATGCACAGAAACGAGGTATTTGTATTGAGTAAATTGTTTTTCTTCTATGAAAAAATGATATATATATATATATATATATATATATATATATATAAAAATATATATATATATATATATATATATATATATATATATATATAAAGATATTTTACAATGAAACGATTTTACATCGCTACACTTAAATTTTCATGTTTCAGTAGAATTGCCATCTTAGTACTGAAACATGAAAGTTTTTGTGTATGATGTAAAATGGTTTAATGTAATTTATTATAATAAAATATTATAATAATATTTTAATCTGATTAGTATTGAGCACATTTGAAAAATAAATGCTACGTACTGTGGATTTTTACTCCATCTGTTCTTTCTCTCATTTGTATATATATATATATATATATATATATATATATATATATATATATATATATATATATATACATGGGGGTTCAATATCTGTTTTCAATGTATGTGTGTGCTATATTATTTAGATTGGTGACAAAATATTTCTAATAAACTGAATTAACTGAGTTTCGCAAAAGTAGAGAAAGTAAATTTTCAAGAATTTGACTTTGTTGAAATTCGCTCAAAACCTACCAAATCAGGATTAACTGAAAAGCCATCTACGAAACATTGACTTCTATGCATGTAAATTATATTTAAATCCAAGTTGGTCTCAAAGAAAATATATCTGATTCTGTTGGTTTTACGCGTTGAGCAACATCTGTGCGATTCTCTTTTGGTATCTGTGGTTAATTAGCGAAGGGAACAGTAGGTGAAATAAAAATATTTTTTTATTTAATCTACCAGAAAAAAATGAAAAAAATCATCATTTGATATTCTGGCTCAAACCTTGATCAGATGTTTTGAAATTAACCGAGAAGATGTAAGATGATGAGGGAGAGCTACGAAAAGAGAAAATGACATTCGAAAATGAGAAATATATAAAATAAAAGCCTGAAAGATGATGAACAGCAAAGAATAATAGGAAGAAAAAACGATAAAAGAAGAATTGGCGGATGAGACAAATAAAGAAGAAAAAGATGAGGAAGTAGTTAATGATATAAAAAAAGATGTTGGTGGTAAATGAATCTATATGAATAGAGAAAACGAAGAAAGAGATAGTGATAAAGAAGAAGAAGAAGAAATATATGAGAAAGGAAAAGAACAAAATAAAAATTGGAAAAGAGCAAATGGATAGTGATTCTCAAAGAAGAAAATGTGGAAGGAAAAAGAAGAAATGAATAGCGGTATAAAGAAGGATGAGAAGAAAACATATATAGTAATATAAAATGGAAGAAAAGGAAGAAAATATAAATGAAAGGAAGTAGAAGAATATAAAACAATGAACTGTGAGAAAAAGAAGAAAATGAAGAGGAAGAAGAATAGAAAAAAGAAGAAAAAGAAGACGACGATGAAGAAAAAAATAGTATTAATAGACAGAACGAAAGAAAAAGACATGAGTTGGATAGTAATATAAATAATTGGATAAAAAAAGGAATAGAAGAAAAAGAAGAAGAAGAAAAGGGTGGTAATATAAAGAAAGAAAAAAAACAGAATAGTGATATGAATAATGGAAGAAGAAATAAGAAGGAAAAAGAAAAAGAAGTCGAAGAAGAAGATGACGAAGAAAAACAACAAATGAAAGAAGAAGAAGAAAACGAAGAAGGAAAGGGTGGTAATATAAAGAAGTGGGTGTTGATGTAAAGAAGGAAATGAAGATGAAATAATGGGTATTGATAGAAATGAATAAGAAAAACGAGGAAACGAAGAAAGATAAAGAGATAAGTTTGAGAAAGATGAAAAATTGGATGGCGATATAAATAGAAAAAAGAACGAGACAAAGTACAGAAAAGAAACAAGAAGCGAAAGAGGACATAATAAATAAATATAAAAAAAGGTAAAAAAAAAAAGTTCATCGTCAGACCCGTAAATCTGACAAGAATGAAGCTAATCTCACTATGGCTGAAAGCGATGACGAAAAAAGGGTTTAATAAAAATGTCTTTATTTAAACAGAGAAAAGAGTTGGGCGGCGGTTAATTTGAAAATTCTTACTGACTGTTGCTCCCATTTTCCACTCCGTATCTCTTTTGTATTCATTTCCCGATTCACTTAATTGTTTGAAATGGAAAACTGCGATGGTCTCATTTGTAGCCGCAGGAAAGATCTTTCAATACAGCGATATGAAGAACACATTAAAAGGCTTTTTCCTTTTTTCTTCAAATGTCTTTTCCATTTATCTAACACGCTGTTTGTCTGATTTTCTCTGTTCATATTTGACAATTGATCTGTTGCTGACGACATCTATCTATCTATCTATCTATATATATATATATATATATATATATATATATATATATATATAGATATATTATTAGTAGTAGTAGTAGTAGTAATCTTATAAGTATACGGTTTAACTATATATATATATATATATATATATATATATATATATGCACACACACGTATATATATGCGTGTGTGTGTGTGTCTGTCAATATAAACAAATATCGGAAATTTAAGCTGTTCTGTTCATATCAATCTATCTGTCTATCTCTCTCTCTCTCTCTCTCTCTCTATATATATATATATATATATATATATATATATATATATATATATAATTCTTTTCAGCTCTATAAACCTACCACAATTTGCACATATCTATCCCAGTCTTTTCCTATCTATCTATCTATCTATCTATCTATCTATTCACATTCATTCCTTTTGAAGGTTCTGAATGTTTTAAAACCTCTCTTGCTCTCTCTCGCCATATATATATATATATATATATATATATATATATATATATATATTATATAGGCGAAAATATGAATATATATATAGAGAGAGATATAGATATATAGATATATTTACATCTATATATATATATATATATATATATATATATATAGATATATTTACATCTTATATATATATATATATATATATATATATAGATATATAGATATATTTACATTCATATATATATATATATATATATATATATATATATGTATATATTTATATATATATATATGCGTGTGTTTGCATGTATGTCTGTATGTGTGATGCTATCAATATGTTATGTCTCGGAAGCTTTTTTCGTTTTCTTCCTTTCACTGAATACGCCCGTAATTTCAATCGAACTAACGCCCTACCATATTCTGTCGTACTATCAAAAGGGCCCACTCGATTTATATCCGCCATATTCTTTCAAGATACTTTCCCATTTTGTCCTTTGTCGTTCCTTTTATCATTTCTCATTCCAGTCTTTTAAAAAGCCGTGCATTTCGCAACGTTCAGCTGTTAAATGGCTGACAGGGTCCTAGTAATAAATCCGAGTGATTTTTTTTGTCATTTTCATCAAATCTGAAGAACGGAGGAGAGAATACTTGGGGTATAAAAACGGGGAAATAAACTTGTATTTGAAAAGAAAACAAAATATTTTCCAGAGAATATGTTGTCGGCAAAACAAGAACTTTTATAAAAGAAATCAATGAAAATAGATTCAAGTCGATATTGCTTTGTCATGTGATGAAAAGATGATTTTAGATTGCGGTATCGCCGTACGTCTTTAAAGATTAATAAATAAATATTGCTGTTCTTCTCTGAATTCATTTATATTTAAAATTATATCTATAGCTATACATATATTTTGATTGATTTGTTTTGTTTTTTACGAATTATCAACATTTTAGAGGTTGTTTCAAGCCGGAAAGTACAGCGTGGTCCGAAAGTTTTGTCACGCCCCCTAACAAAAAGTAATGAAAACAATAGAACAACAACTAATACAGTAATACAAAACACATGTACTGGATTCAATTTATTCACTTTCATTAATGCTGTCATACATCGAGAAGCTCTCTATGAATACCATCGTTTTCGTTAGGTGTTGCTGTTAGCCAGCTGAAATAAAATAAAAAATCTATTGTGTTGTGGTAACAAGTCTTTCCAACCACACTGTACTTTCCGGCTTTAAATATCTATCTATCTAGCTAGCTAGCTGTTATATATTAAGTTAAGTCAGTTTACGAACAACATTTTGTCGCCAATCTAAATAATATAGCACACACATACATTGAAAACGTGATAGTAAAATATGTTTGGTGATAATAATTGATTTACTGATATAAGTCCTATTAATTTACACAGAACTGGGGGGATGAGGGGATGGGCAGAGAAGAGGTGTTTTCATAACTTTCCCAAGGGTAACTGCACGTAAGAGAATATAACGAACCCGACTGGAATTGGAAATCAGCTCTCTGATTAACAATACCGAAACATTATCTGTCATACAACCGTACATCCAGGCTTACAACAACTGGTATTCCCAAGCGGTCACCTATCTAGATACTGACCGGTCTCGACGTTGCTTACCTTCGGAGATTATACGAGAATCAGTGTTTAAACGTATGGGCGTAAGCTCATAATTTCAGAAATGGAATTTATAAAAGTCTGGCACATTATGACTGAGTAGTCAGTTCGATTTTCACTGAGTGCTCAATACTTTCGGCCTTGTGCCACATATAAAGCTTAGAAAATAACCATAACCATCTGGCAGCCATTTCTATCCTGTCCCGTTCGAACTACGATAATTCATATCATGAATTACATAGCCGATGCTAACACTAACTCACCTGATGCTAGAGTAGAACTGGTATAGGTGTGAACATTTCCGCGACGTCAAGGTAGGGTGGCGCCATCTACTATTATCTTTATATATCATAACGCAGAAGTTTTTGTACACCGCATGTACAAACAATTGGGTTCGCCTTGTTTGCTTCGACCAACCCGACCATCAATTCGAGACAACTGGGCCTACATGTGTCCAATTATCAACATCTAGTTGAAATTCTGTTTCCAGATTCGTGGTGTTCATCATCATCATCATTATTTGACCGTAGTCCTGATCATTGAGTCAATGCAAACGATCCTTTCTTTAGCTGGATAGTATGTGCTACGCCAGGGCTGCATACAGTTTTGAATTCAGATTTACTTTCTCCTAGACCGATTGCCATCCAAGGCTATAGAACCCAGTCTGTCCTGGTATTTACCCATATGGAGAAGAAGAGGACTCATACCTTTCCCAAGGGTATTAGTACGTAAGTGAATGTAATGGACCCGACTTGAATTCGAACTCGATTCTCCGATTCCTCAATCCGAGCCGTGCCTTCTAACAGGCCGCTCTGGTCCATTGATAATTGATAAGGAAATTATGATGATAAATAAATATGTGTGATGCACGATAAATGTTTTTTTTCTATCATTATGTTATAGACTTAGTAATTTAACCAGGTATATACGAGGTAAAACATCAAAATTCGAGAAACTGAAATATTTATAATATTTATCGGGTTATACGGTGTGATAGAGAGAGTTTGGGAAACACACACACACACACACATATATTTTTTAATTTTTTTTTATTGAAATTGGCGTAGATTTGAACAGCGAAATTAGATCAGAACAATTTTGTTTACTGATGGGAATCTGATCTAGGCCATTTGGAATTGGGTCATTAGGAAAAAAAATGATAGATGATGGAGATAATTTTTATCGGTTAAAATTTGAAATAGAGCTTACTCAGGCTATGAGAACTTTGAAACTCACATGGTTTTGGATTGATAGCGACACTCCTGATAATCGTGTGTGGATCAAGGGTCGATTTATGATCAGACAGATTTATCTATATAAACGCATAGTTATGCTGAAAAAGTGGCAGTCGGGAGAGAATTCTCGAAGAGACTGGAAAGGCTGCGATCGGTCGGCGCGTCGTCGTTGCCTACTTGCCATCACGCGCATGAGCACCCTCGTCGATCGTTACGGGTAGCGGCGCTAGTAGACAGACGAGAAAGGCAGCCGAGAAAGGCAGCCGAGAAAGGCAGCCGAGAAAGGCAGCCGAGAAAGACAGCCGAGAAAGGCCGACGAGAAAGGCTGACGAGAAAAGCAGACGAAGAGACAGACGGAAGAGGCGAGAGAGTGATTGGCTGGTCTGCCGTCAAGTGCAGTCGAGCTGGAGAGAGAGGTCGGAGATTGGGAGTGACGTCAGAGGTTGGAGCCAGGCCCCAGCTTACATATTTTGTTGATATACGTACGAAGAAGCGAATTACTCCTCCAACGTCTAAGACTACTACTGCTAATATTATTACTACCACTGGAAACAGAAACGTCGAACAAGCTAAAATAATCAAGAGTCGCATATCGTTCTGAGACGATTTCACAACAAGCTAATCACAACCCACTCTCTCTCTCTCTGTCTAGTATCCAGTGTATGAGTTTTTACGTCAATTATTTTCACCCGTTTCTGTAACCCGTTTCTTTTCTATACTATTCTTTTCTGCTATATAAAATACATTAACAATTCAACCATTGAATAGTTGTTGTTCGGCTTACTGCAAATATAAATTTTTTCGGCGCATTCTAAATTTAGCACAGACTCTCCAGCCGTGTCTACATCTTCAGTCGACCGTGAATGGATGAACATCACTTCTGCTTTCTGGATCAAACCAAACACAAAGTGGGCAAGAAGCAGAATTAAACGAGTGGACTGGTCGAATGATCTACGGATGCTCAGGGGACCTACGGCCACTCCCTTAAGTTCCGTTAAAACCGAGTAGACACCTCAACCCAGAGAGTAAGACGTCGGAGGCTGAGGGGCTTGGGCGAAAGTGGTTAGAACGGATTTACGCGCTCCTGTTTTAGTATATCACTATTTTATTATATAGTCTTCTTCGATAGAGTACTTCGGAGGAAATGGTGAAAACTACGTCTCAAGTACATCAAATTTGATATAATAATTTCCATTACATTTGCTACGTCAGAGTACACAGATACACACACACACACACACACACATGTATATATATATATTGTTATATGCCGTACCTCTGAACACTAATATGTATGTCCCAATCCTCATAAATATGTTGGACACTATGGTAAGTGGGGGTAATATGCTATTTAAGTAGTCAACCACTAGCAATGGTTTACCTACTTCACGCCACTGGCGAGTATTGTATTTATTTATTTCATTTCTAACCTCCGTTTTGGTTATTCCATATTAAGTAACACTTCCTAGGTTACAACATATGTATTATTTACTTTCGGATATTTCATAGAAATCATGTCAAATTACTGGCGAGTGAACAATTTATTTTGATTTACAATCGCCTGATGAGATGCATTGATACGCATTGAAACACGACTGCAATTGTATAGCGATTTTGAAATGTATTCCATGTAATATCCAAAAATAAATAACATTGCTCTACTTTGTATTCAGCCATCTTTTAAATTAAATGTTACGAACGTTGGAAATTTACTCTATTCGCTCTCACTTTACTATATATATATATATATATATATATATATATATATATATATATATATATATATATATATATATATATATATATATATATATCAAGCCAGCACTTTATTTAGTTATTTTACTTACTCGTATCAGTTTTTTTCTTTCTTTGGACTCTGAACTTGGATGCTAGACGATTTTTTTCGGCTGACGTACATGATCTCTGTTCTTTTTTTTTGTACCATTTTTCCCCTTTGGTATTGGTTTGTTTATTTACAAATCAAGGCAGCTAAGGTTTTCCGGACGAGTATAATTTCTTATATTTATAAGATTACAATTAGTATAATATATATATATATATATATATATATATATATATATATATATATATATATATATATATATATATATATATATATATATATATATATAATCCCTCACCTAGAGTTTCATGCCCAAGAAAATCTTCAGGTACTGAGTATTAACTATCTTTTACGTAATTTAAATTTGAATAAGAATATCTTGTTGAGGCAATGTTGGCGAAGTTCATATATTATATGAAGATTACAGCTTAATTTATTTTTAAAATATATTTTCCCTTTAAAATAAACGGGATTCATATTATATATATATATATATATATATATATATATATATATATATATATATATATATATATATATATATATATGTGTGTGTGTATTGATAATAATATATAGTGATCCCTATGGAATTTCCAAGATGATATAGATCCAGGAAGAGCTCTATGTCAAATGACAAAGCAAATTTATTATTAATTAAAGAATATCAAACACTTAAAATCCCATAGGTAATATTTTTTATTTCATGAGAGCTCTAAAAAATCAGCTCTTAATCTTCAAGATTTATAATAAATGCATCATCACTTGCCAAGAATCCTGAAGTCTCGAAACAAAATTGCAAATTTTGTAGTGATTTTATAACATGCATATGTCATATATATATATATATATATATATATATATATATATAAATTGTTTAAAGTTGTGAATATTCATTTATATTAAGCATAAAAGTAGATTACCGGTATTTAATATTGTGTTAAGAGAAAACATGAAAAAAGAAAAGTATGTATATGTGTGTGTCTTTGTGTGTGTGTGTGTGTGTGTGTGTGTGTGTGTGTGTGTGTGTGCGTGCGTGCAGCTTATTTTGACTAAGAATATATGACCAGAATGACAGCTAATTTCTCGTAAAATCTGCGCAAGTATTTGAGACGTAGTTTTCACCATCTCCTTGGAACTACTCTATCGAAGAAGACTATATAATAAAATGGTTATATACTAAAACAGGAGCGACGTAAAGCCGTATGACCCTCCAATATTATAACTATTCCATGTCTGTTTATATAATCAGTTAGTGAGCTTCCTGATTTAGTTTTGAATTCCTCGGTTATTATTCAGAGGAAATAATCGAACAAATTTGGTAAAATCAATGCATAATAACTAGAATACTAGATCAGAGCATTCCGGAAAAATTTAAATGCTTGTAGGATGTTTCAAGCTGGGGTGAAGGCCTAGTAGCATTGGTCAAAGAAGAGGAAAATTGCCAACCGCCAGTATGGCGTTTGGCAGGTAAGATTAATCGATTTATCAAGAATTAAGGCATTTCTTTCTTCTTAATTCCTGTTAATTAATGTGTAATGATTTCCTTGTTCTCGTATCCTTTCAAACTATGTAACCTCTTGCATCTTAGTGGCTGTATTGCCTTGTATGGAGTTAAATGATTAAAAAAGAAAAAGAAAACAATGAAGATTTTCTAGTAATCATGTTGAAAAAAATCAATGATCCTGGTTGCATGTTGGAATGGGTAGACATTTTCATCTGACTGTCCATATTAACCAAAAAGCATTTACGAACGCGTCTTTAGAGTTTACACAATCTTCGTATAGGCAATGCTGGCACGCTTGGTTTGACAGTGCGCAGGTGATCGTTAATCTGCGATGATAGTCAGATAAGTTGTGGTAAAACAATAAACTGGTGAAGGCTCTGCGATGTTTTCGGTAAAGTCGTGGGTTCCACCATATAGAAAGACTTTTATCACATACCTTATACCTCAGTTATTAATGAGGAACAGACACAGCTCTCCATGTCCTCACTCTCTTAAAATGGCAGTTGAGCATTTCTGAAAGTTACACAAATTGTACCAGAATGGTTTCAAGAAAATGAAGAAAATACTTATCTCCTCTATATCACCAGCTTTCACTCCCATTGAGCAATTATAATCGTACAGTACAAACCAAGTTAATTCAGCAGAACTACCGACTCAGAGCTTTCAATGTTTAACACGCAGGCTCCCAAGTCTCATTTCTCTTGTTGTCCCAGGGTCCTATACTGTATCTTAATTTATTTTGATACAAGCGATTTTGTTTTAACATTCTTTTATATATAAAGCAAGGATATCATAAGTAATATTTATTACCAACGACCCACCGGTGTGTCCTTCGGTACTTGAGTCCATTTTACAATCCAGAGCCTCAAAAAACCCACACGAATGCATGTTAAAGCTCTGTTTATGTAAAAAATAAAAATAACCCTAAAAAAACAACATTAGAAATTCCAAAAAGAAAAACGGAATAAAAGACAAAAAAATATGAACATATTTAATTTTTTTTTTTAAAACATGGGGTTCTGGTGTACTACGATCCCCTCAGTATTCAATAATAGCATCCCTTTCCCAATAATCCTAATACAAATGAAATTGAAAACCGACCCACTAGAGGGTCGTGTACTGCTTGCGGGCATACCTCCACGACACTCCGATAGGACGTGTGGTAGCCAACGTGTTATAAAGGATTCTTCTATAAACATTTTGGAACTAGATTACAGAAGAAACATTTAGAGGTCTTTTAGCTCGCATGCTTGTTTGAGTAAGCGAAGTTTAAAGCGCATATATATATATATATATATATATATATATATATATATATATATATATATATATATATATATATATATATATATATATATCAACAACTAATTACATTTAGCATTCACTGACCGAAGAGCCGGAGATACTATCGGTCGAAGTTTATAAATTATTTCTATTAAAAGTTTCTTTTCAGACAAATAAGTTTCTCAAGTCTAGTAGCTGTTATCGCTCTTTCCAGTATTGACTGGGGGTTTCCTTCCTAACCTTTTGTTCAAAGTATTGTGGAACATCAACATCTTGATTATGTCATTATTTTCTCTTCGAGTCATACGTGATATTCGTTTTAGTTGTTGCCGCTGTTGAATGTCCTCAAGAGATATAGTTTCTATTATCTGGTGAAGCTTTTATTTGTAACGCCATTCCAGGAGGTACCATGAAGGGTGTTATAAAAATGCAGTAAGTATATTTCCCTGGTTTAGTTTTCAAACTCATCCAGGAAATAAGCTGCTCTAAGCAAGGCGTATTTAACAAGACATTTTACATTTTTATACGTCCTGTTTTTATTCCTACGAACAATAAAATTATATTTCTTTCTTTACAGAAGAAGGCTACTGAATATGTCGGCTGAAACGCTCTAGTTACAGAAAAACAAACAAACGAACAAACACTGAGGTAACTACTTCAAATTCATCTCGCAATTATAATAAATCACCTGTAAAAATATGAAAAGCTATGGCGAATATGCGTCGGTACAGACGCAAAAGAGGCTCCGGGCTTGGTGCGGACATGCTTGTCAACTCCAGTTACATCCGGTTTTTCCTCCGTTAGTAACGGGACAGCTTGGCATGTATAGATACAAGCCTCACTGCAACTGGTCAAGATACGTGTCTTTGTAAGATGCTGATACCAATAAAAAAAAAAACAGCAGTTGGTTAGACCCAGTGTCTTGTTAAGTCGGTCCAGTGGTCATTTTGGCTCTACCGTTGCTGTGGTATCTGAGCCAGTGTTATTTTTGTTACCTCCCGACTCTTTCTCTTCTCTACCTATTATCACGTAGTTGCTGAGAGAAATAGGTTAGGTGTTTGCCCCAACCTCAACACACTTCCGGTCGGACATTGCAACAAAAACATTTAAATTAACTATAATATTTACGATTTTTAGTATGTTTGTAGACCAAGGAGAAAGCCGAAGAATTGATCGGCTGAAACTGCAGCATCAAGATTAAGATAAAGTGATCAATCCTCGCGACATCTCTTGGAGTGATAACTTGGTTTAAATTAGAAAAAGGACCGTTCCTACTGACTGTACATAAAAAGGCCAGTGGTAAAATTAGTTTATTCTTGTATTGTATGCTACGCCTCTTCAAGCCGTAGTCGATCCTGTCTCTTCACAACATTTATTTTCACCTACTTCTTTTAACTTATTACGCCTTGTGAGTGTTAAATTCTCTAGACCATCTTTTATCATTATGTATCTCTAATATTTCAACTGCCTTTTTTCTGATTGAAAGTATAAATTTTCTTTTAATCAATATATTATTTGGAAGACAATTATAAATTCGATGGCATTTAGAAAAGTCTTTATAATTCACTGGAGTTTTCCAATCCGTGTTGATTTATTTAAAGTCTAAATATGTCTTTTATCACATTAGGGTGTTCAGAATTTAATGATATATATATCAACCAACCATGGAAAAACCAAGAACTGGGGTCAAAATACTATAAAAATATTTTTTTTAAAATACATTTTCTTAGTAAAATTACCAGCAATACATCTTCGGAAAAATACTAGAAATATATTTTTGTAAATTAAATTGCTAATGCTCAGAAGAAAAATTAAATTTCGGCATTAAATGACCCATAAGGAGATGATATGCCGCTAAAAAAACAATCCCTTCCACCTTACGAGATACCAAAGTAGACATTGCGTTCAAGTCACACTAGAGGATCCAGATGCATGGAAGGATGATCTGGAAGATGGTCTTCTAGCGTTACATAGAAATTTATTCTTGTGCCATTACTCTTTACAATGATGGTGTCAGAAGAATCTGCAGTGTTATCGGCCCTGACCTGGCATCTTGGCTTCAATCAATTTCCCACTGTCGTCATGTAGACTTTCCTTAGCCCTTTCTATAAATATTTTCATAGCAATTATTCTGATTCATTTTTCTGATTAGTACCTCAACGTCATGAACTTAAGTGTGGTACTAGATTGGCAGCTAGGTTTCTCTTGAAATTGCTAAGTGTAACCGGAAGTTCTATTGTAATCATTTCTTCGTTCGCACTCATCACCTGTGGAAATCTCTTATGATTTCTTACTTTCTTGTCAAAGACGATTTTTCAAGATTTAAAAGCAACATCAATCGTCATCGACTATCTCCATCAATCCTGTTCTGTTTATTGTCCTTTCTCCTAAGTAAAGCTTTTTCAGTTTCCTTCATTCGCAGTAACCCCATTGCACCTTAGGGAATTTATCGCCTTGCTTGAAAAATAGAAAGCAAAACCAAAGGCTCTGTTCTCATGGTTGATAGCATTCTTTGTTTAAAATGATCTGGGTCACAAAAAGGACAAGGCACCCTAATTTAAAATAATCTGGCTAAAACAAAGAACAAGGCGTTCGTATTAAAAAAAAAATCAAAAAAACTTTTTTAACACTTAAGACAACAGGAAAATGGAAATAAAAACAACTGAGTCAGAATGCTTACTGATCACTTTTTACATAGATGGTTACCTGTCTGAATTCATATGAGCACCTGGCGACGTGTCCTTAATTGGTTACACATAATCTTCCTTTAAAGTTTCTAAAACCTCTTGTTCAAAGACGTCAGCTATGACAATCTGCTGTTACGCCACGTCACTGAATATATTCTCGTTTGGAAGTTGTCAGAATGACGAACAACTTGTATGCATGAGCGGTTGTCAGCGCACCGCTCCACACTGAGAAAAGAGTCAAGGAAGAAACAGTTGACACGGGCCCCCAGTTCCTCCTTCAGGCACTCAGTCATTTTTACAAGTAAATGGGCAAAACGACCGTTAACAAAGTCAATAAGCAGAACTATTGAATTAACCGTCAACTCACTGACGCTTGTCTCTTTCATGCCCCGAGCAGAGAGACCGTTGCGTGTTCCGTCTTGTCTCTATGTTCGCAGATTTTCTTTCCTTTCCTTTTCTCTCTTTTATCCGCCTCGGGGGTGATTCCTTTCAATTAGGAGCTTCCGTAGGTGACAAAGTGAAATTTTATTAATTTCAATAACAGGACTTGATTCAGTCTGATGATCCAATTATGTTGAGTATTTGTTTTTCCTGCGAGTAATGGACGTTTTAGTGGTTGGAGTTGGTGGTTCTAATGGTGGCAGTACTTGGAGTAATGGCACGGTATCTGGGCTTAATTGAATTAAGCGTTTGGCGTATGACTAGTTTAATATTCGGCGGCGACTGCAGAGGCATCGGGAGATGGAAGGGACACAATTCCACGGTTCGTTAATTCCCGTCAACGCCTTTTTATTTATCAATTGAACTGGACTTCTGTATTTTTTGAGTTGAAATTTCCATGATTTTATCTATATATCTAGCTACCTAGCTACTTAGGGAGCTAATAATAATAATAATAATAATAATAATAATAATAATAATAATAATAATAATAATAATAATAATAAAAATGTGGCACATTGGAACATCAAATATCCCTGTTGTAGTTGGAGCCCTCGGTTTGGTTGAAAAAGATTCCAGTAGACTAGTTGAAGGGATTCCTGGAAGCCCATGCCTTAAGGAAATACAAAAAATTGTTCTAACCCACACCTTACGAAGGGCTTTATCTATGTAAAATATGTTTTTTTTGTCAGTGGAAAATGTCATAATAATATAAATAATAATAATAATAATAATAATAATAATAATAATAATAATAATAATAATAATAATTGTTCTCACTAGTACAGTCCACACCTTATGAAGGGCTTTATCTACTTAAAATATGTGATTTTTTTAATTGCTCAGTGGAAAGAAATGAGTACACACCAGAAATCAAAGGAAATAATAATAATAATAATAATAATAATAATAATAATAATAATAATAATAATAATAATAATAATAATACAACTGAATGAGACCTATCAAAATACGCAATTATAAAAGAATTTAACGTATTCAAAAATTATTTTTAGCAGAATTTTTGTCACAAAAAGTGCTCATTAGATAGCAAGAACGACAATAGTCTATAAATTAATTATCGTATTTCGCGGCTTATAATATGCCCACACATTTTAAAGGAAGAAATCAGAAAAAAATATTTTCCTTGTACTTTATAGCCCTCCCAACTAACCACAATTTTCCCACGAAAATAGCATATTTCAGCTTGAAAACCTGACTAATAATGACAAATACAACACAGACCGTGAAAAAATACAAAATTTATGGAAACTATTTAGAATGTAATAATTAGAACAGAAGTTAACTCTCGTCTCCCACATTTGATTTAGAGGAGGCAGTGTGAATTTTGGAGGTATAGTCAGCAAATACTGTTGTATTTGTTTAAAAGATTTATCTTTAGAGTTTCACGTAGCACTTCTCCTAAACTTCAGAGAATCGGATAAATCTGAGTTCTCGAACCCCCTAACCTTGATGAGCGTTGTTACTTGAAATTTTGGAATGGGTCAATGAGATAAGTCTTTTGGTAAGGTTTTACAAAATAACTGCCAAAATTAACGTTTTGTTTTGATAACGCTAATACTGCATAATATATCATATACAATAATAATTATTGCCATATTATTAAAAATATATAATTATATTATAATAAAAAAACAATACAAAAACATTTTTCGTGGAGACACCTATGAAAACAAATTCTGTGTTTTTTCGAAGAAAACGGGACGCAAGTTTGAAACCTGTCGGGAAGCACATTTTCTTCATCACGTTTCCTCGATAGACCGAGAAACGTATTGCAAACTGTTTACAATTTAAAAGGAGCATACATTTCAAACACATATATGAACTAAAGATAATGTTTGCATTAACACCAGATTGAGTGAAAAGTTTTTTTTCGGATTTTCACTGATGATTTTTGTCAACCTGTATCTGCATGTTATATGATTAATTTGATACATCTTGTCTAATCGTCACTGAATTGTTTATTCCTTATTTTCATATATAACATATAAACATTGTTTATTCTTTATTTTCATATATAACATATGAACATTGTTTATTCTTTATTTTCGTGTATAACATATAAACATTGTTTATTCTTTATTTTCATGTATAACATATAAACATTGTTTATTCTTTATTTTCATATATAACATATAAACATTGTTTATTCTTTATTTTCATATATAACATATGAACATTGTTTATTTTTTATTTTCATGTATAACATATGAATATTGTTTATTCTTTATTTTCATATATAACACATGAACATTGTTTATTTTTTATTTTCATGTATAACATATGAACATTGTTTATTCTTTATTTTCATATATAACATATGAACATTGTTTATTTTTTATTTTCATGTATAACATATGAACATTGTTTATTTTTTATTTTCATGTATAACATATGAACATTGTTTATTCTTTATTTTCATATATAACATATGAACATTGTTTATTTTCATGTATAACATATGAACATTGTTTATTCTTTATTTTCATATATAACATATGAACATTGTTTATTTTTTATTTTCATGTATAACATATGAACATTGTTTATTCTTTATTTTCATATATAACATATGAACATTGTTTATTTTCATGTATAACATATGGACATTGTTTATTCTTTATTTTCATATATAACATATGAACATTGTTTATTTTTTATTTTCATGTATAACATATGGACATTGTTTATTCTTTATTTTCATATATAACATATGAACATTGTTTATTTTTTATTTTCATGTATAACATATGAACATTGTTTATTCTTTATTTTCATATATAACATATGAACATTGTTTATTTTTTATTTTCCTGTATAACATATGAACATTGTTTATTCTTTATTTTACAGGTTTGATAATAACTGGTGAAAAGGTTGCATTCAGAGCCATTATTCTCTAGCCGTAGGAAAAAGGATAGAGTGTAAGTGGAGCGGCAAACAATGGTGATATGGAAGGCCCAGGAACTGTTCAAGAACATGTGGCACACAATTTGTTATGATGCTTCAAGGCAAGCGGTACCAGCCTCGAAGACAAAAAAAACTTCAGGGAGACCTTCTCTTGTGCAAGATGAGGCCTTGCTTGAAATGAATGGAAAAAAAGTTAAGCACACGTGCGTAAAAAAAAAAAGGCTGGGATTTGTGAAGAGACGCTGTTGTTAAATTCCTCCCAAACTGACCAATGACGAGGCTCAATGGCGTGTAGACATTTGCAAGCACCTCTTCATAAAACCACAAGATGTTCATTTCGCTGTCGAATTTTTATTGGCGATGAAAAAGAAATCTATTTTCGTAATCCTAAGTAAAGAAGGCTTCAGAAGCTGTTGTAAATTAAGGGAGGTTAAAACAGAAGATCATATGCGTTTGGTGGAATTTCGAGGTGCCGAGGCTCTTTAAGCTTATCCCAGATGGTCAAGCTGCAAACGCTGGCCTTTATGTCCAACAACTGCAGCGAATATTTGACGCCTTGAAAGACCGCTGCCATTGTGGACAAGTGCAAAATCAATGAATATTCACAAGCACTCTTATACCAAAAAATTCTTTGAAAAACCAACAAGCAACAAATTTTTACTCTTTCTATATAAATACTTGTCGCAAAATAAAATCCTTACATTTGCATTGATAACATCCCTCAAAGGACGAAACGCGTCGGATAAGATATGTTTTCCTTTTGTGTTTGTGTGTATGTTTAAGAGAGAGTGTGTGTGTGCGCGCGCTTGCTCGAATTCTTACTATTTTACAAACAGTTGTGTTGCCCATTCAACACCTTTGCTCGTCATTTTTATGATACAATATGATAAATGCGTCAGTCATATAACTGAAAGTAGATAGAATTTTATAAAACCTAATGAAAAAACGAATATTAGATACAAATATTAGATATCTTATGAAGATCCGACTTAATATAGGGCAGTAATCGACTGTTAGACAAATATGAGCTAAGAAAAATGATAAAAGAAACCAGAATAGAAAGTGTCCCTATACTCCATAGAGATATATTGGTACTGAGAAAGAGGTGGATGACGATCAAGAGGAGAGAAATACGCAACCTTTTACTTCAGAACGGGCGCTTCCTTATCCATCGTTGTCAACTTTACCTCGTATCCAGGAATTTAATTTCTTCTTTGCTGATCGATTCCTTTATGATGATGGTGTTGATGACTAAATTTTCCGCCAACGTGCAGGTTGAGGACTAGAAGCCTCCAACTTCACCCAAACCTGCTCCCGTCATTAAATTCCCTATTGACATTTGGCTTTCCAAGAATTGGTTGAAGGTGAAAGAAAATCACAGTGGAAGAAGGTGCCGACGGCGTGAATTTGTTTCAAGTGGACCTCAACTTGCACTTGATTTCCTTAACTTCCTCTGCGGCGCATATAGAATGAGAGATGCAGAATGCAGTTATGAATCCGCAACGGACTGCCGGTAAATTGGTTATAATTTCGAGTGGCGCCTTCTATAGGATGTTCGCAATGCGTAGCCCTCTTCATATGCGAGTTCAACCGTTGGCATCTGTTGTAATCTTCATCTGCTATTGGTGTTTTTGGAGTTTGTCGCGCTTAGTCTTGGTCCTCGTCTTCGACCTTGCCGAAAAGCTTGGCCCTCTCAGGAGTTTACAACTCTGGACGGCATCTCTCTCAGAGGAACTGGATCACGCAAGCCTCTCCATCACGACAAGAAGTGACCATCTTTCTTATAAGCCTATACGAAACTGGGGTCCTCGACGTGGTGTAAAGGTTAGAAAGCTTGTCTTGCTAGATCAATTACGACTGAATAGTGAGTTCGAACCTCACTGGGTGTCCCACACTCACGGCCTTGTGTCACATCTAAGCAGTGCTTAGAAAATCACTATAAGCTCACACGAAACTTACGAACATTTAATGCAAATCCATGAGATCTTTTAATAGTGGTTTTCTCATCTGAATATCCTTGCATTAATCTACGGCGAAGCTTTACGTTGACTTTTCTCGGGGGCATTTTCAAAAATATCTTCGTTGGTTGCATTGTTGTTACATGAAGAACACAGAAATAGTGTGGTTGGCTATAAATGGCTGCACATTAAATCGCTTTGAAGAGACTGGGTCGTTTTTACACTTTCAAAATTAGGTTAGCCTGGCAAATGAGCGGATCGATGGATGAGATTGTACTATGTATGGCAGTAATTAGCTGTTATCGTAAGTAGAAAAGCATTACTCCAGGCTCCATACAGACATTAATCCACTCCTGCAAATGCAGCCGATCCGTGATAATTGTCTTCTAACATATGTAGCCATCTGAAGCAGACATTAAAAATCAATTGAGAGGTTATGTCTTTTGAACACAATAAGGTATTCATTTTAATCTGGATCGATTAGCCGCCTTTTTATATTTTCTTTCGGCTTTCTTTGTTCTTTGGCGTATATCTCAGAATGTAAACATGAAACGCCTTTTTATACAACAAATGCAACCTGCTGCAAAAACATATATCTAACTTTTACAGTGAGGGTTACACAATGAATGACTTTTACGCTAACGGAAAGGAAGAAAATCATATTATTTTGAGTCTTGTCTCTCATATTATGGTGATTGCAATTTTAATATTAATATTTTTGCAATTTGTACAACTTCTTGACATTTGCAGACATCTGCCACTAATTCTAGAGTAAAGCTTCAGAGGTAATCCATTCTTTACTATCACCAGATCAGCTCTTTGCAGCCAAAACGTAGCTTATTACATCAATAGATTTGAATCAAACTTAGTATTCCGTTGGTAAGGATCAAGTTCCGAAAAACACTATTTTGTGAGGCGCCCGGGAGTACGTTTCCGCGATCAGATTCCAGCCTTGACAGAAATCAAAAATCGTTTACGCAGACTTGTTGGCGATTAATTATTTTTAACCGTACAGCACATTTCAGACGAAAAGACAAACGCCTACCGCTAATATATCGTTATTTCCTTGGCAAATCTTCAGACGAGGTACACTAGTTCAGACAGTTACATTCAAGAATCGCAATGCCACCTTCACACTGTCTAATCATTCTCATCTCCTTCGTATTCCATGTGTAAGGAGGAAGTTCCACCTAGATTGCTTCTTTACTGGAACTACTACTTTGTGAAACAGTATCCTTAGTGGGTGCTTCCCGGAATACTATAACCATATCATTTTCAAGCCTAGGTCCAACCGTTATCTATCCTACATATCCTTATAACCTGCAATTGGTTCTTTCGCTTACGTCTTTACAGCAATATCATTCAGTAGCTCTATTGGCTTTTGGGTCTCAGATTCTATAGCCTTGGATGTCAATTGGTCTACCGCAGAAACAAATGGCAAACTACTGCGGGAAAAAATGCCTCGTCAGTCATGTATCGAAAGATACATGATCCCCTAGCGTGTATCCCTCCTGGCATATAACTGATTGATTGGGTGAACATTTAGTTAAAAAAAAAGAAGCAGTACAATAGATGTAGTCACAAATATGGCCACGCTAACAATTATGGCGGTAATACCATTGTTATAAAAATGGCGCCATTGCTATAGTTACAAATACAGCGATATTCATAAAGCAGAATATCGATATTTTCATCTTTTTTACATACTGTGTGCTTTCATGACGTGGGTGATTACGGTTCTCCAAAAGACACTTTCCTTTGTATCCTTTGACTCATTACTCTCCTTTTATTTCCCTTTACTGCTCAGCGATCCATACACAGAAACGCATTTGGAACGTTACTGATTTCTACCTTCAGCGTTAGGGTTAAATTTTCCAAACCTGCTTTCCATTTTATGTGTCCCTGAAATGTTATCTCTCTCTTTCTTATTATAAATATATGTCCTTTTAGTTCCAATTAACTTTAAAATTGTCTTATTCTTCACATGCTTAGTCTATAATATTTCCAGTATCTGCCTTTCGCTTCATGTCTCTTCTACCTCTGTGATCCCTTATCATGGACTTTTTCGTCGATGTGCTATATCCGTTCAGGACGCTGACAGTCATGGCTCGCCATAATTTCTTGTCCTTTGTAGCTCTTAATAATTGTTGTCCTTTGTTATCGTTCCTAAACCTTGCTCCACTGTCCATTTACTAGGGAGGTTATGCGCTGTTTTTCTCTGATCCTCTAGCCTTTACTCAGTCCACTGTAAACTCTCCTGCCTCGTTATGCGTTCATACGGAATTTCAACTATCACTTCCTAAGTGTTATTTGTGTTGCCATTGTCGCCAGGATTTCGTCGTTACTCTGATGTTTGGTCCATGGTATTCTCGGCATTCCTCTGTAGAACCACATTTCTGTTGCTTTAGGCCTCTTCTTTATCTGTGGAGAGATTGTCCAGCATTCACTGCGGTTTAGGAGGACAGATACTACGTAAAAGTTCAGTACCCTTTTCTTTGTTGCTAACAATATTTTTTTCTGTTTATTAGTGCTTTGCTCGAATTTTGAAAGGCTTCTTCCGCTATCCCCATCGGTGTTGTACTTTTCGTAACACGCTTCCCAGATATCTAAATTATTCCACCTGTTTGATTGTGGTGTCTTTAATCTGTAATTTGCATTATTGCGCTGATCCTTTTAATAACCACCATGCTTTCAGTCTTCTTTATTTCGCTTTCTTTCGCTAACTTCTTCAGAATTATTGCAGTTTCCTTTCTGTGTCTGCTATCAACACTGTGTCATCTGCATATCTTACGATTTTAAGACTGAGGCCGCCAATAATGAATCTTAGTAGGAATTGCCTTTCTGTATAGGTTGAATAAGTCTGGTGAGAAGACACATCTTTGTCTTACACCCCTTTCTATTTTAGTATATTTACTAAATTCATTTTCTGTCCTTATGCAGGCAGTTTACTGCAAGTATAGGTTTTTGGTTATTCAAGTCGCCGGCTCATGATCGTCAGTGAAAGTTCACTGACCGACTAAGCTGTTGTTGTTGTAGCTGATTCGTTTGGAGTCGCCGACACCCATTTCTTACAGCACTCGCCCGAGGAAAAAGCTACGTTTTCTATTGTGTACGAACAGCCTGTAGACAGCAGTATTTCTGCTCTTGGAATTCGAAATCTGTAGGGTTTTATAAAAAAAAATATTTTCTCCTGATGTCGGCTCAAGAAAATATGCAGGCAGTTTGCTGCCAGTTGCTGGCTCTTGGTTTTCGAAGTCGCCGGCTCATGATCGTCAGTGAAAATTCACTGACCGACGAAGCTGTTGTTGTTGCTGTAGTTGATTCGTTTGGAGTCGCCGGCACCCTTTTCTTACAGCACACGACTAAGGAAAAAGCTACGTTTTCTATTGTGTCCGAACGGCATGTAGACAGCCGAATTTCTGATCCTGAAAGTCGAAATATATGGAGTTTTATAAAAACTATGTTCTCCGAATGTAGGCCCGAGAAAAATATGGTTTTAGTTTTTTCTTAAATAATCTTAAATATTTCCCATGGTGATGTCAGTCTCTATAGACAATGGACACTTTGATATAGATACTATGCGGAATCGTTTTAGTATGTTTGTCTTATTGTCTGTCATTGGTTGTAAAATAAAGTTAGGACGTATTTTAATATGGTATGTGTGTAGATATGTAATTTGTGTTAGAAATAGAAATTATTACCTATATGCTTGAAGGGTTAGTATGATGGTGGTCTGGATTTATTTCATTTGAAATTCGAAACGACGATTATTTTCGAGGAAAATATATTAAGAAGGGAATTTTTTCAAATTTGCGGTAATATATTTGGGCACTGTTTTTCATTTTGTCTCCTGTTACTTCGGATTTTTTGCTAGGCTATCATTACTGATAGAGATGGAACAGTTGTTTAAGTTATAATCTCTCGAGGGATACACCCGTCTCCTCAGCGTCTATATTTTTAATCCTGTCCTTTTTTTAAAAAATCATTTCAACCCAAGCAAAGCAGGAGTGCCACTGGGATGCAAGGGGTTAAAGAGCCTGAAAGTGAGAGAAAAGACTGGGTATTGCCGGGTTTGGATTGAGGAAAGGATAAAAGATGAACTGGGTTCAAGACAACAGAAGATGGCAGTTGATGCTGCATTTCAAATTTTGAAGATCGTAGTTATCAGGGAGGCAAGTAAGCGGAAGGGAGTTCCACAGGAGGGAAGTGCGAGAAAAGAAACTGTTGGAATAGAAATGGTGGTTACATTTAATTATATCAAAAGTAAAAGGGTGGGGCATATATGCCAATCTCGTAGAACGATTAAAATCATGTAGACGCGGAACCAATGAAAAAAGCTTTTCAGAGCAGTAGCCATGTAAATATTTGTAGAAAAGGCAGAGGGAAGTCACATCACGTCGGTGAGAAAGTGACTGAAGTCGAGATGCCAAGTCAGGATCAATTACATTGCAGATCCTTCTTTGGATTTTGTCGAGAACCTCGAGATGAACTGTAGGGGCACCAGACCAGATATGGCAACAGTATTCAATGCACGGACGAATGGTAGATTTGTCGATGTGCAAGATAGACGACGTGTAATCGTAATATTAGCCATTTCCTTATAAGGAAATATTCGAACAACCAGTACTACTCTCAGTGGAAATTTATAAACAGTTTCTCTTCAAACAATATAGAAATAGGTTTCTGAACTCCAGTAGCTGTTATTGCTCTTTCCAGTAGTTGTGAAGTGTTTCCTTGCTAACATTTTCTTCAAAGTAGTGTGGAATGTCAACATCTTGATGATGTCATTATTTTCTCTTTGGTTTCCACGTGATATCATGTGATGTGGTTTCTGTTATATGGTAAAAGATCTTTGTGATTCTGTAACGCCAGTTCACAAGGTTCGACAAAGTGTGGTCTTAACGAACATCCATAGGATTCACTTGGTCAAAGCCATTTTTAACCATTGATCTTAGAAAGTGGTTGTATACAGCAGGCAGTTTTGATATTTCTGTGCGGATTTAGTGATATGCATGGCATCTATATGAAAGGCTATTTAAAAACATGACTTGAGTTTTCGTGTTGATATTTTGTTTTTCTTTCAATTTGCGGTGTTGCGAAACTGCCTCTAGCCCAGTCTATGTCCAATTTCCTGTTCTCCTATGCTAATTTTTAAATAACTGCCCCAAAGGCCGAGTTATTTGAAATCTTTTGTAGTTATTAAATCCCCAACCGGATTTTTGTTATGATGTTTTCAGGGTATGCGCCATCACTTCTTTCATTCGATTCCAGATCATAGTTTCTGTTTTGGAAAAGTTCATTTTAGGTTCTATTTCTTGGAATCCTTTATAGACAAAGTTGATTTTCTGATCAAAATCGTTCCCAAATATTTTATGTATCGTTATCCCAAATATGTATCGGCATAGCTCGCACTCTCGTAGTGAGGGAACGCTTGATCGCTGTATTCAATTGATAGAATGTTCATCTCTTCACACCCGTGTTTGTAAATGCGTATATAGAAAATAGCTGACATGACAAAGGTTATCTAGACAGAAAGGGACATCTATTACCCTCACTAGGATGAATACCGAGTAATTGACAAAAAACAGTGCTGAAGATGAGAAAATTCAAAGAAGCAATTATCACATTAAAAGCAATTGTCATATTGTCGGTTAAATGCATAGGTCAGTATAGAATTCAGCGCATTGGTTTTTTCCTCGCTGCGCAAAGGGAACATGGAAAACAACTCCATGTACAATGTCGATTCAACTGCGTAACACAGGTGGCTCTAAATAACATGGTTTATGTAGCAGATATTTGTGGAAATATCACTCTTTAATTCACTTGTTGTACGGATAAAGGCGATTCTCATATTTGCTAACAGTATAACCAAGACAGAAAAAGACGACAGACCTTATGAAATAATAATAATAATAATAATAATAATAATAATAATAATAATAATAATAATAATAATAAACACCACCCAGACCCGGTTACGGAGATAGGACCTGTAATTATTTTATGGGACTACACAATACACACAGAGAGAACAATCATAGCTAACCGCCCATACATTTTTATTAGAGACCGCAAACAAAAACAATTGCCTCCTTATTGATATGGCAGTGCCTACAGACTTTTATATATCTTTGAAGATCTTCAGAAAGCTATCAAAATACAAGGACCTTCAAATCGAAATCTCAAAAATGTGGTACATGGGGACATCAAAAATCCCTGTTGTAGTTGGAGGCCTCGGATTGGTTGGAAAAGATTCCAGTAGACTAATTGAAGGGATTCCTGGAAGCCCATGCCGTAAAGAAATGCAAAAAATTGTTTTCACGGGTATAGCCCACGCCTTACGAAGGGCTTTATCTATGTAAAATATGTGTGTGTGTGTTTTAATTGGTCAGTGGAAAATGTCATGATGCCATTTCTGATATTAGGTATCTGGGCGGGACCCAGAAATAAATGTGTATACGCCAGAAGTCAAAGGGAATAAAACAACAGCAACAACAACAACAACAACAATAATAATAATAATAATAATAATAATAATAATAATAATAATAATAATAATGGTTTGACATCGAGGAGATGCGCAGGATTTCTTTTCGAATCGATCCCATGAGAAATGGGTGAGTTAGACGTTAGGCCTGGTTGAAATCATCTTGCACAACGTAGTCTCTTCATCAGACTGGAAAATGATTGCATCAAAGCAAAATGCTTCTCAGAAACCTGTTGCATAAAAGATCTATCGATTCGCACGTTCATTGGGATTTGAAGGCTGCAACGAATGACGGCGACACTTCTGCATACAACGTTCATGAGGCAGATCAATAATCACTTGTAATCTTTTAAGACACAGCTGGACAACATCGTGCCCGGAAAAGTTTTGCATCTCCTTACAGCGGCACAAGTTGATACTCAAGGCCAGAATAAAGCCATAGATTTCCAAAGGGGAATGACTGATTTTTGAAAGCTGTCTATTATACTTTGAAGTTTTTCACCACAAAATTCGTCTGCCATTTCTTCTTTTCCACTCATTAGGCCCTACACCTCCGACCGAGAATGTGATAACTGCCGCTACTAACAATTTCCAAACTCTCCACCAATGTTCATAGTCATTTATTTCGAAATTGATCCAAGTGAGTGTAATAGGTGTTCTTTTCAGTTTAGAAATGTTTTGCCTTACCAGGTAGGTTTCTATTTTCAACTACAGTAGAACTTCCTAAATCCAAACCTAGCATAATCTTGACTTCCTCAAATATGGACTTCAAATCCGAAATTTTGTATTGGCATAAATATGAAACCTTTTCGTCTTTGAATCAGAACAGTACCTTCAATAACAAATATATTTGTTCAGTTTATGTTCAATTTAGAAAAGTTGTACTGTATATTCTTATATTTTGACTTCCTTTACAGATTGTAATTGTTTTTTAATGATAACTTTATAACTTTCATAAATTTTTAAACAATTTATAAAGCGTCTTAGTTTTTCACAAATTACAATATTTATTTAGCACAATTTTTTTAATTACTATTTTTTGTCAATTATTTTTTTACAAACTACCTTTTGTATGCTAAACTCTAAAACTTAATAAAACAGCTTTTACTTCCTTGACGCCGAACAGTACCCGCAAAAACCAAACATCTTGGATGTTCACTTTAGAGGAGTTGTACTGTATATCCTTATTTTTGACTTCCTTTACAGATTGTAATTGTTTTTGAATAAGATATTTCATAAATATTTAAATATTTCATAAAATGACTTAGTTTTTCACAAATTACATTATTCGTTTAGCATATTTTTTTCATTACTATTGGTTGTCAATTATTTTTTGTACGTTTATGTATTCAATGTACATTTTAAATAAACACAAAGCAACGTTACAAACTAACTTTTGTATCATAAACTCTAAAATTTAATAAAAAATGTAAGATTGTCAGAGCAGCCTTTTCTTCCCTCGAATCCGAACAGTATGCTCAATACCGAACGGTATCTCGGATGTTTGGTTTAGTGGATTTGCACAGTATATCAATTATATTGTTGAAGTTAGAGAATAAAAGCTATGTAATACATAAAATATATATAACATATATGTTATATGTATAGCTCTTTGTTTTTGCCGAGAGCGGAATTTTGTTGATCTTATTAATTACAGTAGAAATCCCCAAATCCGAACATAGCATAATCTGGACTTTCACGAATTTGGATTAATCTTCAAATACGAACTTTTCTATTGACATAAATATGAAGTTTTTTCTTCCTCGAATCAGAACAGTACCCTTAATTCAAATAATCTCGGATGTTCGGTTTAGACCACTTGTATTATATATTCTTATTTTTGTCTTCCTTTTACAGATTGTAATTGTTTTTGTATATTCCATTAATTTTTAAACAAATTTATAAAGTGTCTTAGTTTTCACAAATTACATTTGTTTAGCACAAATGTTTTAGTTACTATATTTTTGTACATTTATGTATTCAACCTACACTTTGAATAAAAACATATCAACGTTACAAACTACCTTTTGTATCATAAACTCTAAAACTTAATAATTTTAAGCTTGTCACAGCAGCCTTTTCTTCCCTCGAATCCGAACAGTACCCTCAATATCGAACGGTATCACGGAAGTTCGGTTTAGAGGATTTGTATTGTGTATTAGCATCTAAATAATTAGTTAAAACTCATTAAGGAACAATGGTTACATACTTACCTGTCCTTACCTGAAAACTTGCAATTGAATCTATGCTTCTAATGTCTCCATCTGAACTTTTAAATTTTATTTAATATATATTTTTTAATCACTTAATTATTTTTTATTTTTTAAATAGGAGTATATAGGCTCGCATGTCATCCGTTTTACTCTCCTTCTCGAACAAGTGTAGAGAGGGCTTTCCCCCATTTTTTCCTATTTAGGATTTGGATTGTGGTTTCTTCTAAAGTTGTCTCATTCACTTTCACTCTCATTAACCCCTTGCGTCTTAGTGGCATTATTGCCTTGCTTGAGGTGAAATCATTAAAACAAAAATTACACGTCGAACAGCATTAGAAATATTCCATACTATGACACTTTAAATATCATAAATATAATTATACTTCACTATTAGTCTTGAGCAATCTATCACAGGGTTAACTAATTTTGTATGGACTACTAAGCTGCTCCCCACTTGGATTTTAAGTGTAATACCGACCTATTTTTATCTATTGTCCAAGCGTCATAGCGTACAATACAATTTTTTTCTGTTGGTCTATAATGCATACTGATTTATAATACCTGCAGTAAACCCTCTTGGATATTCACGGGTCGTAACATTTTTGGCGAAATAAGGAATGAAGAAAATGTAAATAAAATATTCTGGGGATAGAAACATGCTTGCGTGAAGCAGAAAAGAATCTTCGTTGAAGAAAAAGGAAAAGAAACAAGCAAAAGAAAAAGAATGATATTTTAGTGCCAAGAACAAGAGAGAATGATTTGGCAAAAAGAAAAAGAGAAAAAATTGAAGAAGTAATCAATATAAATTAAAGAAATAAACGAAGAAGAAAAAAAGAGGAAGAAAAATCAATATGAAAAAGAAAAAAAAAAGATTTATAAGAAATAATTTGGTGGATATATATAGAGAGAGAGGCAAAAACGTAAGAAAAGAAAAGAAAAATTGCTTCATATTACGAAGGTCACAGAAAGAAAAGATGTTATTTTCTTTTCTTTACGGAAATCATAAAGAAAGCATTTGTGATTAAATAAAATCAGTCCAAGAAGCCATAAATTTTAGCCAGTACCACGGCTGGTGAAGTATGTGCCAATTCAATTATATATATATATATATATATATATATATATATATATATATATATATATATGTATGTGTGTGTGTGTGTGCGTGTGCGTGTGCGTGTGTGTGTGTGAATTTTATCGTTGCTCGGTAGTGATTTCTTTTGACAACTTCAGTTTCTGGAAAGTGTGCTTTGAATTTTGATAAAATCCAGGAAAATTAAAGATCTGCTGATTCTGTGAAAACATCAGATTTATGAAGACAATTAGGCCATAAAAGACACATTTCTTTCCCTGTTTGTTGTTTTTTTTCGGTCTGAATAACGAATTCTGTACAAATAGCCGCAGCAACGATCCTCGTTAAGTTGATTATCCTGTTTCGGAATGACAAGTGGCTTGCTAGGGAATTGTTACCAAATATCAACACGTTTAAAGTAAAAGAAAAAAGAACACTTACAAAATAGTAAATACAGAACAATATTATAATTTATATCCATAAGAACAAGTAGCAGATGCAATTTTTTGTATTATTTAAGGAGAAAAAGGCACACATTGTTTTATTTCCCTAAAACAGTGAACACGTTGGAAAATCAATTTGTATGGTTCGCTGCTATATGATTTGCGGAAGGAAACAGTTTGCAAGAATCTAACTTTCGGTAAACTGAAATTTCATTTAATTCCTAGATTTCGTATAAGTTTACCATGTCACTTGCGTTATTGGAGTCCTTTTCTCCTCTCAATATTTGAAAATACTATATCCCTTAATGATGTAAACGTCCATAGCAATTTCTTTTAAGTAATATCTGTGAATTTCGTTAACAGATTTTGGGAAATATCATTTTTCCCGTTACGTTCTCCACAATTTAAAAATTTAAAAATTAGATTTTTTTTCTAGTTTTGTTATTCTTGTATAGCAAATGAAAGTGGCGACCCGATTAAATTATCTCCTTCCTTTTGACACAGGGTACAGTGATTATTTGGTATGGGAAGATTTTTTAACAAATTTTTTTTTTCGGGCAACGGTTATTTTTTTCCACATTTACTAAACTTATATGAAAATTCTTCCCGCAACGTATATTCGAACTGGTACACTTATTTTGTAAATTGTGAATTTCCCACCTACACGAATATTTTAGACAGTATATTTAGTGAAAATAGTACCCAGATCCCAGTCTATTCATAACTAGCATCAGGGAGAAGAAATATTTTACTGCAGCAAAAATATATTTCTCAACTAAGTGATTCGCACCAAAATGAATACTTCTATTTTATTACGTTGTCCTACGAAGTCATAGACAGAGGCTGAGAGTAACCCACTTTCAGGTTACTCTTGTTAGAGATAGCACTGGCAAAATGGCGTCTGACATGAAATTGCGCACGATAATGAGATATATAATTGAATTCTTCCGTGCGGAAAAAATTACACCTAGTGACATCCATCAACGGTTGCTGAAAGTTTACAGAAACCAAACAGCGGATGTGAGCATAGTCCGTGTTCATTGCAGGCGAAAAAGCATAGCCAACGTAGAATGTATTCGATGATTGTGTTGTGGAGCTGAAGAGAATTGCAGTGCTCCTTTTATCTCGTGTAGTTTCCAGGGTATTTAAAAGTGGCATTAATTTTGGAGCGCCCTCTTAAAAAGCTTTGTTTTCCTCGAAAAGTTTTTATTTACAATGAATGTTTTTTTTTTAGTAAAGTTATTTTAATGAGACTATATTACATGAGATGAAGGAATTCTCAGTCGAGGCCGGTTTGTGATTTGTAAAGGATACCAACACAAAAAGCACAGGTATTAATTGCGTTAGAACCAAATTTTCATCGCGAAATCATATATATTTACTTTTGTCTTCAATACTTGAATCAATAAATATGAAAAAAAATGTTGATTATTTAAAAAAATATATGTTGCTAATATCAGAGTTAATAGATTAAAATTAAATGTGATCCTACTGAATAAAATTAATTAAATCTGGACGCTTCTAATGACATTTAACGACAAAATGTCATATAACAAACGCTCTATTGAGATGTGTAATATATGCAATGTTAGCTGTAGCTTCCTTGCCTCTATTATCCCATACAGACACAACATTCTACTGATTTAGAACATTTCTTTTCAACGTAATTGATCGCACACGTATATTACCCGCCATTTTACCTTATAATATCTTTCCAGTAACCTCTTATATTCGAGATTGAAGTAACAGCTACTCAGATGCCGTAGTAATCTGATAGTTTCATCTGGTCTAACTACAATAAAATTAAAATTGGTTGATTGATTTTCATATGTAAATGTTTTATGGCTGAGTTTCTGGGATGAGGAGTCTATCATTATTTAAATTCGGACTGATGTCCTCGTATTTTTTTTCATTATTAGGTTTCGACTGTTGTACCCACCGGGCCTTCTTCATGTAGCTGTCGGTCCGCATAACCAGCAGGGATTTCGAACTAAACACTTTCTTTAATCTATGAGACTGTGGATTGTTCTTCTTTTTCTGTCCATATCTCGGGGTCTTTTCTCTTATTTTTTTATTACTATATAGTTATTGATCGCCGGTTCCACTGATTCGAAGTTAGTACTACCTTACCCAGGAATTGAACTTGAAATTACTATGTTACAAATGTCACCAACTATCACTTTAGACGGCTTGGGTATTGTCCCATGAGACACTCGTAAGTTGTTTTTTTTTTAAGTCGAATTTTTGTATGCTTCAGCTATTGACGACCGAACTCACTACTCAGTAGTAACAGTGAATCAGACGAGCCTCATCAACCATTGCCGTGGCGTCTAATAAGATTAACTGTGACATAAATTCGGCATAACATATTTTATAATATCCAAAGAAAAATATGTCTTTGAAAACACATCATTTGGCATTTACATTTGAAAGACCAGATTTCCAGATTACATTAATTTTATTCAAGTCGGCCCAGGGTTCAGCTATGTGAAATTTCCCATTCTTTTCAACAGATATAACATCTAACTAAAGCTCTGAACCCTTCCCTGATATTTCTACAATCTTACTTGAACGCAGAATGCGCTTTACAGAACACTGTTAGCGAACAAAACAAGATCTTGCTTGGGATCTACTGCTCTGAACACTTATTCAAAGCGCAAATTCGCCTAAATTGACCAACTATTTTATGGCATCGGATGCCACTCTAATGAGCTTCCGACCTTGATGCAGGACTGTGATGGGTGGTGTGATAGATTTATGCATATCCGAGCTAGCACGACCGACTAATTAAAAAACATTGCATTTAGAATTTATTCTTTTGTTTAGTGAATATTTCATCTGTTTTATTTCAGTTGCTTTAATTTCTAAAGTATAAAGCGGTTTCTATTTATTTGCTTTGTCCATTCCTAGATTTGGTTTGAAAAAGCCATTCCGCTTTCAGATTTAGGTTCCTACAATGATGGGGGGTGAATTAAGTTTTATATTGTGATAAATAATTAAATACGATAAAAATGCTGAACTCATAGTTAAAAAGAAAAAAAACAAACAGACTTCATGACATTCTCCTTGCGTTCAAAAATGATATTTTTTTTTAGTATAAAGTTAATTTCAGGGAAATCTAAAACGAACGTTTTATACAGAAATAACGGTTAAATACAAATACAAAATTTAAGAGAAAGAGGCGATTTTAAAACGGTAATTTTGTTTAAAGTTATATTTTAAAATTTCTTCCCGGAATTTTCTTTTTTAATTATGTATTTTTTTTTTTTTTTTTTTTAGTTGACAAAATGATTAACTGGATATTTCGTAGGGATTTCCCTCGAAAAATAAAAGTAACGTACAACTAAAAGACATATATTGGAAATTTGGTTTAAACAACAATAAAACTGAGGACATAGAGAAACTTAATTTAAAAAGTAGTAAAATCGAAGGAAAGGAAAAAAACAAAGTCATTTTCAATTGAAGCGTCCTTAGAAACTTGTTACGTGGTAGGACTGCACTTAAAGTTCCCTTCGCTTCAATCAGCGCCTGTCACTCGCAAGGATTCCCGGATGATGTGATTATAAAACGGTTATTTGGGCTTCTTCCGTCAATTACTAAAGATGATTACGCTTTTCTATAGACAGGGTCTTCAATCGGTTCGTTGCGCAAATTTTACAACATTCTTTACGGTCTGTTAAGTTTCCACCTAAATTGTCCTTCTTGAAGAATAAAGATTCTATTCACGGAGTCCAGTTCATTTGGTGTAAGCTTTTTAATTTGTGTAATAATAACGTATGCATAGCAAATTCAAAATCGTTATTTGAAAGAAAAATAAAAGGAAAGAGATGAATCTATTTTCTTGGAAAGAAAAACAAAGAGATTTGATTTTATTCATTTGGGAAATATAATAAAAGAAAAATGTATAAAAGATTTAAAAAATATGATTATTGTGCAGTCGCTTTTTGAAATTAAGGTAAAAAACATAAGAACATTCATTTTTCAATTTGTACTTAAATAAATAAAAATAATTTTTTCTTGCTTAATATGAGTTGAAAATACAACATGGTTTTTGTTTTTCTTTGACGACCAGAGTTAATTTAATTCATTCAATATAAAATTCACTGATTGTTGAGAGTGTCATTTCAGACTTCAGATAACGACAAAGAATTCCTAGGTGTCAAGCGAGATACTGGAATATATTACTCAAGGCTGGCTTCTCCCGACGCGATTGAATTTAGTGGTCTTCACAGAGGCCTTTTAACTGATTTTAGGATCTTTTACGTACTATGTCGAGAGTTGGGGCGGTATCAGATTGTACTGAAGGTCTATATATTAGTATCGTTCTGTCAACCTGTCGTGCTACCTACCTACCTACCTACGAAGTGTATAAAATGTCTAGAATGAAAAGAAAAATTAAAAAGAAACCCCAAAATTTCAGCTCCTTTAAAATAGTCTTGAGATTAAAGAGTAAGCCTTTTTTGTCGGTATCTTATTTTCGTCTCAACTTTTACCCCTTTCTTTTCGTTTCTGCCAAGTCTCCATGCTTACCTTCGACGTTTATTCTCTTATAATCCCTCATCTATCTTGCTTTTACCAATTATGTTGACCATTTGGCATGGACACATAGACATGATTGATAAACTGATTCGTTTTCTACGGCTTGTCCACCATTTGCGGGTTATTTAAAGCAAGAAAATATTATATATATATATATATATACATATATATATATATGATGCAATGAGAACGAAAATAATATATAAATTCTAACGATCACAGCAGTAATCTAAAAGGGGGCTCGATTCTGAGTGTAGAGCAATAATTATTTATTATAATTTTTTTATATAGACAAAAACAGTTTACTCAGTACAAAGAGGCAACTTCGTTTCGGTGCATTTCAATTGCATATCGACTGGTGAGAACCAAAATTGATTATAAACAATTCTACTTGTAAGCAGGTGAACCTTGTTTCTTATGCATGCAGGAGAAAATATGTATTATTGAACTTTTGAACAACACCCAATTATTAAATCAAAGATATGAAACCACCGTCTTTTGTAGACATATTAAAGATCTAACATTCCAATCTTACTAAATTCTTAAATCCATATCTCTAAATGTTTAAAATTATAACTCATCTCCTTTGATATACTTCCTACCCTCTTATATACCTCTTCACTAATGTATCATAGATTATGACTCTTAAATTTTTTTTTTGCTCATATATAATACTAGTAATACTTTCAGATAAATTGTTTTACGCCCATACTTATTCTACATGTTATATTGTCCGACAATATGTCAAAATTAGATTATAAAAGTTATATTAATATCCCATACTTTTATATACTCTTCTACTTATGTTTAAATTTCTAAATTAAAACTGATCTTATTTTTTTAAAACCCGAATAAATTATATATTCAACATACCAAGAAAAACGCACCGCCTCTAAATTTCTTAATTTACAAAACACTTTAGACTGGAGAAATTCCTTGTCGATAACAACGGTCAAAAGTTTAGGCACAGCATTTCCAAGCCTTCTAAAAGTGAAGGGTGGAGGAGGAAAGGTGGGAATAGGAGATAGTAATATGATGAAAGGGGTGGGAGGGATATATTCAAACGATATTTATAGTGGTAATTGAGAATGCTCTTTTCGGTTAATATAAAAAACAAGCTAAATCAATGAAAGTATTTTGTAAATTAAGAAATGTAAATGTAGTGATTATCTTGGTGAATAAATGTATATATAAATATTCTGCAAAAAGCCTTCATCACTATAATCAAATAATTTGTGCGGATGGTCTGATTGTCGGTTTCTGGGAACAGTGTTGCTTGACACTCATACGTCGAAATCGACGGGAGAGTCCAGTGTGTGTGTGCATATCTATCTATCTATCTATCTATCTATCTATATATATATATATATATATATATATATATATATATATATATATATATAGAGAGAGAGAGAGAGAGAGAGAGACACACACACACACACAATCATACATACATACAAACACACACACACACACACACACACACATAAGCTAATATGAGTCCTGGGTAAGACGATAAACTAGATCCAACAGCAAGGCCTCTGATCAGGAGGTTTTGAGGAGCGTGGAACCACCTCTTAATTGCTATGGGGAAAATAGCGAAATCCCAAGGTGTGTTCGCTTCCTGGGCATGACGATAAACTACATCCGCGTCCTGGGTATGACGATAAACTACCTCCAACCAAAAGGCTGTCGATCCAATCAATCGGCTGGTCATGTCATGCCCCATCACATCTAACCCATCCCAAAACAACTTACAATTAACTTTCCCTCCCAAACCCTACACTAAATATACTAACACCTTACCCCTAAAATGTGATGGGAAACAATGATGTTGCCAGCTATACGTTTTTGAAACAATGATTTTGCCAACTATACGTTTTTGAAACAATGATTTTTCCAACTATATGTTTTTGAAACAATAATGTTGCCAGGAAATACATTTTTTTTATGAAACCATGATGTTGCCAACTATACGTTTTTGAAACAATGATGTTGCCAACTATACGTTTTTGATATATCTAGTAAATGCTGGATCTGGCATTAAATAACCCATAGTGGTTGATATGCCAGAAAACCCCAACCAAACAAACAAACAAATAAGCTAATATGTTTCAGCGCAGTAAAAAGAAAGAGCCCGATGTAAAATGCAAATCAAAATACGGACACCAAACATTTGATATGATAACATAGATTTCTGCACATTAACAACCCCGCTACTGTCAGTTTCATGAGATTTTGACAATTCTCTGGCGGCACGAAGAAACTAATATACGAAGTCGTGCAGTCTGAAGATTCCAGAAATTGGATGAAACTGTCAGTTGCGGAGCGGTAGGTATGCAGAGAAGCTCGTTTATAAATACGCTCTCACATAGACGCACACACAGATATATATATATATATATATATATATATATATATATATATATATATATATATATATATATATATATATATATATATATATGTATGTATGTATATTCAAAGAAATATACTTAGTAAATAATGCGTTTTCAGGGTAATAATAAGTTTAGAAAACATTCTTGCAAACTTTGATGGTAATGCTTGTTGTATTTTTCTCTATTGTTCTACATTCTCTTAGGTATAAGATTAATTTTTTTTATGAGTTTTTATTTTCTTTTCCCGGTTCTCTCTTCCGAGTCGAAAGAACAGAAGAAAGAATAAGCGTAAGAAAACCAGAAAGAGGGACAAAAAGAACCATCTGACGGTATTGCACAATGACAACAAAACATTATATGATATAGAAATTAAAAGCAACAAAATCTGATAACAAATGAATATATATTAAAACCAAACAAATAAAAAAAAAATATGTATATCGGTTCCCAGTAGCGAACTACTTTTTGTGTGCGGAGGTGTATGCGAGATAAGAAGAGAGTAGGTAATCTCCACAGTTCGGGTATTGTATATTCTGCCTTTTTGCCTATCAATAATGGAACACCAAGGTAATTCATTTGTCTACTGGTGAATAGCAAATGTGTATTCGTGTATGAGTTTATACGAGGCTTCAATCATCTGTTCTTCTTTGAGTCATTCTGAGATGAATATAGGTGTGCATGCACATTATGAGGGTGAGGGACTATTATTTGCGAATTTTCCCGCGGGTGTATCATATATGTATGACTGGTGATGTTTGTTGTCTACCAGGAATCATTGTGTATTTCTTCTTTCTTGATGATATGCTCCGAAATTTATATGAAAGTGATTTGCCTCTATTTCTATCGACGTTATAAAAATCAGTCTCCATTTATCTTTAGTCAGTTCCGTCTATCTATCCATCGTCTCTGGCTTCATCCGTCTAATTCTATCTCTCTCTCTCTCACTCACTCCATCTCTCTCACTCACTCCCTCTCTCTCACACACGCGTTCTATCTACGCGTGTCATATTTCTTTCTATCTATCTATCTATCTATCTATCTATCTATCTATCTATCTGGGTCTATTCATTGTCTATCTATCTATCTATCTATCTATCTATCTATCTATCTATCTATCTATCTATCTATCTATCTGGGTCTATTCATTATCTATCTATCTATCTAACTATCTATCTATCTATCTATTTATCTAGGTCTATTCATTATCTATCTATCTAATTATCTATCTATCGCGGTCTTTTCATTATCTATCTATCTATCTATCTATCTATCTATCTATCTATGTTAGGCTCTTATCTATCTATCTATCTATCTATCTATCTATCTATCTATCAGCATTTTCAGATCTATTTATCTATGTATCAATATTTATTTCTATCTTTCTCTCTCTCTCTCTCTCTCTCTCTCTCACTATATATATATATATATATATATATATATATATATATATATAGATAGATAGATAGATAGATAGAGTGAGAGAGAGAGAGAGAGAAAGAAAGAAAGGGAGAACGAGTACGAGTGGAATAATGGATAGCGGCTCGGACTAAGAATCGAAGAGTCGAGTTCGAATTCCAGTCGAATCCATTATATTCGCTTACGTGCTAATACTCTTGGGAAAGATATTAATTCTCTTCTTCCTCCAGCTATGGGTAAATAACTGGGTTCTATAGCCCTGGATAGCAACTGGTTTAGAAGAAGGAAATCTCTGAATTGAGAACCTGCGGATGGTTTCACGATCTGTTTCGTGCTAAATTTAGCAATTCAGCCTGATTTGTGGGGGTACCTCGTTTGTAGGGTAAAGATATTGTTTGATTTATCAACATTTCGGATTCTCATTGGGGGCCCCATAATTGTGACCATGTGCCAAAATAAACAAAGTCCCCTTGGTGTTAACTCGGTTTTATTGTTAGTAAGACAGCTTCACAGACAATAAAGTTAATCCTCACTGGGGTTCCAATCTCTCTTATTATGTACCAAGAGCATTCTATATTTATTTCATTTTAGTATTTAACTTTGAAAATAAATATATTTTGAGGTCCGTATAAATACTCATTAAAAATACGGAATTCTAAATATGTTTTAAAAATTTGAATTATTTTTTATTTTTTACATATATATTTAGTTGAAATGATGTGAGCTTGTGATCCTGGTTTTCACGCTCTTTGCATAGGGTCACAAACTCGCATCAATCCAACTAAATATGTTAGCTCTATCACTGATATTGAGCGCTTTCCCATAAGCATCGCGCATATATAAATAATATATATAATAAATTGCAGATATATATATATATATATATGTATATATATATATATATATATATATATATATATATATATATATAAAGTAATATAGTCTTAAAGTGTGCTATATTTATGGGATAAAGTGCTCAATATCAGAGATAGAGCGTGTGTAAATATAAAATAATATATATATATATATATATATATATATATATATATATATTACACACTCACACGCACGCACACACACACACACACACACATATATATATATATATATATTATATGAATAATCAGAAGACTTCTAATAACTGAGAAATAAACGAATTCTTTAGTAATCGTTTTGATAAATTTATTTTGTTAACGAGACAGTATAACTTTAGGTCGTATCGAGCCAGCTTAATGCAGTAAATAGCGCATTTTCACATAACCAATTCAATCTTTCTTGTCATACCTGGCTGTATGGCAGAAAATTTTTGGAATTTGGTGACCGGGGATGTGTTTTCTTAAGAGCACCTGTCAATTGCACTAAATATTTGTAAAAACGCACCAGTAATATACGACAGAGAGAGAGAGAGGGGAAATCAAACTAGGAGATTAACGATAAAAAAAACTTTGTTCGTATTCTGTATCAATTGGGTAAAAAAGATGCCCAGTACAGAGGTTCCAAATTTGGGGCCAGTTACTGACATTGGCATCGAGTAAATAAATTCCTTCAGTCGTCATTCGCTGATAGAACGACGCCTCGTATGACCTCGTATGACCTCTTGCAAGTTTTGTTATGACGGCTCAGTAATTGTATGTTAAACAAGAGTGTTGTAACCCGGGAAGTGTTACTGAATGAGGAATAACCAAAACGGGGATTGGAAATGAAATAGTAATCTTTATAACATCAACAAAATACATTACTCGCTAGCGGCATGAAGTAGGTAAACCACTGCTAGCGGTGGACTACTTAGTATATTTCCTTCGCTTACAATAGTGTCCAACATATTTATAACGATTGGGATATACACATTGGTGTTCATAGATACGGTATATTAGATAGATAGATAGATAGATAGATAGATAGATGAACAGAATAATATAAACTAGATAAACCGAATGATAGATAGATAGATAGATAGATAGATAGATAGATAGATGAACAGAATGGGATAGATAGATAGATAGATAGATAGATAGATAGATAGATAGATAGATAGATAGATAGATGAACAGAATGGGATAGATAGATAGATAGATAGATAGATAGATAGATAGATGAACAGAAGGATAAATGCTAGATAAACAGAATGTGAATATATAGACAGATAGCTAGATAGATGAACAGAATGAGATAGACAGAAAAAAGAAAGAAAGATAGATAGATAGATAGATAGATAGATGAAGAGTATGAGAATAGATAGATAGATAGATAGATAGATAGATGAACAGAATGATAAAAGCTAGATAAACAGAAAATGAATATAGACAGATAGCTAGATAGATGAACAAATTGAGATAGATAGATAGATAGATAGATAGATAGATGCATAGAATGAGAATATATAGATAGATAGATAGATAGATAGATAGATATAGAAAGAGAGTGAGTGGGTGAATGATAGATAGATATATAGATAGTGTTGTGAACTAGAAAGTATTACCGAATAAGTAATAACAACAACAAAGGTTGAAAATGAAATAGTAATTGTTATAACATCAACAAAATACATTACTCGCTAGCGGCGTGAAGTAGGTAAACCACTGCTAGTGGTGTACTACTTAGGCAGCATATTACCCTCAACTGACAATAGTGTCGAACGTATTCATGAGGATTGGGACATACCCATTAATGTTCATATGTACGGTATATAACAAAGAGTAAATACTCAATCGTGCCTCCCTTCAATCAGTTTAAGTTTTGTCAACTACTGACGAAAAATCAGA
>OZ038488.1:73070487-73112987 GCA_964036315.1 Acanthosepion esculentum
TGAACTAGTGGGACCAGGGAATGTAGTTCGTCTGAGTACTCTCCGTGAAAGTAGCGATAGAGAATCGAGAGGCTTACCACATACCGCCTGTAGTAGAGCAAGTAAATCTATTGTGGATGCTCTAGCGATTAAAGCACTTTCTATGCTTTTTCGTCTAAGTATTAATTTTCTAAGCATTTCTTAGGTGTGGCACAAGGCCGAAAGTATGGAGCACCCAATGTGGATCGAACTCACTATTCAGTTGTAACTTTTTCAGCGACACACGTTTGCTAACCACTACATCACGCCGAGGTGACTGCTATTTTGTCTTAGTAAATTGCTTTCTTCTTTGATTATAGTAGCACTTGTAAGTAAAAAAATTATGTCCGGACGTTGAGGAACTGAGCATTGAGCGTGTCATTTTGTAAATTATTTCGGTTATGATTATATATTTTTTTATTTAAATTTCTTAAGGTTTCGCCTATGTATTCCTTGTGGCAATTATTACAGATGATAGTGTAAATTGCTCCTTCAGTTGTTAGTTTATTATTTTTTTGTATAATGTTCTTTTTTTTTTAGAAATAGTTTTAATACATTTTATATTAAGTGTAGGCAAATACTTTTCAGTTGTAATCGTGGTAGACTTGGTGATTACAGCAATATATTTTGATACTTAATTATTTCATATTCAGCGCGTAACAAAAGGCACGTAAAATAGTTTAAAATAGAAGATTTTATCATTCTAACAAAACCATTGAATAAAAATATATAATTCAGAATTTTTAACATGATCTTGTGTGTGATGACAGGTTTTGCACTCGCCAAACTCTTTCCCTTTTAGACCTGGGTATGACAATAACCTTCATACGGCATCAAAGCCTCTGAAGCGCAAGCTTGGAGGTTTTGAGAAGCGTGGAGCGACATCTTAATTACTGCTGTTCCTAGGTCCACCTTGACATAGGGTGGTAGCACCTGTTAGGGGCTCTAGCTATGAGCAAATAGTGAACCCCAAACAAAAGTCAATACACTAGAAATGTATAAGAATACATTTTTATAGTAAAAATGCTAGCAATATATTTTTATAACAGTAACAAAATATATAATCATAGTAAAATGACCAACAAGCACATTTTTAAAACAAAATGACCAGAAATACATTTTATAGTTGAATAACCAAAAATACATATTTATATTCAAATGACAATCAATCCAATATTAAAAAGTATACAAATACATTCTTATAATAATATTACCATGA
Source organism: Acanthosepion esculentum (assembly GCA_964036315.1). Classification (NCBI taxonomy): domain Eukaryota; kingdom Metazoa; phylum Mollusca; class Cephalopoda; order Sepiida; family Sepiidae; genus Acanthosepion; species Acanthosepion esculentum. Next base: position 73,071,725 of record OZ038488.1, read on the forward strand.
ACACATTTTTATTAAAAAAAATACCAACAATACATTTTTGTGGTGAAATTACAAGTAATTCATTTTTTAAATTACCAACAATACATTTTATAATCTACAAATTACATGTCTAAAAAACATACGTTTACCCTGAAAGTATAAAATTATCTACAAAATATATGTAACTGAAGCCATAAAATTGTGTTAGATTCCGTCATTAACCCCTAGACATTGATATAACATTAAACTGTATGAGACGATGATGTAGCTCAGAGCACTACAAGTCTGGGCATGAGGAATGGTGACCTTGGGCTGCCCGTGCGTGAAGCACATCCATTCGGCGTTGGAAAAGGAAAAGCTAAGATAAAGCAGTTTCGTACCGGTGCAGCTGCAGAAATTGCCGGAAGGTATCACATTACGCTACTTAAACGTATTAGGGGCTCCTATATGTATGATACTATTACCACTTATAATATTACTATAAGGTAACTGTTGTGGATTCCGGGAATGGAATCCTGCACAAATAAATAAACAACGCCAGTAATTGAGATAGAAAAATAAGTGTATTAAACGTAAGAATACAGGCTTGAAGTGAAGATTAGTAGTCCAGGAATGCCTGTTAGAAGGTATATGTACAAGTCTCTGTAAGTGAAGCCGTAATTATCTCTCTCTCTCTGGACTCTCGTATAAATCTCTGTGAACACCCTGTGTACTGTCTCCGTATCTCTCACCCTGACTCAACGTATCTCAACCTGCAGGTATTCTCGCTGTCAGTATAAGTATACTTTGGACGAGTCCATCTTGTGTAAAAGGGTCTGCCCCACAACAGTAACCAAAACATTCCCTGCCGTTTTTTACGTTGTTTGGGAAGAAATGATCATTGATACACAATTGATAGCGTCACATGCCTGGAAAGCAGTGTGAGTGGTGGTGGGGGGCATTGCTCGTGACTGATGCAGGTGCATGGAGCTCACACATCAGTCATAGCTCGAGTAAAGGCGAGCAAACATGGAGGTGTCGAAGCACTTTCATCGGAGCTGTCTGCTTTATAACTTTAAAGTGTTTTTTTCTCCCGCAGACCAACAGATTACGATCTCTTCCATTGCCCTTGAAAACTACCTTGGGAAATCTTTTACAAAATAGGCAGAATTGCGGCAGATACCGATGGGAATTACTTTGAGGACTAACGGTATGTCAAATTTACTGCATACCTTCGTTATCTAATAAATAAAAATGACAAGGACTTTTTGTTTACAATGAAATATATGTAAGACAAAGCAAAAACAACATATATAGCAAATTCGAGCGTTTATTTTCCCAATTGTTCATGCTTAGAATATTGCAGCCACATATGGTCCGACACTCCTAGATAGACATCTTTGATCATATCTAAAGAAGAATACGCGATATTATTGGTCCTGATCTTGCGTCTTGGCTCCAGTCACTTACCCGCTCCCGTAAAGTTACCTCCCTGTAAACTTTTATATAAATAGTTTCATGGTAATTGTTCGGATGAGCTCTTCGCTATGCTACCTAGACTATAAATTTAAGTACAGTACTAGACTGGTGAAGATGACGCATCTCTATACAGTTGAGTTGGTTAGCAGTAACTGTAAGTTCCATATTAACATTTTCTTTTGTCGCACTTCTCGCTTGTGGAACTGCCTTCCGGCTCCGTGCTCTCCAGTCAACTTTAAACTTCAAAAATTTAAACGCAATGTCTATCGTTATCTAATGTCTTCCTGGTTACTCTTTTTCTGTTCTTGGTTATTAGTAATGTTTCTGTTTTCTAAGTCTACCAAATTCTGTGTCTTAGTGTCTTTACTGCCTTTCTTGGGGTGAACGCGATTTAAAAATAAATTAACTAGTTATCCATTCTTCGACTGTCTTCAATAGAGAATCAATCTGATTCCCGATTTTGGAAGCAGTTTTAAATCGTCCATACAGTGTATGTACATCTGGTCCATTCTTTACAAGTTTGTAACTCATTCTCACCTTCCTGAATACCAGAGAAATTAAGGCAAATATGGACTCTCGTACAATAATGTTCATCCTGTAATAGGCCCAGGAGTCACTCGAGGTAGATAGTTCCAGAGTAAGCTTTAAGGTTAGCAGTTTATAAGGATATGTGGGGAAGATGCTTATGTTTGATCACTCAATCACCGTTTGTTTATTCAGTCAGTTATGTACCGTGCGTGATAAACGCTTAGGCGATCATGTGTCTTTCGATACATGACTGACGAGGCAGATTTTTTTCCCGCGGTAGGTTGTCATTTCTTTCTGCGGTACCCCAGTTGCCATACAAAGCTATAGAACTCGGTCTATCCTGTTACTTACCCATAGGAGTGGGAAGAAGAGGAATCATACCTTCCGCAAGCGTTTTTAGCACGAGTGGATTTCGAACTCGGCTCTCCGATTCCTCAGTTAGCTCAACATTTTAAGCATCAGGTATCATAAATTGATCCTTCATAGGAGATAAGCGTTAATTATCAATTAATGATTTAATCTTTTTCCAAGAATACGAGTATCATTCAGTCATGATTTGTATCGAAATGGCCAGTTGGCAACCCTAGAATTCATGAAGTTAATATTTACTAGGAATCATGAGATTTCCTGGAGTATATTCCTGCAAATAAATTTAGGTAAATAAATCAAAGACAGTACTGTCTGCGAGCATATTTCTCTTCTTCTATGTGCCGTGTCTCTTCAGAAACGTTGCCGAACATGGCGTTCCACAATTTTCTGTACTTTGCAGCTCTTAATGAATTTAAATTATCTCTTAAACCCTGTTATGCAAATTATTTTTACCGAAGATTGCTTGTTGTTCTCCTCTGCTCCTTTTGTCTTCAATCTGTCCCGTGAGTATCACATTTTTCAAGCCCTCTTTCCTCATTATGTTCTCTAGAAATGTCAACTATCTCTTTCTAAGGTTAACTATAAGTGTCTAAATTTTCTCTATAACTTTGTCGTTACTCATATTCGGTCCCGAGAATTCTCAGCATCTTACTGTAGAACTAGGTTTCTGATGCTTCAAGTCTTTCTTTCAGCTGGGAGGAGATTGTCTAGCAATCACTGTCATATAGGACTGATATGTAACAGTTTAAAATTTGTTTTATTCCTATTTTTTATAAGCAGACAAAAACTTTCTATATAAACAAAATACCCTATTGACATAACCTTTAAAAAATGAATTTCTCGATTTTTACTTGTTTGCAACATTTTTCCCCTTTTTAAGGGCTAAATTGTAGAACAATCGTCCTATATAGAAATTATTTCCAAGATAAAAGATATGCATGTTTGAGTATTGCCTAACGAGCTTATTCTTTATTTACAACCCGCACTACCTACGGATGACTATAGAATGTCTGTTTGACTCGAAGCGATAAAAAACAAAATGTTCATCGGTTAATTCTAAAGTTTATGTATACGTTTCATTAATTCATTTTTTCATACAACACATTGATCTAAATGGCTACTGACAACGGATATCCGTATCACCGTCAGAAAAACAATATTCGATAATTACATTTTGTCTGATGCAATCCTAATGCGCTGATATTAAGTCAATTTGTTAGCAACCAAGAAGTAGTGCAATTTCTGTATTATAGGGTGCTCCAAACCAATGGCCTTGTGCTGTACTATTTATGTTAATCTAAACAACGTTTCTGCTTGGTATGTTAAATTTTTCCTCTCCTACTGGGGTCACTGGTCATTATTCGTGCCGAACTAAAAGAGAAGTAGTTTAATACTGATTTTCAAAGACCATTGCGACTTGTAATACTTCTGTCGCATTAATCTTGGGTGTACTGACCGAAGCCCGGAGTGGGGAAGAGTTTCGGCTGCTAGAGTACAGTGGTTTACAAGATCCACAGCCTGACCAATACGATCACCTTGTGTTCGATTATCACTGGGTGACTTAGCAGAGGTTTCCTCTGCCGTATTCATGTAACATAGTAGAAATCAATATGTGGTATGAGTTTACTGTTTCTTACTCATATAGAAACATTCACAGCCACTCACGAAGACACAGACACACACATATATATTTATTTACTAATTTTCACACAATACCAAACTCAAGAGCCACTCAAGGCATAAGGCTACTGTGTGGACTTGTATTAGCGTAGGAAAGAACTAGCGTTAGGACAGAGAGCTGAACAAGTCTTTAGAAGGAACCCGAAAGCCAATCCTAAACAGCGTACAAGGGAAAAGCCTCTACTCCTGTTCAAAATACTGGGGAGAAAGGTTAATATATATATATATATATATATATATATATATATATATATATATATATATATATATATATATATATATATATATATATATGCCGATTGTATTAGGTTGGTTCAAAAATAATGTCGTCTTCTCACATATGTTAGACCGTCAAAAAACGACATTATTTTTGCACCAACCTAATAACAGCAAAATTGTCTAAATTGTGTTACAAAATGTTTAATATCTAAAGAAACACTAAACTAATTGAGTTTCTTTTTCCTATGTGGCCAGATCAGACATTACCATTTATCGTAATGAAATAAACCTCTGAGTTATTCAGTTAGAAAGAGAACAGTTTAAAATCGTTTTGTGTCAGACCCACTATGTCTTTCCAAATGACCAATGGTGAGGGGGAAAAGATCATCCCGGCCTTCAGTATTGGTACCAACATTTATACTCTGACTTCCATTTTCAAAGTCCATTCAAGAACCATCAAAGGTAGAATCATTATTTCAATTTAGAGCTAAATACATTCTAATTATTCAAAGTAAGAGTCCAATATTGTCATAAAAACCTCGGGGAATTCCAGTAAGATATCTTCAAACATTTCTAAGATACAACGGTTCAATGCTTAATCTAACAATTAGTCAATTGAAATGTCATTTAGTGTTTGGTGGGGGTAAGGGAGTGTAAAAATTGTCCATAGTGTATTGTCCCAAGCGCTTTTGGCCACTTTTTTCTAGGGCTTTGTTGTTAATTGTTGTTAATTTCTTTGAACCGCAATCTTTGAATGGTAGTAAAGTTTATTGAGGACCACGCGAAAGAAACATGGCTGAAATTCGGGTTAAAGTCATTATATTTGAAAAAAAAAAGCCATTAGCACATTATTAAATGAATCTTTTTCGTTTTGGTAGAATCACTCTTGAATGTAATGTATATTTTTTATCTTAATTTAATATTTTTCTCTTCATTTCCTCTAATGTCTTCCTACCTTTGCGTGAACGCTTATTTATGTTTGCATAATATATATATATATATATATATATATATATATATATATATATATATATATATATATATATATATATATATATATATATATATATATATAGTTTAACGTTGTTTTTATAGATAAAATATCTAAATAAATGGTCTGTTTATAATAAACATCATTAACAACTTTTACAGGACTGAATATCCGAGAAATCTCAAAGAAAATAAGTGTTCTCAGACAGGAATCGAACCTGCACAGAATCGTCATATAGTGCTATACCATTTACATTTACACACACACACATATATATATATATATATATATATATATATATATATATATATATATATATATATATATATATATATATATATATATATATATATATATATATAAAAGGTCATTTGTGATTTCGAGAAGATATGAACGTTCGAGAGAAATCATAGGAAATTTGTAGTTAAAAACAGTAATTCGCTCTTGCTAACCAGACGCTTCCTCTGTGAATAAATGGTGTACCATGTCAGACTATAAGACGGTTATCTATCTATCTATCTCTATGCATATATATATATATATATATATATATATATATATATATATATATATATATATATATATATATATATATAACGCTTTAACGGTCAGTAAATTTAACCTGAAGATTGCATGTTTGTATGAAACTCCGAGTTCTGCTATCTACGTGGTATATTATCTATATCCACTTATATATATATATATATATATATATATATATATATATATATATATATATATATATATATATATGTGTGTGTGTGTGTGTGTGTGTGTGTGTGTGTGTAGTTGATGACAGGTTATTTGCAAACTTAGTTTGAAGGAGTTGGTATTCAGTCTTATACTAAGTTAAAACTTAATTATTTTATTTTGCATTCTATCCACCCCCCCACACACACACAGACATCGGCGCACAGGTATGTATACATTTTTGTGATGGGTCGCAGCTTGAACTTCCAAAATAAGTTATCTGAAAGAAAGCTCATTCTTTGAAATAATTCACCTGGAAGTCACACCCTGGATTTTTTCTGTTTTTCTTTTCTTTTCTGTCATGAATGTTTTTGTCATATTCGTGGATGGTGGCAACGCCTCTTTATACTAAGCGTACCAGACTGACATTTTTCTGGTTGCTTTATCCCGACTGGTAGATAGGAGTCCGAACTCTTGCGTAGCGTCATGAGAGGTTGCTCTGATCAGTTGCATAATATTGATTTTCTTGCAGTGCCATATAGCGCATGGAAGAGTTGTGCCTGCAAGCACCTCCGGTGGGCAAACCCAAGGCTACACTATGTTGCAGTATCCGACATTTCTCTTCCTGCATATGTTACATTAGATGACCGAACGCTACTACTACCATAGGAATTTCCTTTACCAAAATAACACATCATTACTATAAACAATCAATTATATAGACTTAAACCAGTTAAAAATGCCCACACAGACATCTGAACCCCTTCAGCTTTCTTTCTCCCACATTCGTCGTATTCGTACCAACTTCTGCATTGTGGAGTCATTTCTCTTCGAAAAGTCTCCGAATATCCTAGCTTTCTGCAGAACTAAACTCTTCAATTCCCTCGTTTGATTTCTTGATCCTGGCTACCTTCCTCTCCTTAGAAAGGACGCTAAAGTCCACATGAATGTCTTGGGATTTTATGTCCACAAATATCTCCCACTGGCTAGGGAACTCTCTCTCTCGAATCTCTAGACCATTCTTTCTACTTAACTCAGTCAGCTATCTCATCTCTCTCTACCGTTCCCTTTCCTCTCAAGACTTTTGCATGCTGGATAGTATTTCCAATAATCTAGTCGAGGCCATCACCCTACACCCATTTGCAAACATATTTGTGTCCGATGACTTTAGTGCCCACCATACCAGGTGGCTAGAACACTATCTGATTGAAATCGCTGACATCTGATTCATTACATTCCAGCATAAAAAAAATACCCTAACGGATAAATATTCACTTTCTAACGAACGCTAAAGCATAACTGTCAGCCATAGCATTTAAACGAAAAAAGGTAAAAAAATCTCCCAAAAATAGTATAGTTTTTGCCATAATATTTATAGGTTTTGCCTTACCAGTTGCACCATTGATGATGATCTTTGGTAAATAAAAGTGATTCTCACTGTTACAGTGGACTTCTTGCCTCATTTAATTGTAATATACGAAAAATATTCGTCAATATGAAAGGATTATGATAAAAATAAGCAGACATAATGTTTGTAATTCATTCAATCGGACATATATATATATATATATATATATATATATATATATATATATATATATATATATATAGTAATAATCTTATAAATATAAGAAATAATACTCGTCCGGAAAACCTTAGGTGCCTTGATTTGTGAATAAACAAACCAATACCAAAGGGGAAAAAAGGTACAAAAAAGAACGAACAGAGAACATCTACGTCAGCCGAAAATAATCGTCTAGCATCCAAGTTCAGAGTCCAAAGAAAAAAAACCGATACGAGTAAGTAAAATAACTAAGTAAAGTGCTCAATATGCTAAGTAGAGCAAACCTAAATTAAACCTAAAGAGCCAGACAAACCTACCAAAGTTTCACCTATGCGGATCGTCAGGGAATACTGGCTAAAGAGACAATGTAAGAACGGAATATATAGCCTACAAACACAAACCACGACCACGTGACCAAAACAAAACACAAAGAAAAAACAGAAAGATGTTTTTAAGAATGTGCTATTTATTAACGGTTATGTAGTGTTGGAGCGTGCAAATCGCAACGCTAAAGTTAAATATATTAAGAGAGAATTTTTTATGAATTTTGTAATTTCGGTCGGAAAAACACATTTATTTCGTCTTCATGTTTTGATACTAAAGGAAAAATTACAGCCTGAAGATGAATGCGTGAAGCATTTGAAAGTACTAGCTGAATTTAAAAATACACCATATCTACTGTATACATAAGGATCTCATCATTCAGTGGATTATTAGTAGTATAATGCTTATAATTATGTCTACTAGCGAAGGGATTTCGCCAATAATTGCATTAATATTGCTAATTGATTCAAGTTATGATTAACTCTTTGTAATATATATATATATATATATATATATATATATATATATATATATATATATAATTGTGAAATTGTGCAGCGATCCCTATTTATTACAAGTTTTATTAAAGACAGCTTAAAAGCTACTGCGATTAAGATTTTTATTCAATTTTTCTTGTGGTTTGATTATTTTTCTGGACATAAACGATAAAGAACACTGTCCGAATGTTCTATATATCCGAACGATTTCGGCTATTTTTTGAGCCATTATCAAGGATGTTTTTATTTATTTATTTATTTTTTTTAACTGGATACCAAGATTTTGCTGTATGTTTCTGTATTGATGGAAATGTATTTTTTTACAATTATTTTCAAAACACGGTCAGAACATTGTGGCCGTGGTCATGTCATTTTTTATAGCCGTAGAAAAGTTTAAATTTATATGTCTAGAAAAGAAATCACTTATACACTTATACGAAGACAATTAAATAAAAAGCTTAATCATAGTCAGTCGTCTTTAATGAAACTGAGTAGTTCAGGCTAACAATTCCAGATACATGACATGTAGCAAGTCGTGGTTTAGTCTTCATGGACTTTCAAAAGTTGAGGCACGCTGAGATCGTTCCCCAGACAGACATCAACAAATCGACCATGCTGAGATTCGATCTCGGGGTCATGGAATGAAGCGACTCGGTGACACAGCTATATATATATATATATATATATATATATATATATATATATATATATATATATATATATATATATATATATATATATATATATATATATATATATATATAATATAATATAATATAATATAATATAATATAATATAATATAAAAGGGTCAAACACCTCGATTTGAATTGGAGCGTGATTATTCCAATTCCAATGTAATAAATTATAACCATGGAATGTTAGTATTAGAGACTTTTATATTATATTCTTGCTCTGTCCTGAACATTGAGCTCTACCTAGATGCTATCCTGTTGGAAATATATATATATACATACATATATATATATATATATATATATATATATATATATATATATATATATATATATATATATATATATATATATATATATATATACTCCTAGCTAAGGATCGTTAATTAATTTGAAACTGTTAAAACCATTTATTCTATATTCTATATCATCACTTGATAAGACACCTGAAGTTTTGAAACAAAATGGCTATTTTTGTCGTGATTTTATAACATATTTATGTTGTAATATTCAAATAAATAATTATATATATATATATGTGTGTGTGTGTGTGTGTGTGTGTGTGTATGTGTGTGTGTGTGTGTGTGTGTGCGTGGAGAGAGTAATATGAAGGATTGAAAATAAGAATTAATTACTAAAAATCACCTGATGAAACCGTAAGATTGAAATCGTGTTAACGGTGAATTTTTCAATCTTTTATATTACGCTGTACAGATTCAATTTTTTTTTATAATTCTGTTTACATATATATATTTATGTTAGGATGTATAAACACGCCCGTACACTGACAACAGTTATTAGTAGGTGTTTGATCTGAATTTTTCACTCTATAAAGTTCGAACAACGTAATTAATATTCATCGCTGAAGGAAGAGCATTGATGTAAGAGGCTACGGACTTATTGATGCACCCGTCTAGATAAAAAAAAAACTGCCTGGAGTGACATCGAAAATATAATTGTGGTGCATATTCAGTTCCATGAGGTTTCGCGCATTCACCCCATTGTAATGACCACACTGGTGGCAGGACTATTGATTAAATTGTAGACAATGGTGCGCGCGTTAACAATACCATGTACATAAATCATTACTACAATAATAACCGTACCAAGCATGACAAACGCCTCGGCTGCATACGGTCCCACAACAATGCTTTCTGTTTTATCAGTTTTTGTCAATATTAACAATACATTAAAAACACACCTTTCTCCTAACCACACTCGTATATATATATATATATATATATATATATATATATATATATATATATATATATATATATATATATATATGTATATATATATATATATATGGAAAGAGAGAGAGAGAAAGAGAGAGAGAGAGGGAGGAATATTAGAAAAGAGAGGGCATTGAATGAGAGAGTGAGAGATCATGAGTTAGAAAGAACGAATAAAAAAGATATCTAACATGAAGTAATGAGAATATTAATAAATTTCTCCCAAAGCCAATTGTCTTCGGGTTGTACTGAGTGATGATATAATGCCATTTTGAGCCAAACAGCATCAATGGTTTCACATACAGTTTTTTTTTTAATGCTTCAGGCTTTATTTCTTTATCTATTATAGTGATTGATTTTTTTTATTTTATTTACTCCCTAATTCTGTACGCATTATTTTTGTTTCTTTTTTTGTTTCTTTTTTTACCCTTTCCATTCCTATTAAGCTTCAGTATTTTTCATCTTTTTCTTCCCGATTATGACACTATGTGACAAAGTTCTATTCAAGGTATGTTTACCATACATCTCACTGAGATATTATTAGATGACTCCATAGATTTGTTCTTCTTAAAGATAATTTTGAATATCTGTATATAAATGGCATATTTTGGTCATCGTTGGCGATCAAGAGATAAGACAATTCTCAGTATCTATCTCCTTCTCCTGATTATTATTATTATCATTATTATTATTATTGATAATTCGTAAAAATAAATCAAACGAAAGTGTGAAATCTTTCGAATCCCTTGTAAACAGAGGCTACCAGGAATTTTATCAATTTGTTTCTACCGTACACAGAGCTCCAATTATTATAGGTATAGGCCTACGTCCATGTCATAATGAAACATCGTTGATCGTACGATCAGGGAAATTAAGAAACGTCGGGCCTGGTCAGTACTGAAATGGGTGACAGCTTGGGAATGCCGAGTGCTATAAGTTTAAATGTTCGGGTAGTGTAATCGATAACGGCTTGGAATGTGAAATCGGATAGCCAGGTTCATTTTAAGTCGTGTTCGTCATATTCCCTTACGCGTAATTGCCCCTCAGAAAGTTATGGATCCACTTCTCATTTGTTAAATATAAAAAAGGTTCTGGCTTTAAATAACCTACAAAAGCTGGGTAAGCCGTAAAAAAACAAATCAATCAATGTTGTAGATATCGATAATTTTAAGGTACCACATTTTTCTAATTTCAAGATCCTTATATTTATTTTGACGTGTTGGTTAACAGATATATTTTATCTGATGGTACTGTCATATCTAGAGATACGCTTTATTTTAAATGAACTATGATACTTTTCTAGGGAAGATATAGGATGTAAAGTGACGAAAACGAACTCAGACTTCTTTTCGAAGCATGTTTATTGTACTCGATAAGGTAGATTTTTGTAGTGTTCGAAAAGTGTATTTCTCACCAATTTGTTCGAGATTTTCTTTAAACTTCAATGGAATAGAGTCAAGCGCTCTTGTTATTACCGGGGTGACTTTAACGATTTCCTCGGGCATTTTCCACAATCTGACAGTTCAGAGTAGTTGCTGATCTTTTCTATTTGATTTGCTATTTGAAAGTCATAGTCCTAGACTACCGTTGGCTTGGCTTCCATTGCTCTCAAAGATACGTGATCGTAACCATATTTTCTTACACAAGAGACAGTGCAAGTTAAGGCAAATTCGGTCATGCCGTCCTTTGTACTCTCTCTGTGACAGAAATTTTACAGACACTGATTCTTGTGTAATATTCTCTGTTTTTTTCTTTACAAAGCCTAAACATTGGTTCATCTGTAGTGTGGTACACGTTCCTAGCTACGTCTTTCGTATGTAAGACTTGTTTTGGCGTAGCCATGATTACACTTCCGGTCCTTCTTTTCAAGTCACTGCACTTCCTGGGAAGCTTCATGCTCCTTCCATCTTTCTGTTGTTCTTTCTAATTTTTCATTCAGCACCATGTTGGATATTTGGCCCCGTTTCTCATGTACTTTTCTCGTTTTGAATTCGTCTTTTACTCCCAGTTCAGACCCCTATAATTATCCATTTTTACTGCAATATATCGCAACATTTCTTCTTCCTGTTCACTAAGTAGTGCGCCAGAGAGCTTAATTCACCTTCGGCACAGTCAGCCAATTATTATTCCTCGACACCATCAGATCTTTTAAATATAAAGTCCACAAAAGTTAGACTTTAGGTGCAGAACACCATGCATTGTGAACATATTACGTGTTTTCCTATCAAGTTCATAATTGCAGTGTCTAACTGCATCCATTGCTCATGCGTTAATTGCTGCAATAACGTTCAGTCATTGGGATTTTGTTTTGAGTACTAGTTTGAGCCTCTTTAGATATGTAATCCCAACTCTATGTAGTATGTCATCAAGTTCGAGAATTCCTTTGTATTTGTATCAGCTTCCACTTGGCTTCGCGGTGACTTCTTCAATGCCAGGACAAAGCACCATCTTTTACACTATCATCAACAAATGCAAATACAGTGTAACCCGGATATAAGAGACCCGGATATAAGAGAAATCCGAATATAAGATAGATTTTCCCTGGTCCCAAATTAGAGCCTGTGTTAATGTATATATAATAGACCAAACCTGGATATAAGAGAAACCCGGATATAAGAGACTTATTCTCCGGTCCCGACAACTCTCTTATATCCGGGTTACACTGTAGTAACAGTTCTGGAATGTGTCACATATAGTGATTTTCAAGGCGGAGCTTAGATGTGGCACAAGGCCAAAAGTAGGGTGCACCCAGTGAGGATCTACTCAGTCGTAATTGTTCTAGCGAGACAAGCTTGCTAACCATTACACCGCCTCGAGGTGCCCACGGATCTCTAAATATAGTGTTTTCCAAGCGTAACTTATATGTGGCACAAGGCCCAAATTAGGGTGCACCCAGTGAGGATCTACCTCACTACTCAGTCGTAATTGTTCTAGTGAGACAAGCTTCCTAACCATTACACCGCCTCGGGGTGCCAATGTGTCACATATATCTTTTAACTCGCTATATTAAATACATCTCAAATGCCATTCAAAACTTTCAAAGTCCAAATTCAACTCGTCTTAGAATCGTAACCATTCACGAAGAAAATATTGTTCAGAGAAGCCGTACTAAAGCAGAAGATACTTTTCAGTACGTGGCAAACGCTTTGCAATAAAACGTACACGGGACACCAGCAGCAAAAAAAAAAAAAGACAAAGAAAAGAAAAAAGGTAACATATTTTATAAGTAAATCATTATTATCTCCCTAAAATGTGTAAAATCTAAAAACGTTTTATGGTTTTAAATAACCTACAAAAATTTGTTAAGCCTTGAAAAACAAACCAATCAATGTTATAGATTTTTTAAAATCATTTCATCCCAAGCAAGTCGGAAATGCCACTAGATACAGACAGTGAAAGTGAGAAAAAAGATTTGGTATAGGGAGGATTGAGAAAAAGATAAAAGATGAACGGGGTTCAAGATAACGTTGCATTTAAATTTTTGAAGATTGTAGTTGCCAGGGATGCAAGTAAATTTCTACAGGCGGGAATTGCGAGAAAAGAAACTGTTGGAGTAGAAGTGGTTGTTACATTTAACTATTTCAACAGTAAAAGGGTGGGCCTGGATACCAATATAGGTATAACATCGCTTTTTAAAATAATAAACTTTACCGAAGTGTGAAGGTAGTTAAAAGAAAAGCGGTGTCATGGGAAAACACGCCCTTTTGACATTCACTTCTTTTGCGGGCATGACGATCCATGTTTGCCGAAATTTGTATAAACGCAATGAAATATAACAAGGGTAAGAATGAATCCCTTTGAAAAATCTCTCATCACGTTGTAAAGATATTCCTTATTTGAATACGCACAGGTAGTCTTATTACTCATACTATTTTTGAGAACAGGCATAATAATATCTGCCGCACCGAACATCTGAAATGTTTCAAACCTCCATGAATAAAGCACCATATCACAATCCTATTGGAAACTTATCCAAATCGTACAGAAATTGGTGTTACTTTACAATGCTTCAGGATCGTTTTCTCAATCATCTAATTAACTTAGTACTTTGCGAGCCATTGTGACACCTCGTCTGCTTAAAAAAGAGCAGGTCGATTGTTTTCTCAGCGAAGATTTTTATCAGAATTTTTCAAATTAAATTAATTACACTATTTACATTATTCGAACTATTGTCCTCATCTTTGTAGCCATATTTATTACAACATTTCGGCCCACGGACGCTCCGGCCTTCTTCAGGTGGTTGGAATGTCGAACTGAACCCTTTATTTCGCTCACTGGGGTAGACTGTTCTAATTCCACGTGCCATGTTTAATGTATGTCAGTTATCAGTTATCTCCTGTCAGTTCCCCTCTCCAAGTTCTCCACTGCCTTAACCGGGTATTGAACTCAAACTCCAACCACCTGAAGAAGGCCGGAGCGTACAACGTCCGAAACGTTGTAATAAATATGGCGACAATGATGAGGACAATAGTCCGAATAATGTAAATAGTGTACATAATACTTCTTCTCAGAAATATAGACAGATATTAAATTAATTGTCTGGTAATTTCCTACCACGTTACATTTACTTGCGTCCTTTATTGCAACTAGTTTTTTTTACCGGTCACCATACAATCTAGCATAGAGCAAGTAAATACGCTTTACTATATTAAATTTTAAGGTCACATCAAATGACCCTCGAAACATAATAATAGGTGTAATCACTGTTGCCTGATTGGGAAAACGATATTGAAGCAATATAAGATAACACAAATCATTTTTTTACGATTTGGATTAGTTTCCAATCTCACTATTTACATTGCTCGGACTGTCTTCCTCATCTTTGTTGCCATATTTATCACAACGTTTCGGCTTCAGGGGGTTGGAATGTCGAACTGAACCCTTTATTTCCCTCGCTGAGGGTAGACTGTTCTAGTTCCACGTGCCATGGTTAATGGATGTCAGTTATCAGTCAGTTATCTCCTGTTAATTCCCTTGTCCAAGTTCTCCACCACCTTAACTTACTTGAACTCACACTCTTTGGGTCCTGTCACTGGATCTAACTAACTCCATTAACCACTGTGTCATGTTGTCCTGTGTATGAATTTCTGGGTATTATAAAACTAATGTCTTTCAGCAACTATTTTTTACCAGTTTTCATATTGCAATTTTTGATGATATCATTGGATTTTTTTACCAGAGCTCATATTGTAATTTTCTTTGTTATTATTACTTTTCTTTGGCACTCCTTATTACTGGTTCCCATATTGTATTCATTTCTATGCTTGGTCGGCTCAGTAGATTTTTGTGGCCTAGCATATGAACTAATTCCTTAAGATCACGAATTTTCCAATGATGTTCTTTGTCTATGATTTCAATATGATACATATCGCAAAAAAGATGAGGATGATAGTCTGAGCAATGTAAATAGTGTACATAATACCTCATCTCAGAAATATAGAGATTTCCGATGTCGATTTCAATTTGAGCGTCTTTCATACAATTCAATATACCCTACTTTTATTGTCCAGCTTCTAACTTTCACATTCCCTATCTTACACAGCTACCGGGCAGGATCCTGTTTTTTCTCTAATTTCCTTTGTATTCAACCGATGTATCTTACTCACAACCAAATCCACGGTTCTGTTTTCCTTATTCACGTTTATTAGATGCGGTTTTCTTGCTTAGATGGAGTAGATGGTCTGGATGTCTGATTTTGCACAATTGTCATTGCATGACTGTTGCTACCCTGTCACACCTTTAATATTTATGTAGACCCCCTTTATAATTTACCTATTATCTGGTTTAGCTTTTCATTTCGTTTTCAACACAGGTGCCATCTACTGTTTTTCTGATTTACTTGATGCGCCTGCACCGGATTGTGACAATGATGGATTCTAATTATATTATCAAGTGTCCTCTGCGTAACCATATCCATAAGCTTTCGCCAGCAATATTTATTGTAGCACTAATTCGTGTAACATTATTGGCTTAAATTCCAAACGAAAACACGATACTCATTCAGTTTCTCACAGTTGGAATTACATTATATTCAACTCCGGTTTCATTCAGTTACCATCGACCAGTACGTAGGGTTGGGTGGTCCCAGAGCATTTTTGTGTCGATCTCAGAGCCTCTGTTTTTTTTCTCTCACGAGAGGCACATTTTTAGCAAAGCTAGGTCGATCATGTGATCAGACACAGGTATCCTCTGTATCCCCCATTTCAACTAGGAGGTTATCCTTCAGTCAAACTGTTCCTGGCTTCTCTAATTGACACTGGGTGCAAAGTCTATTCGTGCATGAGGTGAGGTGAGTCAAGTACATTCTACAAAAAAATGTATTACTCGTGAGTATACTTTCACTTTCTCTTTTGTTTCTCTTCTTATATCCCATTGTTATTACTGTGATGCATAGGAATTATTACCCCATTCTTTCATTGAATAACGTGTCTGATAATGTTGTTAGTGGAGTGTATATATTCACTTCCACCTTTTCTCTTCCCTGGGTTTAGTCGGTGTAATTACTGGAATGTATAGATTTTTTTAAATCCTTTTATCAAGCCATTCACAATCTGTCGGTGTTATTACTTGGGTATATAGATCCTATTCCTTCTTCTTTTCTCTTCACATAGAGTCTGACAGTATTATTACTCGAGTGTAAATATTTATGAAATCTCAGTCAACACATCAATATAAATTTCGCTTTCCTCTAATTTAGAAAAATAGTGATTCTATTTCAAATATCCTTCTTTTACTATTGCCTCTAACTTATATTGATGTATTATTTTGCTTGTTCTTTCAATTTTCTCTCAAACCGTTAGAGATCAAATGGCTTCAGCTCTTCTCAAAATCCTGTCTTTCTGCTCAACATTCTGTATTTTGATTATTATGTGAAGTGCCAAACCAATTTTGCGTCTCAGCTTTCTTCACGAGCCAAGTGACAACAAGTCTATTCAGTGCTTCAATAATCTTATTTTTATTATACAAATATTTATCTGGTGGATCTCCTCGGAGATCAAGTGACATTAAACCATCTCACACTCCAGGACTTTCCTCAGCATTTCTGACTTCGTTAATTTACTTCCTTTTTCCTCCTCCAAGTTCTTGGTTTCTAATCTCTTTTCTTTATTTACACTATTTATATTCGGGTTATTGTTCCCGTCTCTGTTATCATAACGTTTCAGCCGTTATGTTATCAAGCCTTCATCAGGTATATATCAAGCTGAGTAACTGACAGGGAATTCTGAAGTGAATCCTTTATTTAATCTACGGGAGTCGACTGTTCTTTTTACATTGCTCAAGTCTCGGGATATCGTCTTTTTCTTATTTATAGTACTGCTCAGTTATTGGTCGCCCGCTTCCAAGCTTACCCGATACAGGGATTGAACTCAGAACCACTCTGTCATCGATTCAAGAACCAACGCTTTATTCCATTAGTCTATTGTCTCTTTTCTTTACTTTGACAGTTTTTTTTTCTTTTTTTTTGTTTCTTTTCTATTCATTAATTTTTCTTTTCTCTTATTTATTTTCACTTTGTTTAATTGTTATTTTTACATTAATTTCACTTTTTTCTTACATTTTAGGGGGGACACTTCTTTCTATCTTTGTTTCTTTCAATTCATTTTTTTTCATTTTTGCTTATTGCTTCTTCACTCTCTAAAAATATTTTTTATTTGCCCTTCAATTCTTAAAAAAAAACCCAACTCTGATCATCTTTGAAGTCATTGTTGAAAACTATGCCCACATTCCCTAGCCTGGACAATAGTGAATAGATAACTCTTCACACGGCAGAAACTTGCTTTTCTTTTCGAGGACACTGAAGCCAGCGTCTGCACTCCAGTGAGGTCCAGGTGTGACTTCTCTTACAGCCCTCTCTCACTTTCTCTCTCTCTCTCTCTCTCTCGCGCGCACACACACGTAGAGCCTTTTCAATTTTTCTCCCTTGATTATATTCTTTATAAGTCAGTTTTTTTTTCATTTTTGTCGTTGTTGTTAAATCCTTTCTGTAGGTCCTTCTTCCACCCCAGATCGAAGTGACACAATCGCAAACACCGTTCGCCTCACACGTATCCCGTGAAGAAACTCACTGTTCCATTAACATCAATAGTAACAAGCATTCAATTCTTCATGACAAAAAGTGAGATGAGATAAAAAATAATATTCATTCAGATATTAATAACAGTTACACTATTATTTTATATATATTTATATATCAATATTATAGAATTTATTGTTGTTAGATATAAGGTACATATATATATATATATATATATATATATATACATATTATCAATATATGTATATATATATTATCAATATATATATATATATATTATCAATATATGTATATATATATTATCAATATATATATATATATATACATATTATCAATATATGTATATATATATTATCAATATATATATATATATATATATATATATATATATATATATATATATATATATCAATATCTGCAATATATGAATATACACATCATATAACTATTATTGGATGTAATTGGGCAGCAGTTCTTCTTTTATGCAAGTTTGGTTAAAAACCAACGAATTTGCTTTGTTAAAGCTATTTTTGATTATTTCTTTTCTAAATTTCTGGTCATTTTCCAGGTTTCCCGTGAAGATTTCAGTATAATTTTCCGCTTATTGATTACATTAAAACATCCATTAGACTCAAATCATAGGGCTTTTGTTGATAATGTGATTGTACACATGTATTCTCTTATTCTTTCAATGACAGTTTTTTTCTATTTTTAAAATCTCGTCTTAACGTGTCATATCATTTTGTTTTAGCATCAAGTCTTCCCAAAATCGGATATATTGCATATATACATATTATATATGCAATATATATGATTTCATGGTGTAAATCCTTATTTTTAAATTGAAATTGGTAACATTTTCAGACATATATTCGGATACAGAATATACCTTGCCGTTTACAGATGTATTTTTTAAGCAATTCACTCCTAGTAAGGCAGGATTGCCACCAGCCCACAAGGGGTTACAGAGGATTGAGAACAAGAGCAAAGATGCGTGTTTAAGGAAAGCATACATAGAACAACGGGGAACAAGTTCAAGGTATCAGATGTCGATTGACATTACACTTGAATATTTGAAGATTATAGTTATCAGAGAAGAAAACAGGAGGAAAGGAGTTCCACAGACGAGAAGTGCGAGAGAAGAAGCCGTTTGAGTAGAAGACCGGGCGTCTGTGAGAAAGCGTCTGTAGACCGGTTTGCCAGATCAGGACCTATCGCATTGCGTATTCGTCTCTGGATTTTGTCGAGGACATGGAGTCGTCTGCGGGGTCACCAGACCATATTTGACAGTAATATACCATATTATATATATTTGCAATAAAATATTTGCTTACGTGAAATAAAAGGTGTTTGATTAAGACAGATCAAATTCAGCAGTAAATAAATCAAAGTTATTGGTGAAATGTAATTTATTCATGTCAATTATGTTCGAAAAATAATATCGCCCAAAAATCCGCCAAGGCTTCGGCGGCACACCTCCACTCGATAGTCAAAATTTGTGATGAAATGTCTGCATAGTTGCTCCTCGATCTCACCAATATGCCTTATTATCCCATACTTCAGCTGTTGAATGGTTGTTGACTTGTTGGCATAGACCTTACATTTGAGATGACCCTAAAGGAAGAAATCTAAAGGCGTCAAGTCGCACGATCGTGGTGGCCAATTGACTTCACTGTTTCGAGAGATGACCTGGGAACTTCTCATTGCATTTCTGTTTGAACGTCAATTTTCGTAATAGGCTTCGATAACTTTAACACGTTGTTTGATTGTTAATGTTTCCATGGTTGAAATTGACAAAGACTTAAGTTGTTTTAATCTGAAAGAAAAAAACATCATTAAATGCTTAAACTTAATTCACATTTCAAATCGGTAAAGTTGGAATAACCTTTATCATGATGAACCTCAAAGGCGAAACCGCATATGCATATAGTTATTGATAGTTAATATTTTTTTTTATTTCAGTTATATAAATATTGACATGGATAGTAAGAACGATATAACCTTAAAAGAGAAAAAAAGATATTGTAAAATTATTGATTGATAAGAACACAAAAGTAAAGATAAGGAAACAGCTGAACAAAGATTTGTGTGATGAACCAAATTTCATGAGGCACAATTTACGTTAAACCATATCTCATGAGGCATAATTTAGGATGGACTATGTCTCATGAGGCCTACTTTAAGATGAATTAAACCTCATTAGGCGGACTTTAAGTTGAACCATGTATCATGAGACCCACTTTAGGATGAGCTACATCTCATGAGGCACACTTTTATTCCTGAAAAATTGCGTATTTCTGCCGATATAATGCTTAAATTATGCAATCGAGGTACTAATGAGGAACGCTTATCGGAAGAATTGCTATGAAAATATTTATAGAAAAGACAGAGAGAAGCTACTTTACGGCGTTGGAATTGTAATTGATGTCGAGATATCAGGTCAGGACCAATAACATAGCAGATTCTTCTTTAGGTCTTCTATAGAATCTCTAGATACAGGGCCAAATAGAATCTCTAGATACAAGACCAAATGGTGTGCAGACAATTGTGCACTGGACATCTGCATTCCGGACAATTGCGTCATGGACATTTGTGTCCCTGAATATTTACGTCCCTAGACAAATGCGTCCATGGATAATTGCGTACTTCTGATAGTTTTTTTTAAGGTACCATTATTTTTTTAAAGATTTGTTTAATATAGAAATTAAGTATGCCCTGGCGTTGAACTCATATTGGACTGGCCATAGCAGAGGGAGCAATAACTAAACAAAAAAAAGTTATTGCACGTAGAATTAGAACAATATGGCCCCGTGGACTAAATGAAGGGTTTCATCGAGATTCCAGCGTATATCACCTGAAGATCCGGGCCGTACATCGGCCGAAACGTTGTGAATATGGTAATAATGATGAGGAAAAATGTCCAAACGATGAAAATAGTGTAAATAGTTACAATACCTCTTCTTAGAAGTATACAGGGAGATTAACTAGGAATAGATCCCGAATATGAATAGTCGGAAAGATATGAAAATGGATGACCGAAATGTCTTACCAAAATGAAAAAAAATGACCAAACTAGCACCTTTAGGTAAACATCACAAAGAGAAACTAGTAAAATGTGAGAAGGCATGACAAATCATTTCTCAAAAATCATCTTAAGTGATTTTTGTAGAGCTATACTGTATAGACTTGAAGAATTGACTAGAGTAGGTATGGGCAAACTTTTCCGACAGGTGGTCCGCATGAGATATGATTCATCCTAAAGTGTGCCTCATGAGATATGGTTTATCCTAAAGTGGGTCTTATGAGATATGATTCATCCTAAAGTGTGGCTCATGAGATATAGTTTATCCTAAAGTGGGTCTCATTAGAAATGATTCATCCTAAAGTGTGCCTCATGAGATATGGTTTATCCTAAAGTGGGTCTTATGAGATATGATTCATCCTAAAGTGTGGCTCATGAGATATAGTTTATCCTAAAGTGGGTCTCATTAGAAATGATTAATCCTAAAGTGTGCCTCATGAGATATGATTTATCCTAAAGTGGGTCTTATGAGATATGATTCATCCTAAAGTGTGGCTCATGAGATATAGTTTATCCTAAAGTGGGTCTCATTAGAAATGATTCATCCTAAAGTGTGCCTCATGAGATATGGTTTATCCTAAAGTGGGTCTCATGAGATATGATTCATCCTAAAGTGTTCCGCATGAGATATAGTTTATCCTAAAGGGGGTCTCATTAGATATGATTCATCCTAAAGTGTGCCACATGAGATATGGTTCATCTTAAAGTGGGTCTCATGAGCTATGTTTCATTCTAACGTGTGCCTCAAGATATATGGTTCATCCTAAAGTGTGCCTCATGAGATATGGTTCAGCCTAAAAATGTGCTGTTCTAATGAAAAAATTATGGTAATTTTTTGTAGAAAGTAAAGCGAACATTTTTACTCCAGAATATAATACACGTAAGCATCTGCCTTAAAAATAGGGAAAGATGTTGATATTTGGAGAAAAATATTTTGTATATTATCATTGATGGCACAGTGATTAACACGTGCTGCTTTGAGTGATTTGTTTTTAATTTATTCAATTGAAAATAGAAAGAAATCTTTTTAAAAGAAAAAAATATATTTTTCTTCCCCGGAGAAAAAAAATTATTAATTAAGTTTTCTCATTTCTAAAGCAAATTATTTTTACACGTATGATGTTCCTTAATCAATATCGCCAATGTTTTAAAAATGCTGAGAACGTTACTTCCAAAGAAAAGTTACAAAACAGATGAAACACTATACTTATTCATATTTATGTATACGGTTTAGTCGAACTTTACCGCAAAACACAACGGTAATCAATAAGTAAGGGAGGTTACTCAGACATTTAATCGCTACTTCTCTTTGACTCTAGCACGACTCAACCTCTTAGCGTAAGAGAAAATGTGAATGAACAAGTGAGAATGAAACAAAAGACAATTTTAATAATTATTTACCTCGTTAAAATTGGATGGACATTCAGAAAGCTAAACGGGCCGCATGTGTCATGTGGGCCACAATTTGCATATGAATGGGCTAGAGTTTAGGTCCATTCTGGAAATAGTAAACCAGAATAACTTAAAAGAACATTGAAGGAATGTCGATTAATGTTTGTAGTTAGTGCTGTAAGTAAAAAAATATAAGTTTTCATCAAAATGATGCCAAGTTATTTACCATCTTTGAAGATCCCTGGGAAGCAATAAATACTGCTGTTAGAAATGTTAAATTCAAAATAGTAGAGAGATTTGTAAAATCAAATCTAAATGAATGGTGACGCTTACAGAATGAGAAAGAACCCGTATTAACTTTCAAAGTAATGATATAAATACAAGGTGCGATGGGTAAATAGTCGCCATTTTATATTTTTAATTTGTTTCTGATTTTGACGTCTGCACAGTATAGAAGGGTCATTTGGGAAGCATCTGTGAAAAAACGAGCACCATGATGCAATTCCCTCCACCAGAAATTAGGAAACGGCATGCTGTACTGCTTGGTATTCGCGCCGAATTCTTCAATACGAACATTTCATATGGATTGGGTGTCAATCTGAGGGCGGTTCAGAGGATGTGGAAAGAGTTGGACGAGTCTTATGGTGATTACGAAGGTACGATGGCTCGGAAAACTCACTCTGATCGTTCTGATAAGAAAAGAACTCAAGAATTTGTTGGTGAGGGCCTCAGACTTAACATGGAGGCCGACTTTAGGAGGTAGTGTTAACCTGGGTCAAGAGGGTAGCTGCTGGAAAACTGTATGTGTGACAGCAGAACTCTGCGCCATGTCACACAATCACAATGGCTGTCAGAGAATTTCTCCGACCACATTACCCCTTACATCTGGTCACCTAACTATCCAGACTGCAACCTCCTTAATTATTATGTATGGAACGTAGTTGAGCGAGAGACCAAAAAACTCCTTGTAACCTTAAAGATGAACTGAAGGCAAGGATCATAGCAGCATTCACCAACTTAAACAAGGAGACCGTCCAGGTGAGTTGCGGGAGTTTCAAAAGTCGTCTGGAAGCTGTAGTTGAAGCCAGTGGCGATTTTCTTGAATAAATTTACTCTTTAGTATTTCAAGATATTTTTCTGTAATTTTGGTAAATATATCTGTTGCAATGAGTAAGTGTAATGTAAGTGTTATTTTCATTTATTTTTTTTTGCATCATTTAGACGACAATTTATCCATCATGTGTATGTGGTGTAATGGATTATGGTTCGGAATGAGAAATCTCAGAGCCGAGTTCGAATTCCAGTCGAGTGCGTTACATTCACTTAAGCGCAACTACCTTTGGGAAAAGTGTAAATCCACATCTCCCACCAGCTGTAGGTTAAGTAGGAGACAGACAACTCTGAATTCCATACCGTATGAACTCCTGGGACGAAATCCTGGGTTGTCATTCAGGGGTGGCGGTTAAGACATCGGTAGCATAATGTTGGATGTGCTAACTGGCAAAATGTGTCAGCCTGTGCAATGATACCACGCAAAAGATCCTTTGTACTGGAAACTGTATGGAACTTAGTTATTCTGAATTAGATAGAAATTCCGGGAATATATAAATTAGCGCTTGGTGTTCCCTCACCAAGAAGAAGCCTGTGGATCCTATGGGACCTTCCGAAGTTATAATGATATGAAAACATTATTCGGCTTTGTCGTAGATTAACTTTCTTTTGCGACCTATATATATGTCGGGCATAGATTTTTTGACGTAATGAAACCTGACACTCTCTCAAAAAGCTTTCAATATTTCTCATAAAATATCCTTTATAAATAAAGCTTTGCGCAACACTGCACATGTAATATAAATATTTTATGAAAGTTTTAGTAACATCGATTTATTAATATGAAATTTATTGTGAGAACCTTGGCATGCATATTCAAATCCGATATAGAGCATATTTATATCAAGTCCCTCTACTGCTGGTACAATATAGCTAAACGGGTTCCCCCGAAAGCTTTTCTGGCGAGGAATGTTACTTAGATACTCGGCAAAATTAAAAACAAGACCTGTCAAAGTGCGGGTGAACATTCTTGTAGATTCAGTAGCCATTTAGCGCAATGACATAGTATAGCAGGTCAAGTTTCGAACCATGGTATTGCACACATTTAGAAATTAGCGGTTTGACATGGTAAATAATGCCAAATTATTCTTTTTCCAAATCATCGTTGTTTTTTGAGGAAAGATTAAATTTAGTTTTAAAATCGTAGTGTTACGATTTCATTTTGGTACGGCTTTACAAAATGTACAATTTACAAAATTTTACAAATTGTATATGGACAAGATGCATGGCACAAGCACATTATTACAAGGTAACCAAAAAGTTCTGTCCGTTTTTTGATTAGTCATTGAATGAAGTCGAAATATATACGAAATGCCTGTAGCAATTGTTTTCAACTTCGGACAGCCGGAAGTAGGAACATCAGACGTTATAAAAAACACGCGCACCGTGCCCGGCCATCAGTTATAAGCCGGACAGCTGTGAGAAGGATGGAAGTGTCTAGAGATCTCGTTCGGGACTGTTTGCTTTACGACTTCAAAGTGGGCTTATCAGCAGCTGCATCAAGTCTCCGCATATGTCAAGCGTTTGGGGATAGTGCTGTGGATGAACGTACTGCAAGGCGTTGGTTTCGAAATTTCAAGTCGGGAGATGTGTCTGTTCATGATGAGCCTCGCAGTGGACGACTACAGGTCTTGAATGACGGAGTCCTGAAGGCGGCCATTGAAGAGGACAGTAGTCTATCGTGTGGTGAACTTGCAAGACAGTTCAACGTTTCCGATGAAACAGTTAGACTTCAATTGCACCGCCTAGGTAAGACGTAAAGAGCAAGTGGGTTCCGCAAACGCTGTGGGAGGTCCACAAGGGGCAACGAGTGGCAGCCTGCGTATCGCTGCTTTCTCGTCACCGTACCGCATCCTTATTCAATCGAGTGCTTACCAGTGATGAAAAGTGGGTTTTGTACGAAACTCCCAAGCGTTCCAGACATTGGTTGTCTCATCAGAATGCTGTCCCTCACACCGCAAGACCGCCTATGCACACACGCAAGATTATGCTTTGTGTCAGGTGGACAGGTCGTCAAGTGGTTCATTATGAACTGCTACCAACGGGCCAAACGGTCACTGGAGACCTATACTCGCAGCAATTGAAACGTGTGCTACAGGCATTGCGCCAGAAGGAGCCAGCACTGGTGAATCGCAAAGGTGTGCTTTTCCTCCATGACAACGCCAGGCCGCATGTCACGCGAGTGATCAGGGATACCATACGGCAACTTGAGTGGGACACTTTGTGCCATCCACCTTATTCACCTGACCTTGCGCCATCCGATTACCACCTCTTCCACTCCCTGGATAATCATCTTCATGGGAAATCCTTCACCAATGAAGCAGACTTGCGCAAAGCTCTGACGGACTTCTTTGCGTCAAAACCCCCCGAGTTCTACCGCAAGGGCATTGAACAGCTGGAGACACGTTGGCAGAAGGTGCTGGATGCCGATGACGATTACTTCGAAGACTAAATATATTTTGCACATACTGTGAAGCGTTTTTTTTTCCTTTAAAAACGGACAGAACTTTTTTGGTTACCTTGTAATAAATCAGTGTACTATCAGAGAAGAGCTTCATTTATTTAAATGGAAATTATAGTGAACAATTTAACGATATTATGATGTAATATGTTATACAGTGCAGTAGTTTTATCTTATAAATTGTGCTCAACATCATTATGGTGTTATATACTCTTTTATCTATTTTTTAAAATTAATTATGATCTATCAAATAATCTAAAATGATATAACAAATCTTATTTATTCAGTGGACTTTTTGTAATCTTTTACCATTTTTGCAGACTTTTTACATATCGAAAACAGTAAAAATAATTCATGTTTTACTTGTGATGATTAATAATTTGAATTCTGGTTTGAATATATTTTCCATTCAATATAACTAATACAAAACATATTAATTTTATTTGGATTTATTCTTGAAATAACAAAATTTTGATGTCTTTTTGTAAGCAAAAACCTGCGGAAATTAAGAATTTCTATTCATTTTTCAAACGCTCCAATGCTCAAAAGTAGGTAAAAGCTATGAATGTAATTTTTGGTGTCATTAAACCATGAAAGTCCAGCTTTGACATTAAGTGCAATGTTGATTTTCTAAAAGAAGTGAAAAATCAATCAGCCCTAATGGAGTAAACTGGATTCTATAATTATTTATGCAACAAGTGCAGTGATGAAACTGCATCGCTGGATGTTGATGGTGCTTGATAGACTGAAGTCAGTGGGAGGTCGAAGGCTTAATCCAATGGAACCAACGGTTAAGTTGGTGGGGATCGACTGTGGTCTGACCGGGAGAGAAATGACTTCCGCCATGTTTACTTGCCCAAGATACGCTACTCCAAAATGAATACCTCTGCGGGTCAAACCAAAATATATGGAGGAAACTAGTCAGACGCTCATGGGACTGATGATGAATATTGTGATGATAGTGCATATATATATGAACTCATTTAGGACTCATCAGCAGTGCGCATTCAAACCCGGACCGTTTCCATGCAACACAAACGTCATACTAATTGCACGACGAGCCTCGATGACGATGAAGACACAAACTATACTCGATATAGCGCCGCTACTCACTCAGTTCCGCAGTAATCCTCATTCAAGTATACGGATAACTTCGTAAAAGTGCCCCAAGATCCACGTCCCCTTTTTTTGATAAGTCCCAAACAGGACGAAAACGACCATCCAGTGCTTTCTGCATTCTGTTGAAGATTATTCTGGGCTCGATGAATTACTATATATGATTAATCTAAATCCCACCCCCCAAATTTCTTCACTGTATATCCTTGCTTGACCCAGCTAATGCTCGTGGGGAGCGGCTAAGAGTCAAAAAGCAGATATATATCAGGTGTGGCCAAACCGCGGCTCGTGACCACATGCGTCTCTTTTACCTTTAATATGCGGCTCGTGGAAATATGTTGGCTGAGCTCCTTTTTTCATCACTGTTAATATAAAAAGAAAAATTTCTAGATTTATAATTATTTACTGGGTATGAATTGAGACCCCATTCGATTAAAATGCAGGTTTAATGTTTATCTTATTTTTAGAAAACAAAAAAAAAGCTATTTAAAAATAACAACTGTTCTTGACGTTAGCTGTTATGTTTTTAGAGTATTAGTATATGATAAATAAACTAATGGATTGCAAAAATGTTGAACACAAGATTATTGCAGCAATATGAAACATGAAAAATATCGAAGAGAAGGGAATCCCTAAATTCAAAACCGTATAGAAGGTAACGGGAAACCACTCTTACTAGTTTTCCCCAGAAGTTATAGTAATTCAAAATAATATAAAAGGACACTCTGGAGAGTCATAATCGCCTACGTTCCAAAGTGACATAGTATTAAAAATACGTTTTTAAAAATAGCGTTAGCGCATCTGCTTTTGTGATTCATTTTTTTTTAATTCTAGATTCTCGCAAGGCACATGCGGCTCTTTGGTCTTTAATTTGCAGCTCGTGGAAATATGTTGGCTAAGCTGCCTTCTTTTATCACATTTAATATAAAAGCTAAATAAGAAAAATTCAAGCTTTATAATTATTTACTGGCTATGAATTGAGGCCCCATTGAATTAGAACGTACGTTAAATGTTAATGGTTAATAAAAAATATTGAAAAAATTACATCCTAATTTTAATGCTTGATCTGAGTGAGACATTGTCCTTGAGCGCTGAGGGAGAGACTGGTGTGTGGTAGACGGATTAAAGAAAACTTTTGGGAAAGACATAAATCCATCTTTTGTCTACCCCGCACCGCAACTGTGGATTAAATAACAGGGATCACGTGGTTTGGATACGAAATATCGAAGAGAAGGGAATCTCTGAATTCAAAACCGTATAGAAAGTAACGAGAAACCACTCTTACAAGTTTTCCTGAGAAGTTGTAGTAATTCAAAATAATATAAAAGGGCACTGTGGAGAGTCATAATTTCCTACGTTTCAAAGTGACATGGTATTAAAAATACGTTTTAAAAAATAGTGTCAGCGCATCTGATTTTGTGATTCTTTTTTTTGAAATTCTAGATTCTCGCAAGGCACATACGGCTCTTTGACCTTTAATTTGCAGCTCGTGGAAATATGTTGGCTAAGCTCCCTTCTTTCATCACACTTAATATAAAAGCTAAATAAGAAAAATTCAAGCTTTATAATTATTTACCGGGTATGAATTGAGACCCCATTGAATTAAAATGTAAGTTCAATGTCCATGGTTAGTAAATATATAAAAAGACAGTTTAAATTTCGAAGGAAAATAATGAGGAAAGAGGTCTTGGAAAAAGTAATACACGCAGTACATACTGAAGACAGCAGGAACAACGCATGACCAAACGTAACATGGGTCTGTGAACGGATGGGAGGAATGGGATTATGAGAAAAAAACAAAAAGTCAAACTTTACAAAGCGCTACAAAGAATAAGGAATTGTCGAGAGACATGATCAACAACGCCCAGAAGGTACATGGCAAATAAAAGGAGATTAAATCACCAGGCTATCGAGGAGATGTTCGCACAACACTATATAGGAAACACTTCTGTGAACGGAGAAAGGTTACTCACACACACACACACACACACACACACACACACACACACACACACACACACATACACACGTATATATATATATATATATATATATGTACGTGTGTGTGTGTGTGTGCGTATGTGTGTGCATGTGTGTAAAATATAACTAACCCATATATATATATATATATATATATATATATATATATATATGTATATATATATATATGTATATAGGTGTGTGTGTGTATATATATATATATATATATATATATATATATATATACATACATACATATATATATATATATATATATATATATACATACATACATATATATATATATATATATATATATATATATATATATATATATATATATATATATATATATATATATGTTTATATAGCGTGATCAACAATTTGAACTAGGCCATTACCCTGAAGCCCTCGGCCACGTTGACTTTAGGTTTTCGGCTTTTCAGGCACTTTTCAAAGGTGTCGCACGCTGGGATCGACTTTGATCAAGTCCGATAACATCAGGAAGATCTCCTTCCTGACAAATCGTCCATGGTGAGATTCGAACCCCTCGGCCACGTGCATATATATATATATATATATATATATATATATATATATATATATATATATATATATATATATATATGAATAAAGGCAAAAAGAAAACTTATTTTAGCCGCGTTTCGTCCTCTGAGAGAATTTATTAAGACAAATGAGGTACTACGGAAGGTGCTGAGAATACAATGGTTTGAATATTTGAGCAACAAGGAAGTTTTAGACAAAATGGAGAGACTTATAGTTGATATAAAAAGAGCTAGTTGAAATGTGTTCGGCACATAATGAGGAAAGAGGGCTTTAAATAAGTGAATCGTGTGCCTTGAACCCTCAGAGAACAAAACGGCTTGTCTAAGATATTTTTTCTTTTTTCTTTATTCACATTTTCCCTTTACCGATATACTCTCTCTCTCTATTTTTTTTTGGTGGGGAGATAAATGCTATTGCTGTAAACCCTTCACAAAGAAAAACATACTCTATTTTTAATAATCAATACAATCTTTTTAAGTTAATTATATTAAAAATGTACTTTTTCCTAATTGGTACGCTATTTTGAATATGAACAGATAATGGTTATCGTTGCGAAAAATTGGAATCAGTGAATCGTGTTCAAGTTCACTTTCCACTATTGTTCTTCCGAAAAAACTGGATCCACATCTTTTCCCTTATGATATGGGTTAAATAGCATGGTAGCCTGCAACTCTCTAACCTTAAATGACAGTCTGTGTGAAGGGGTACTGAAATAATCAATGCAACTATGCTCTTTAATTTTTCGCAAGAAGTCATGGTAATCACAGATTTCAAAGAAAAGCAATGCATTGGATTCCCTTCATCTACTATTTCCTATAGAAATAAATTATTTTAAAAAATTTATACTTATTTTTCAATTAAATAAACACCAAATAGCAACGTTTCTTTTTTTCAACTTGTGTATTTCCTTCAAAGAAGCTGCAAAAAAAAAGAGATTTCTTTAACATATTAAAAAAAAACGCCATCTCCATTCAGGATGTATTTGATCATAGCTATCCACACATTCCTTCTCTTTCTTACTTAGAATATATGTCACGTTATCTTCATGATTTCAATTTCATACATTTTCCATCTCCTCGATGGGTTGCTACCCAAGCATTGAGAATCATGTCAACCCTACTATTTAACCTATAGCTGTGGGTGTAACAAGAGTTCATAACTCGCCGAAAAGCGTTAGTGCGAAATTGAACGAAATAGACTTGGACGAAATCTGAACCCGGCACGTAATTTCTATTTTCCGCGTCGATAACCGTTACAAACGCCGCGCATAAAAATCCAAATACTAACGAATTTAAATGTATATATTTAAAAGGTCGTATAAAATTATTACTTTTTAGGTATATGAAATAAGGCGAATACTTGGTTATTGTTCAGACAGTTTTAGGCAGTCTTATTCAAATAGATAAGGCGAATGCTTGTTTGTCGTTTATCCAGTTTTAGGCAGTCGTATTCAACTAAAAAGTACCCTCCTTTAGAAGTGTGGGTGTGCAAATTCTCGAATCGTTTTACGCATGCGTACGGTCCCAAGTCTGCAGCGCGTGCGTGAGTGTGTGTATGTTTCTTTAGTTTTGAATGCGGGTATCATAATGAATAAGATCGACCCAGACGAGCAGGCACAAATAAGAAAACTATAATGGGTCTCTTTATTTAAAGTTGAGCTTGGAAAGAATATGAGAGGAACCCCCATCTGACTTCACGTTAACTTTTTACTTCGCTTTTATTTTCTAATATAAAAATGTGAATTAGACACTGGCCCTTCTTTCCGATTCTTGTACATTGTCCCCGTCCTGCCCCAATAGAAATTAGAATGGGCTTCCGACGTAATAAGGAAGTGGGGTCTGCACTTATATTCTTGATTCTGAGAGTGAGATCAAAAGCTAATGTAATATCAATTAGACTGTAAGTGAAGGACAAGAAAGAAAGAAAGAAAGAAAGAAAGAAAGAAAGAAAGAAAGAAGTAATATTAACGAGAAAAGCAAAAAGGAAAGGAAAGAATAAGAAAAGAAAATGTATGGGTAAAGAAAGTAAGTAAGGAAGTAGGAAGGGAGGGAGGGATAAAGAAATAGAAAAAAAGAAATTAAAAATAAAGATTAGAATAAAATAGAAAAAAAAACAATAAAAGACCGAAGAAATAGCAACGTAAAATGAATATTTTGTAAAGTAGAAAATAAAGGTTCATGAAAGCTTCGAGAAAAAATAAAATAATATAGAAACGAAGAATGTAAGAAAAATAAAAAAAAACAAATAAAAATAAAATAAAAAAATGAAAAACAAAAATGGAAAAACAAAAGACAAATGGATATTTTATGAAGAAGAAAAGAAAGATTGACAGAAAAAATTAACGAGAAAAGAAAAAGCAAAAAAAAAACGATTAAAAAAAATCAATAAAACAAAAAAATTGAAAGTAACTAGAGAATAAGTGTAACAGAATATGAGATGGTACAAAAAAGGCCGTAATATATTTGTAGGAAAAAGTAAAAGAATATTGATGAAAAAGCTACGAGAAAGAATAAAGAATAAAAACAAGAAAAAAACATTTGACATTAGAAGGGAGGGGAAAAAGAAATACTCGACAAAGAAGTAAATATTACCGAGTTAGATCCTGGACATTGAGCAGATTTGCAGTCATTCAATTTCCAGCAATAACCTTTAAACATTCAAGTAAAAACTGGATAAAATGATTAAGTGTGTGAATAATAATAATAATAATAATAATAATAATAATAATAATAATAATAATAATAAAAATAACCCGGCATGACAGAGTGGGCCAATATCTGCACTGGAAAATTTGCAACTCCTACGGGAAGGAAACTGAAAGAAACTGGTACGAACACCACCCTGATCCGGTTACGGAGATAGGACCTGTTACAATTCTATGGGCCTACACAATACAAACTAACAGAACAATCAAAGCCAACCGCCCAGACATTGTTATTAAAGACCACAAACAAAATAAGTGCCATCTTATTGATATGGCAGTCCCTGTAGACTGCAATGTATCTTTGAAAATATTCGAAAAGCTGTCAAAATACAAGGACCTTGAAATAGAAATCTCAAAAATGTGGCACATGGGGACATCAACAATCCCTGTTGTATTTGGAACCCTTGGACTGGTTGGAAAAGATTCCAGTAGACTAATTGAAGGGATCCCTGGAAGTCCATGCCTCAAAGAGATACAAAAAATTGTTCTGACAAGTACAGCTCACACATTACGAAGGGCTTTATCTATGTAATATTTTTTTTTTCAGTGGAAAGTGTCATGATACCATTTCTAACCTTAGGTCGCTCGGCGGGACCCGGAAAGAAATGTGTAAATGCCAGATATCAAAGAAAATAATAATAATAATAATAATAATAATAATAATAATAATAATAATAATAATAATGAATAAATGCAGAAAGGATAGAAATACGCTGCCCGTACCAAAAGAAGCTGATGTAGGAAAAACTCATATTCATCAGTGGTTTTGCAGTGCAGAGATCAAAGCTGAAACCGAAGGTTTTATTCTTAATGCACAGGACCAATGTTTTCTAAGTAGAAATTACCAAGCTCACAATTGACCATCAGGTTGCACAGTGTTAGCACCCACTGAACATAAAACTAGGCAGGACAGTAGGTCAATATCTGCAGTGAAAGATATGCAACTTTTACGGAATTAAACTGCAAGAAACTAGTATAAACATCACACAGACCCGGTTACAGAGATCGGACCTGTAACAATTTTATGGGACTTTACAATACACATAGACAGAACAATCAAAGCTAATGGACCAAACATCGTGATCAAAGATCACAAGAATAGAATGTGCTTTCTTATTGATATTGCAGCCCCTGCAGATTGTAATGTATCTTTGAACCTCTTCAAAAAACTATCAAAATACAAGGATCTTGAAGTGGAAATAAAAAAAAATATGTGGCACGAGTACATCAATAATTCCAGTTGGAGTTGGAGCCCTTGGATTGATTGGAAAAGTTTCCGATAGACTTACTGAAGCGATCGTTGGTAGACCATGCCTTAACAAAATACAAAAGATTGTGCTCACAAGTACAGCTCACATATTACGAAGAGCTTATCTATGTCAAATGTGTGTGATTTTTGTGTTTCTTACAAAGATGATCAGTGGAAGATGTCATGACGCCATTTCTGACCTTGGTCTCTGTTTGAGCACCGGAAGGAAACGTGTATACAACAGAAATCATAGGAAATAATAATAATAATAATAATAATAATAATAATAATAATAATAATAATAATAATAATAGTAATATCAGGGAGTATGTTCACAAAGAAGAGATAACAGCACTTTACAGAACATCAAAAAATTTGATGAAACATTGAGTTCGCACACATTGTGAGTAGATGCTCAGATTGAACTCAGAAATAAGATAAAAGATGGCGATATGATCAAATTGCCAAAATCATTCAGCTGTGCGAAAGTAGTAAGGATGTTGTGCGAGAAGTGGGGTTTTCGGCGAGGAAACCAATGCTACGATCAGAAACCCGAAAAAGTTTTTATTTTATTTTATTTTTTTTTAATTATTAGCATGCAATATTTTAGGCGATATTTTCATAAATAAACCCACATGAGAACTCGGAGCAAAACAAGCCGGACATATTGGTGGAAGATAAAATAGAAAAAGAAAGGTTCATTCTTGATCCACGATTTCCTTTTGATGCAAGAATAGTGCGAAGGGATACTGTGAAAGTAACCAACATTGAAATTTTGATTCAGAAAGCTTTGGAAGTTGAATTAGGTCACAATCATACCAGTTGTCATTGGTACACTTGGAATGCTAATAGATGTGTGAGAGAGAGAGAGAGAGAGAGAGAGAGAGAGAGTCTAGGAAACACATACACACACCTATATATTTTTATTGAAATTGGAGTAGATTTGAATAGCGAAATTAAATCAGAGCATTTTGTTTACTGATGGAGAAATCTGATCTAGGGCAGAAGTTTTACCCATTGAATCTGGGTCATCAGAAGACAATGAAAATGGTCGAAATAATTTTTATCGATTAAGAATTGAAATAGAGCTGAGTAAGCTAGAAGGAAATTTGGAATTCAAATGATTTTGGTTGAAGCAGCCAGAACACCGTGAAAATCGCGTGCGAAGTAGTAGGCTGAGGGTCAGTTATAATCAGCCGGGTTTATCTATATAAACGCGTAGTTATGCTGAAAAAGAGAGTTTTGGCTCGTCTGTCTTCGAGTGCAGTCGAGCTGGGTGGAGAGATGTCGGAGATTGAAAGTGAACAGAGTTTAGTTGGAGGCTCGTAGAAGTAAAAAAGTGACGTCAGAGATTGGAACAAAACGCCCGCTAACATGTGCTGTTGATATATGGACGAAGAAGTGAATTACTTCCTCCAACATCTAAGACTACCACTGCTACTATTATTATTCGCTGGGGGCGAAAGCGCTAGATTGATAGAATTGGGACATGGATAAAAAAAATGTAATTGATTTCCTAACAGAAATATTAAAGAATGGAAGCCTCGTAGGAAAGGCAGAGCAAATAGAATAACATATAAGGCCATTGGTTGGAATCCGCTATCTATGCATTCTTTCTGAGAAAATACTGATAACTTATATAATAATAATAATAATAGTTATCATCATCATCATCATCATCATCATCATCATCATCATCATCATCATCATCATCATCATCATATTTAGATTTCTGCTATGGTCACACTACCTACCAAGTCTGTGAGAAACCCTAAGGCAGGTACTGGTGTGTTGTTATGACTACATTTCATTATTTGTTTTTCCAACTTTCATAACAATTGTGTTGTGTTCCTTTTTCATCATTTCAAGCGCACCTACTATGACTGTTACTATTCTTGCTTTCAATTTCCGCTTGTTTAGTTATTCCTATTTTGAAATATAATGATGATAGTAATGAAATATTACTATTACTACTACTAATAATAATAATAATCATAATTATTATTATTATTATTATTGATGGAGTTGTTGCTATTATTATTATTATTTTTGTTGTTGTTGTTGTTTAAAAATGATGTTTGGTCTGCATTTGTTTTATACACCGGTTCGTAATCAATGGCCAAGGGAAAATGAAGTATGTGATTTTGTGTTGTTTCCACATAATTAAACAAAAGGCAGCTATTCGCAAAGAATCGTAAATGGACGGAGCTCCTCGCGGGATATGCGTTTTGATTGGATTTTCTTTTTAGACTCTATCGAAACTGGAAAGTGAAAACTCTGCAGCTACTGTCCATATATAGCAGCCGTACTCATACCATATATAGCCGCCTGATCTGAGTCATGTGAAGGTAGAGTATAGCAAGAGGAGTCAGGTACTTAATGGAACAGTACAGAGAACGGACCATTTTCCCAGTATCTTTACCGATGGATCAGATAAACGAGTTCCACTTGAGGTCTAGCATGACTTGAAGTTCCAGCAGGCGCCCAGGACACGGGGTATCCCTAATTAAACACCTTTTCATTGCCATAGGTGAAATTTCAGTATACGTTCGGTGATGATGGGACGTCACTGGCTTATTTCTGGAGTCATTGAATGTGACTAGCTTGTTCGCCCCACCACTTACCTGATCAGGGCAAAGTTCTGCTCATCTCGCGTTTTGGACATGCATCCATATACCGTTCTGTCATCAGCTTTGATATTCAGAAATAATCGGATTATATTCTTAGGCAGATCATTTAGATCAGGAAGAGGGATGGACCGATAAGCGAACCATGAGTGATACCAGAATTGATCGGTAAGACTGGCCGTTAACAATTACCTTCAGAGACCTACCCGTTGAGAAAACTCTTACAGTGATTTCATACCGAGTGAGTTTATGTAGTAATACTAAGCAACAAATTCAAAAGCGTCTCCTAGTCCTTTTGGGTAACGATTTTTCGCCCTCCAAGTTTTTTCTCACGGGCACGATGTGGCGACCCTCTCTCTGCTCTGTTGCTACAACCAATGGAAGTGCTCGGGCGTACTGCATCTCCTGGTTCCACCAGGCTTAACCTTCAGTTTTAGGAGCCGCTATACAACTTATGTTGTAGCAAACTATACACACTCCCTCTCGTATTCCAACAGTGAGAAGTCAGTTCTACTTGAACAGCTTCTTTCCGCGAACAAGTGCCCGGTGGAATGGTAATACAAAAGGTTGTTTCTCTGTTCACTACAATCTTAACCTGTTGTTCAAGTGTAAGGTTAACTGTTATCTCCCTCTCTTATCCTGCCGCATAACGTAACCATCTACCACGGGTCTTACAGGGTAAATCTTGCTATAATAAAAAAAAATGATGACAGGAAGCTCACATCTAAAAAACAATAACTTTTTGAAAGATAGAAATATAAAATTCTATACAGAAGATGTATACACTCTTATTTATATATATATATATGTTCATCTTCAATTAATCATAGCTAAGGAACAGAAGCTCATGAAGGACTGAAATAATGTTCAAATATATATATATATATATAAATATATATATATATATATATATATATATATATATATAATACTTGTATCATTTTCCAAATTATTCAAGATGATCTTTACCCTCTCTATCCTTCTAACTTTCTATATTGGAGTAAAAGGTGCCTCACAAGTTTCACGTAAAATTTCATTTTAAAGTTTTTTCCACTGTTCCTAGGACTGTCAATTCCTCTCTCAATCGAACGTCTTATGAATTCAGTTGGATCTTTTCTAATTGATCATTTTAGCTATAAGTTGAAATGCTAACCTCGCTTCCTGTTGTGACCTCATGATCCAGTTTTCCTCTCTACTATTCCCTTTTTTAAACTTATTCATGATGGTTCTTGAATGGACTTTGAAGATGGAAGCTAGAATCTGAATGCTGGTACCATTCCTGAAGGCCTGAATTATTTTTCCTCTCACTATTGGTCATTTGGGAAAACATAGAGTCTGACACTAAACGATTTTGACCTGTTCTATTTCTATCTGAATAACTCTAAGGGTTTTTCAGTGATTCTTTCAACAAATTGTCATGATGTCTAAAGATCTTATCTGAAAACCCGAAAAAAAAAGAAACTCAATTACTTTAGTGGTTTTTCAGATATCAAAACATTTTTTCGAATGGACAATTATGCTGTTACACTATTTGGACAATTTTGTTGTTACACACGGTATATATATATATATATATATATACAAGTTTAGGATTGGTATATACGGAATGAAATCCAATAACCAACAATCAATATTCTTTAAAGAGTGCTCAATACAGAGTAGAGCAGATATAATTATTTATTTGAATATTACAACATAAATATGTTATAAAATCACGACAAAAGTAGCCATTTTGTTTCAACACTTCTTGTGTCTTGTCAAGTGATGATATAGAATATAGAATAAATGGTTTTAAAAGTTTCAAATTAATCAACGATCCTTAGCTAAGAGTAAACGCTGTTACGTAAGCCAGAGTGGCCAATCAAAAAGCAAGTATAGGATGATTCGAAAAATTTGACAACTAAGCAAGGCTATCTAGATATTAAAAGATTTATAAAATTTGAAATTAAAATTAAAAATAAAATTAAAATTACCTATTAAGAAATCTAAATCAGATCTCTATTAAGTTTTAAATTGTAAAATTACTAAGGAGAAAAAAAAAAAAAAAAAAAAAAAAAAAAAAAAAATAAATCTAAAAATAAAAATAAAAGATATATATGCTATTTAATTTATATTTTCATTGAAATTAAGTTGAAAGTTGTATTTAGAGTCCCAGACATAGATGTATACATTTTTCGTTACATTTCAGCAAGTTAGTCGCCTCTCACGTGAAATCACTCGATCAACGGCATGCCAAACTCTCGGACGCATCTAGATATATACACACACATACAAAAAAGCAAACCACACATAGGCAAATGCACTACACCTACACACACACATCGATACACACAGGCACACACATCTACATTCAATATGATCCAGACGGTCAAATGTCGAAGCTATTCGTGGGCTTAAAATGTTATTAAACGAATTTAAACTTGAAAAATTTAAACAAATAACCATATATAATATATATATATATATATATATATATATATATATATATATATATATATATATATATATATATATATATATATATATATATATATACACATACACACACACACACATACACACACATATACATATATACATTTTTGAAAACATATAGTTTTCGACACATTTACAGACAAAAGTAAATAACCACCTCCACATATAATTGAACACTCGCACATCCGCATATAAATTAATACATGCACCCGCATAGACACATATAAGGATAATAGGTACGCATACACAGACCTACGTACATAAACATACACATAGATAAGCACATATAAATATATTGACCCATACGTCGACGCAGAAAAGTAAATAAGGCAAGTGAAGAAATACATATAAAGATGCAACCATATACAAGCACACACATACATACATACACATCTAGATGTACATACATAAGCACGCATGCATATATGTATATACACTAAATATATATATATATAGACATTTACAAATACAAGTGTATACATGAAAAATTAAACAAACGTAAATTAAAACGACATGAGTATAAAAATGCATATACACATCCGCTAGTACATATATATACACACATACATACGCAACTACACATAGATATATACACATATATATCTACAGACAAACATATACATACATACATACATATTCACAAATATACATACGCATATATACACACATATATATATATATATATATATATATATATATATATATATATATATATATATATATATATATATATACACATATACATATATATACATACACACATAAACACACATACACATATACATACACACACATACACATATACGCACACACACATATACATATACAAACACATATACATATATACATAAACATATAGACACATGCATAAAAAAGGAAAAAGAAATAAGCATACATAGACCAACTTATATTCTAATAATATTCCAACAACATTATGATAAAATATATTAAAAGTTAATCATAATTTAAGAAAAGAACAAAGGTCTGTAAGCAATTAAAGGTACTTTATCAACAAAAGTAGATTTTAGTTTGTATCTATGATATATTCCAAGACACTAAAGCCTACATACAAATACACATACAATGACACACCAACATATATATATAAATATCTAATCCTATATAAATACCCATATCGACACATCCAGATAAACAATACAGAGACAGTCGAGCTCAACCATATAATCACCCACACATACATATAAATATACACCCATATACAAACACATATACATAAACATATACATATTTAAACATACATATATATACATATATATGCATATATAAACCTATACATACACATAGAAACATACATACTACATAAACATACATATATGCACACTCACACATACATATACATACATATGCAATAGGCATACATATATCTACACTCACACAAGTACACATAAATATCCCCATATACCCATACATATACTCACACAAATGTATATATGTATATGTGTGTGTATGTGTGTGTGTGTGTGTATGTGTATATATATATATATATATATGTGTGTGTATGTGTATATATATATATATATATATATATATATATATATATATATATATATATATATATATATATATTTATATATGGTTATTTGTTTAAATTTTTCAAGTTTAAATTCGTTTAATAACATTTTAAGCCACGAATAGCTTCGACATTTGACCGTCTGGATCATATTGAATGTAGATGTGTGTGCCTGTGTGTATCGATGTGTGTGTGTAGGTGTAGTGCATTTGCCTATGTGTGGTTTGCTTTTTTGTATGTGTGTGTATATATCTAGATGCGTCCGAGAGTTTGGCATGCCGTTGATCGAGTGATTTCACGTGAGAGGCGACTAACTTGCTGAAATGTAACGAAAAATGTATACATCTATGTCTGGGACTCTAAATACAACTTTCAACTTAATTTCAATGAAAATATAAATTAAATAGCATATATATCTTTTATTTTTATTTTTAGATTTATTTTTTTTTTTTTTTTTTTTTTTTTTTTTTCTCCTTAGTAATTTTACAATTTAAAACTTAATAGAGATCTGATTTAGATTTCTTAATAGGTAATTTTAATTTTATTTTTAATTTTAATTTCAAATTTTATAAATCTTTTAATATCTAGATAGCCTTGCTTAGTTGTCAAATTTTTCGAATCATCCTATACTTGCTTTTTGATTGGCCACTCTGGCTTACGTAACAGCGTTTACTCTTAGCTAAGGATCGTTGATTAATTTGAAACT
>OZ038488.1:73117987-73210487 GCA_964036315.1 Acanthosepion esculentum
ACTTATGATTGCTTTTCTTTCTTTGCTTCTAATTTCTTAATCTTTTTCCTTCTTTTTTAATTTCTTTCTTTTTTTTCGGTACTCATAATTGCTTTTTTTTCTTTGCTTCTAATTTCTTAATATTTTTCCTTCTTTTTTAATTTCTTTCTTTTTTTTTCGGTACTCATGATTGCTTTTCTTTCTTTGCTTCTAATTTCTTAATCTTTTTCCTTCTTTTTTAATTTCTTTCGTTTTTTTTCGGTACTCGTGATTGCTTTTCTTTCTTTGCTTCTAATTTCTTAAGCTTTTTCCTTCTTTTTTAATTTCTTTCTTTTTTTTTCGGTACTCATGATTGCTTTTCTTTCTTTGCTTCTAATTTCTTAATCTTTTTCCTTCTTTTTTAATTTCTTTCTTTTTTTTTCGGTACTCGTGATTGCTTTTCTTTTTTGCTTCTAATTTCTTAATCTTTTTCCTTCTTTTTTAATTTCTTTCTTTTTTTTTTCGGTACTTATGATTGCTTTTCTTTCTTTGCTTCTAATTTCTTAATCTTTTTCCTTCTTTTTTAATTTCTTTCTTTTTTTTCGGTACTCATAATTGATTTCTTTCTTTGCTTCTAATTTCTTAATATTTTTCCTTCTTTTTTAATTTCTTTCTTTTTTTTTCGGTACTCATGATTGCTTTTCTTTCTTTGCTTCTAATTTCTTAATCTTTTTCCTTTTTTTTAATTTCTTTCTTTTTTTTCGGGACTCGTGATTACTTTTCTTTCTTTGCTTCTAATTTCTTAATCTTTTTCCTTCTTTTTTAATTTCTTTCTTTTTTTTTCGGTACTCATGATTGCTTTTCTTTCTTTGCTTCTAATTTCTTAATCTTTTTCCTTCTTTTTTAATTTCTTTCTTTTTTTTCGGTACTCATAATTGCTTTTTTTTCTTTGCTTCTAATTTCTTAATATTTTTCCTTCTTTTTTAATTTCTTTCTTTTTTTTTCGGTACTCATGATTGCTTTTCTTTCTTTGCTTCTAATTTCTTAATCTTTTTCCTTCTTTTTTAATTTCTTTCGTTTTTTTTCGGTACTCGTGATTGCTTTTCTTTCTTTGCTTCTAATTTCTTAAGCTTTTTCCTTCTTTTTTAATTTCTTTCTTTTTTTTTCGGTACTCATGATTGCTTTTCTTTCTTTGCTTCTAATTTCTTAAGCTTTTTCCTTCTTTTTTAATTTCTTTCTTTTTTTTCGGTACTCTTGATTGCTTTTCTTTCTTTGCTTCTAATTTCTTAATCTTTTTCCTTCTTTTTTAATTTCTTTCTTTTTTTTTCGGTACTCATGATTGCTTTTCTTTCTTTGCTTCTAATTTCTTAATCTTTTTCCTTCTTTTTTAATTTCTTTCTTTTTTTTTTCGGTACTTATGATTGCTTTTCTTTCTTTGCTTCTAATTTCTTAATCTTTTTCCTTTTTTTTAATTTCTTTCTTTTTTTTCGGTACTCGTGAATGCTTTTCTTTCTTTGCTTCTAATTTCTTAATCTTTTTCCTTCTTTTTTAATTTCTTTCATATTTTTTCGGTACTCATGATTGCTTTTCTTTCTTTGCTTCTAATTTCTTAATCTTTTTCATTCTTTTTAAATTTCTTTCTTTTTTTTCGATACTCGTGATTGCTTTTCTTTCTTTGCTTCTAATTTCTTAATCTTTTTCCTTCTTTTTTAATTTCTTTCTTTTTTTTTTCGGTACTCATGATTGCTTTTCTTTCTTTGATTCTAATTTCTTAATCTTTTTCCTTCATTTTTAATTTCTTTCTTTTTTTTTCGGTACTCATGATTGCTTTTCTTTCTTTGCTTCTAATTTCTTAATCTTTTCCTTCTTTTTTAATTTCTTTCTTTTTTTTTTCGGTACTCATGATTGCTTTTCTTTCTTTGATTCTAATTTCTTAATCTTTTTCCTTCTTTTTTAATTTCTTTCTTTTTTTTTCGGTACTCATGATTGCTTTTCTTTCTTTGCTTCTAAGTTCTTAGTCTTTTTCCTTCTTTTTTAATTTCTTTCTTTTTTTTCGGTACTCATGATTGCTTTTCTTTCTTTGCTTCTAATTTCTTAATCTTTTTCCTTCTTTTTTAATTTCTTTCTTTTTTTTTCGGTACTCATGATTGCTTTTCTTTCTTTGCTTCTAATTTCTTAATCTTTTTCCTTCTTTTTTAATTTCTTACTTTTTTTTTTCGGTACTCATGATTGCTTTTCTTTCTTTGCTTCTAATTTCTTAATCTTTTTCCTTCTTTTTTAATTTCTTTCTTTTTTTTCGGTACTCGTGATTGCTTTTCTTTCTTTGCTTCTAATTTCTTAATCTTTTTCCTTCTTTTTTAATTTCTTTCTTTTTTTTTCGGTACACATGATTGCTTTTCTTTCTTTG
This sequence comes from Acanthosepion esculentum, assembly GCA_964036315.1. NCBI lineage: Eukaryota > Metazoa > Mollusca > Cephalopoda > Sepiida > Sepiidae > Acanthosepion > Acanthosepion esculentum. The sequence continues at coordinate 73,120,353 of OZ038488.1, forward strand.
CTTCTAATTTCTTAATCTTTTTCCTTCTTTTTTAATTTCTTTCTTTTTTTTCGTTACTCATGATTGCTTTTCTTTCTTTGCTTCTAATTTCTTAATCTTTTTCCTTCTTTATTAATTTTTTTCTTTTTTTTCGGTACTTATGATTGCTTTTCTTTCTTTGCTTCTAATTTCTTAATCTTTTTCCTTCTTTTTTAATTTCTTTTTTTTTTTTCGGTACTCATGATAGCTTTTCTTTCTTTGCTTCTAATTTCTTAATCTTTTTCCTTCTTTTTTAATTTCTTTCTTTTTTTTCGGTACTCATGATTGCTTTTCTTTCTTTGCTTCTAATTTCTTAATCTTTTTCTTTCTTTTTTAATTTCTTTCTTTTTTTTTCGGTACTCATGTTATCTTTTCTTTCTTTGCTTCTAATTTCTGAATCTTTTTCCTTCTTTTTTAACTTCTTTCTTTTTTTTCGTTACTCATGATTGCTTTTCTTTCTTTGCTTCTAATTTCTTAATCTTTTTCCTTCTTTTTTAATTTCTTTCTTTTTTTTTCGGTACTCATGGTTGCTTTTCTTTCTTTGCTTCTAATTTCTTAATCTTTTTCCTTCTTTTTTAATTTCCTTCTTTTTTTTCGGTACTCATGATTGCTTTTCTTTCTTTGCTTCTAATTTCTTAATCTTTTTCCTTCTTTTTTAATTTCTTTCTTTTTTTTCGGTACTCATGATTGCTTTCCTTTCTTTGCTTATAATTTCTTAATCTTTTCCCTTCTTTTTTAATTTCTTTCTTTTTTTTTTCTCTACTCATGTTTGGTTTTCTTTCTTTGCTTCTAATTTCTTAATCTTTTTCCTTCTTTTTTAATTTCTTTCTTTTTTTTCGGTACTCAAGATTGCTTTTCTTTCTTTGCTTCTAATTTCTTAATCTTTTTCTTTCTTTTTTAATTTCTTTTTTTTTTTTCGGTACTCATGATTGCTTTTCTTTCTTTGCTTCTAATTTCTTAATCTTTTTCCTTCTTTTTTAATTTCTTTCTTTTTTTTCGGTACTCATGATTGCTTTTCTTTCTTTGCTTCTAAATTCTTTATCTTTTTCCTTCTTTTTTAATTTCTTTTTTTTCGGTACTCATGATTGCTTTTCTTCCTTTTCTTCTAATTTCTTAATCTTTTTCCTTCTTTTTTAATTTCTTTCTTTTTTTTCGGTTCTCATGATTGCTTTTCTTTCTTTGCTTCTAATTTCTTAATCTTTTTCCTTCTTTTTTAATTACTTTCTTTTTTTTCGGTACTCATGATTGCTTTTCTTTCTTTGCTTCTAATTTCTTAATCTTTTTCCTTCTTTTTTAATTTCTTAATTTTTTTTCGGTACTCATGATTGCTTTTCTTTCTTTGCTTCTAAATTCTTTATCTTTTTCCTTCTTTTTTAATTTCTTTTTTTTCGGTACTCATGATTGCTTTTCTTTCTTTGCTTCTAATTTCTTAATCTTTTTCCTTCTTTTTTAATTTCTTTCTTTTTTTTCGGTACTCATGATTGCTTTTCTTTCTTTTCTTCTAATTTCTTAATCTTTTTCCTTCTTTTTTAATTTCTTTCTTTTTTTTTCGGTACTCATGATTGCTTTTCTTCTTTTGCTTCTAATTTCTTAATCTTTTCCCTTCTTTTTTAATTTCTTTCTTTTTTTTCGGTACTCATGATTGCTTTTCTTTCTTTGCTTTTAATTTCTTAATCTTTTTCCTTCTTTTTTAATTTCTTTCTTTTTTTTCGGTACTCATGAGTGCTTTTCTTTCTTTGCTTCTAAATTCTTAATCCTTTTCCTTCTTTTTTAATTTCTTTCTTTTTTTTTCGGTACTCATGATTGCTTTTCTTTCTTTGCTTCTAATTTCTTAATATTTTTCCTTCTTTTTTAATTTCTTTCTTTTTTTTTCGGTACTCATGATTGCTTTTCTTTCTTTGCTTCTAATTTCTTAATCTTTTTCCTTCTTTTTTAATTTCTTTCTTTTTTTTCGGTACTCATAATTGCTTTTTTTTCTTTGCTTCTAATTTCTTAATATTTTTCCTTCTTTTTTAATTTCTTTCTTTTTTTTTCGGTACTCATGATTGCTTTTCTTTCTTTGCTTCTAATTTCTTAATCTTTTTCCTTCTTTTTTAATTTCTTTCGTTTTTTTTCGGTACTCGTGATTGCTTTTCTTTCTTTGCTTCTAATTTCTTAAGCTTTTTCCTTCTTTTTTAATTTCTTTCTTTTTTTTTCGGTACTCATGATTGCTTTTCTTTCTTTGCTTCTAATTTCTTAAGCTTTTTCCTTCTTTTTTAATTTCTTTCTTTTTTTTTCGGTACTCTTGATTGCTTTTCTTTCTTTGCTTCTAATTTCTTAATCTTTTTCCTTCTTTTTTAATTTCTTTCTTTTTTTTTCGGTACTCATGATTGCTTTTCTTTCTTTGCTTCTAATTTCTTAATCTTTTTCCTTCTTTTTTAATTTCTTTCTTTTTTTTTTCGGTACTTATGATTGCTTTTCTTTCTTTGCTTCTAATTTCTTAATCTTTTTCCTTTTTTTTAATTTCTTTCTTTTTTTTCGGTACTCGTGAATGCTTTTCTTTCTTTGCTTCTAATTTCTTAATCTTTTTCCTTCTTTTTTAATTTCTTTCATATTTTTTCGGTACTCATGATTGCTTTTCTTTCTTTGCTTCTAATTTCTTAATCTTTTTCATTCTTTTTAAATTTCTTTCTTTTTTTTCGATACTCGTGATTGCTTTTCTTTCTTTGCTTCTAATTTCTTAATCTTTTTCCTTCTTTTTTAATTTCTTTCTTTTTTTTTTCGGTACTCATGATTGCTTTTCTTTCTTTGATTCTAATTTCTTAATCTTTTTCCTTCATTTTTAATTTCTTTCTTTTTTTTTCGGTACTCATGATTGCTTTTCTTTCTTTGCTTCTAATTTCTTAATCTTTTCCTTCTTTTTTAATTTCTTTCTTTTTTTTTTCGGTACTCATGATTGCTTTTCTTTCTTTGATTCTAATTTCTTAATCTTTTTCCTTCTTTTTTAATTTCTTTCTTTTTTTTTCGGTACTCATGATTGCTTTTCTTTCTTTGCTTCTAAGTTCTTAGTCTTTTTCCTTCTTTTTTAATTTCTTTCTTTTTTTTCGGTACTCATGATTGCTTTTCTTTCTTTGCTTCTAATTTCTTAATCTTTTTCCTTCTTTTTTAATTTCTTTCTTTTTTTTTCGGTACTCATGATTGCTTTTCTTTCTTTGCTTCTAATTTCTTAATCTTTTTCCTTCTTTTTTAATTTCTTACTTTTTTTTTTCGGTACTCATGATTGCTTTTCTTTCTTTGCTTCTAATTTCTTAATCTTTTTCCTTCTTTTTTAATTTCTTTCTTTTTTTTCGGTACTCGTGATTGCTTTTCTTTCTTTGCTTCTAATTTCTTAATCTTTTTCCTTCTTTTTTAATTTCTTTCTTTTTTTTTCGGTACACATGATTGCTTTTCTTTCTTTGCTTCTAATTTCTTAATCTTTTTCCTTCTTTTTTAATTTCTTTCTTTTTTTTCGTTACTCATGATTGCTTTTCTTTCTTTGCTTCTAATTTCTTAATCTTTTTCCTTCTTTATTAATTTTTTTCTTTTTTTTCGGTACTTATGATTGCTTTTCTTTCTTTGCTTCTAATTTCTTAATCTTTTTCCTTCTTTTTTAATTTCTTTTTTTTTTTTCGGTACTCATGATAGCTTTTCTTTCTTTGCTTCTAATTTCTTAATCTTTTTCCTTCTTTTTTAATTTCTTTCTTTTTTTTCGGTACTCATGATTGCTTTTCTTTCTTTGCTTCTAATTTCTTAATCTTTTTCTTTCTTTTTTAATTTCTTTCTTTTTTTTTCGGTACTCATGTTATCTTTTCTTTCTTTGCTTCTAATTTCTGAATCTTTTTCCTTCTTTTTTAACTTCTTTCTTTTTTTTCGTTACTCATGATTGCTTTTCTTTCTTTGCTTCTAATTTCTTAATCTTTTTCCTTCTTTTTTAATTTCTTTCTTTTTTTTTCGGTACTCATGGTTGCTTTTCTTTCTTTGCTTCTAATTTCTTAATCTTTTTCCTTCTTTTTTAATTTCCTTCTTTTTTTTCGGTACTCATGATTGCTTTTCTTTCTTTGCTTCTAATTTCTTAATCTTTTTCCTTCTTTTTTAATTTCTTTCTTTTTTTTCGGTACTCATGATTGCTTTCCTTTCTTTGCTTATAATTTCTTAATCTTTTCCCTTCTTTTTTAATTTCTTTCTTATTTTTTTCTCTACTCATGTTTGGTTTTCTTTCTTTGCTTCTAATTTCTTAATCTTTTTCCTTCTTTTTTAATTTCTTTCTTTTTTTTCGGTACTCAAGATTGCTTTTCTTTCTTTGCTTCTAATTTCTTAATCTTTTTCTTTCTTTTTTAATTTCTTTTTTTTTTTTCGGTACTCATGATTGCTTTTCTTTCTTTGCTTCTAATTTCTTAATCTTTTTCCTTCTTTTTTAATTTCTTTCTTTTTTTTCGGTACTCATGATTGCTTTTCTTTCTTTGCTTCTAAATTCTTTATCTTTTTCCTTCTTTTTTAATTTCTTTTTTTTCGGTACTCATGATTGCTTTTCTTCCTTTTCTTCTAATTTCTTAATCTTTTTCCTTCTTTTTTAATTTCTTTCTTTTTTTTCGGTTCTCATGATTGCTTTTCTTTCTTTGCTTCTAATTTCTTAATCTTTTTCCTTCTTTTTTAATTACTTTCTTTTTTTTCGGTACTCATGATTGCTTTTCTTTCTTTGCTTCTAATTTCTTAATCTTTTTCCTTCTTTTTTAATTTCTTAATTTTTTTTCGGTACTCATGATTGCTTTTCTTTCTTTGCTTCTAAATTCTTTATCTTTTTCCTTCTTTTTTAATTTCTTTTTTTTCGGTACTCATGATTGCTTTTCTTTCTTTGCTTCTAATTTCTTAATCTTTTTCCTTCTTTTTTAATTTCTTTCTTTTTTTTCGGTACTCATGATTGCTTTTCTTTCTTTTCTTCTAATTTCTTAATCTTTTTCCTTCTTTTTTAATTTCTTTCTTTTTTTTTCGGTACTCATGATTGCTTTTCTTCTTTTGCTTCTAATTTCTTAATCTTTTCCCTTCTTTTTTAATTTCTTTCTTTTTTTTCGGTACTCATGATTGCTTTTCTTTCTTTGCTTTTAATTTCTTAATCTTTTTCCTTCTTTTTTAATTTCTTTCTTTTTTTTCGGTACTCATGAGTGCTTTTCTTTCTTTGCTTCTAAATTCTTAATCCTTTTCCTTCTTTTTTAATTTCTTTCTTTTTTTTTCGGTACTCATGATTGCTTTTCTTTCTTTGCTTCTAATTTCTTAATATTTTTCCTTCTTTTTTAATTTCTTTCTTTTTTTTTTCGGTACTCATGTTTGCTTGTCTTTCTTTGCTTCTAATTTCTTAATCATTTTCCTTCTTTTTTAACTTCTTTCTTTTTTTTCGTTACTCATGATTGCTTTTCTTTCTTTGCTTCTAATTTCTTAATCTTTTTCCTTCTTTTTTAATTTCTTTCTTTTTTTTCGGTACTCATGGTTGCTTTTCTTTCTTTCCTTCTAATTTCTTAATCTTTTTCCTTCTTTTTTAATTTCTTTCTTTTTTTTCGGTACTCATGATAGCATTTCTTTCTTTGCTTCTAATTTCTTAATCTTTTTCCTTCTTTTTTAATTTCTTTCTTTTTTTTCGGTACTCATGATTGCTTTTCTTTCTTTGCTTCTAATTTCTTAATCTTTTTCCTTCTTTTTTAATTTATTTCTTTTTTTTCAGTACTCATGATTGCTTTTCTTTCTTTGCTTCTAATTTCTTAATCTTTTTCCTTCTTTTTTAATTTCTTTCTTTTTTTTTCTGTACTCATGATTGCTTTTCTTTCTTTGCTTCTAATTTTTTAATCTTTTTCCTTCTTTTTTAATTTCTTTTTTTTTTTTCGGTACTCATGATAGCTTTTCTTTCTTTGCTTCTAATTTCTTAATCTTTTTCCTTCTTTTTTAATTTCTTTCTTTTTTTTCGGTACTCATGATTGCTTTTCTTTCTTTGCTTCTAATTTCTTAATCTTTTTCTTTCTTTTTTAATTTCTTTCTTTTTTTTTCGGTACTCATGTTATCTTTTCTTTCTTTGCTTCTAATTTCTGAATCTTTTTCCTTCTTTTTTAACTTCTTTCTTTTTTTTCGTTACTCATGATTGCTTTTCTTTCTTTGCTTCTAATTTCTTAATCTTTTTCCTTCTTTTTTAATTTCTTTCTTTTTTTTTCGGTACTCATGGTTGCTTTTCTTTCTTTGCTTCTAATTTCTTAATCTTTTTCCTTCTTTTTTAATTTCCTTCTTTTTTTTCGGTACTCATGATTGCTTTTCTTTCTTTGCTTCTAATTTCTTAATCTTTTTCCTTCTTTTTTAATTTCTTTCTTTTTTTTCGGTACTCATGATTGCTTTCCTTTCTTTGCTTATAATTTCTTAATCTTTTCCCTTCTTTTTTAATTTCTTTCTTATTTTTTTCTCTACTCATGTTTGGTTTTCTTTCTTTGCTTCTAATTTCTTAATCTTTTTCCTTCTTTTTTAATTTCTTTCTTTTTTTTCGGTACTCAAGATTGCTTTTCTTTCTTTGCTTCTAATTTCTTAATCTTTTTCTTTCTTTTTTAATTTCTTTTTTTTTTTTCGGTACTCATGATTGCTTTTCTTTCTTTGCTTCTAATTTCTTAATCTTTTTCCTTCTTTTTTAATTTCTTTCTTTTTTTTCGGTACTCATGATTGCTTTTCTTTCTTTGCTTCTAAATTCTTTATCTTTTTCCTTCTTTTTTAATTTCTTTTTTTTCGGTACTCATGATTGCTTTTCTTCCTTTTCTTCTAATTTCTTAATCTTTTTCCTTCTTTTTTAATTTCTTTCTTTTTTTTCGGTTCTCATGATTGCTTTTCTTTCTTTGCTTCTAATTTCTTAATCTTTTTCCTTCTTTTTTAATTACTTTCTTTTTTTTCGGTACTCATGATTGCTTTTCTTTCTTTGCTTCTAATTTCTTAATCTTTTTCCTTCTTTTTTAATTTCTTAATTTTTTTTCGGTACTCATGATTGCTTTTCTTTCTTTGCTTCTAAATTCTTTATCTTTTTCCTTCTTTTTTAATTTCTTTTTTTTCGGTACTCATGATTGCTTTTCTTTCTTTGCTTCTAATTTCTTAATCTTTTTCCTTCTTTTTTAATTTCTTTCTTTTTTTTCGGTACTCATGATTGCTTTTCTTTCTTTTCTTCTAATTTCTTAATCTTTTTCCTTCTTTTTTAATTTCTTTCTTTTTTTTCGGTACTCATGATTGCTTTTCTTCTTTTGCTTCTAATTTCTTAATCTTTTCCCTTCTTTTTTAATTTCTTTCTTTTTTTTCGGTACTCATGATTGCTTTTCTTTCTTTGCTTTTAATTTCTTAATCTTTTTCCTTCTTTTTTAATTTCTTTCTTTTTTTTCGGTACTCATGAGTGCTTTTCTTTCTTTGCTTCTAAATTCTTAATCCTTTTCCTTCTTTTTTAATTTCTTTCTTTTTTTTTCGGTACTCATGATTGCTTTTCTTTCTTTGCTTCTAATTTCTTAATATTTTTCCTTCTTTTTTAATTTCTTTCTTTTTTTTTTCGGTACTCATGTTTGCTTGTCTTTCTTTGCTTCTAATTTCTTAATCATTTTCCTTCTTTTTTAACTTCTTTCTTTTTTTTCGTTACTCATGATTGCTTTTCTTTCTTTGCTTCTAATTTCTTAATCTTTTTCCTTCTTTTTTAATTTCTTTCTTTTTTTTCGGTACTCATGGTTGCTTTTCTTTCTTTCCTTCTAATTTCTTAATCTTTTTCCTTCTTTTTTAATTTCTTTCTTTTTTTTCGGTACTCATGATAGCATTTCTTTCTTTGCTTCTAATTTCTTAATCTTTTTCCTTCTTTTTTAATTTCTTTCTTTTTTTTCGGTACTCATGATTGCTTTTCTTTCTTTGCTTCTAATTTCTTAATCTTTTTCCTTCTTTTTTAATTTATTTCTTTTTTTTCAGTACTCATGATTGCTTTTCTTTCTTTGCTTCTAATTTCTTAATCTTTTTCCTTCTTTTTTAATTTCTTTCTTTTTTTTTCTGTACTCATGATTGCTTTTCTTTCTTTGCTTCTAATTTTTTAATCTTTTTCCTTCTTTTTTAATTTCTTTCTTTTTTTTCGTTACTCATGATTGCTTTTCTTTCTTTGCTTCTAATTTCTTTATCTTTTTCCTTCTTTTTTAATTTCTTTCTTTTTTTTCGTTACTCATGATTGCTTTTCTTTCTTTGCTTCTAATTTCTTAATCTTTTTCCTTCTTTTTTAATTTCTTTCTTTTTTTTTCGGTACTCATGATTGCTTTTCTTTCTTTGCTTCTAATTTCTTAATCTTTTTCCTTCTTTTTTAATTTCTTTTTTTTTTTTCCGTACTCATGATTGCTTTTCTTTCTTTGCTTCTAATTTCTTAATCTTTTTCTTTCTTTTTTATTTTCTTTCTTTTTTTTTTCGGTACTCATGATTGCTTTTCTTTCTTTGCTTCTAATTTCTTAATCTTTTTCTTTCTTTTTTAACTTCTTTCTTTTTTTTCGGTACTCATGATTGCTTTTCTTTCTTTGCTTCTAAATTCTTTATCTTTTTCCTTCTTTTTTAATTTCTTTTTTTTCGGTACTCATGATTGCTTTACTTCTTTTTCTTCTAATTTCTTAATCTTTTTCCTTCTTTTTTAATTTCTTTCTTTTTTTTCTGTTCTCATGATTGCTTTTCTTTCTTTGCTTCTAATTTCTTAATCTTTTTCTTTCTTTTTTAATTTCTTTCTTTTTTTTTCGGTACTCATGTTATCTTTTCTTTCTTTGCTTCTAATTTCTGAATCTTTTTCCTTCTTTTTTAACTTCTTTCTTTTTTTTCGTTACTCATGATTGCTTTTCTTTCTTTGCTTCTAATTTCTTAATCTTTTTCCTTCTTTTTTAATTTCTTTCTTTTTTTTTCGGTACTCATGGTTGCTTTTCTTTCTTTGCTTCTAATTTCTTAATCTTTTTCCTTCTTTTTTAATTTCCTTCTTTTTTTTCGGTACTCATGATTGCTTTTCTTTCTTTGCTTCTAATTTCTTAATCTTTTTCCTTCTTTTTTAATTTCTTTCTTTTTTTTCGGTACTCATGATTGCTTTCCTTTCTTTGCTTATAATTTCTTAATCTTTTCCCTTCTTTTTTAATTTCTTTCTTTTTTTTTTCTCTACTCATGTTTGGTTTTCTTTCTTTGCTTCTAATTTCTTAATCTTTTTCCTTCTTTTTTAATTTCTTTCTTTTTTTTCGGTACTCAAGATTGCTTTTCTTTCTTTGCTTCTAATTTCTTAATCTTTTTCTTTCTTTTTTAATTTCTTTTTTTTTTTTCGGTACTCATGATTGCTTTTCTTTCTTTGCTTCTAATTTCTTAATCTTTTTCCTTCTTTTTTAATTTCTTTCTTTTTTTTCGGTACTCATGATTGCTTTTCTTTCTTTGCTTCTAAATTCTTTATCTTTTTCCTTCTTTTTTAATTTCTTTTTTTTCGGTACTCATGATTGCTTTTCTTCCTTTTCTTCTAATTTCTTAATCTTTTTCCTTCTTTTTTAATTTCTTTCTTTTTTTTCGGTTCTCATGATTGCTTTTCTTTCTTTGCTTCTAATTTCTTAATCTTTTTCCTTCTTTTTTAATTACTTTCTTTTTTTTCGGTACTCATGATTGCTTTTCTTTCTTTGCTTCTAATTTCTTAATCTTTTTCCTTCTTTTTTAATTTCTTAATTTTTTTTCGGTACTCATGATTGCTTTTCTTTCTTTGCTTCTAAATTCTTTATCTTTTTCCTTCTTTTTTAATTTCTTTTTTTTCGGTACTCATGATTGCTTTTCTTTCTTTGCTTCTAATTTCTTAATCTTTTTCCTTCTTTTTTAATTTCTTTCTTTTTTTTCGGTACTCATGATTGCTTTTCTTTCTTTTCTTCTAATTTCTTAATCTTTTTCCTTCTTTTTTAATTTCTTTCTTTTTTTTTCGGTACTCATGATTGCTTTTCTTCTTTTGCTTCTAATTTCTTAATCTTTTCCCTTCTTTTTTAATTTCTTTCTTTTTTTTCGGTACTCATGATTGCTTTTCTTTCTTTGCTTTTAATTTCTTAATCTTTTTCCTTCTTTTTTAATTTCTTTCTTTTTTTTCGGTACTCATGAGTGCTTTTCTTTCTTTGCTTCTAAATTCTTAATCCTTTTCCTTCTTTTTTAATTTCTTTCTTTTTTTTTCGGTACTCATGATTGCTTTTCTTTCTTTGCTTCTAATTTCTTAATATTTTTCCTTCTTTTTTAATTTCTTTCTTTTTTTTTTCGGTACTCATGTTTGCTTGTCTTTCTTTGCTTCTAATTTCTTAATCATTTTCCTTCTTTTTTAACTTCTTTCTTTTTTTTCGTTACTCATGATTGCTTTTCTTTCTTTGCTTCTAATTTCTTAATCTTTTTCCTTCTTTTTTAATTTCTTTCTTTTTTTTCGGTACTCATGGTTGCTTTTCTTTCTTTCCTTCTAATTTCTTAATCTTTTTCCTTCTTTTTTAATTTCTTTCTTTTTTTCGGTACTCATGATAGCATTTCTTTCTTTGCTTCTAATTTCTTAATCTTTTTCCTTCTTTTTTAATTTCTTTCTTTTTTTTCGGTACTCATGATTGCTTTTCTTTCTTTGCTTCTAATTTCTTAATCTTTTTCCTTCTTTTTTAATTTATTTCTTTTTTTTCAGTACTCATGATTGCTTTTCTTTCTTTGCTTCTAATTTCTTAATCTTTTTCCTTCTTTTTTAATTTCTTTCTTTTTTTTTCTGTACTCATGATTGCTTTTCTTTCTTTGCTTCTAATTTTTTAATCTTTTTCCTTCTTTTTTAATTTCTTTCTTTTTATTCGTTACTCATGATTGCTTTTCTTTCTTTGCTTCTAATTTCTTTATCTTTTTCCTTCTTTTTTAATTTCTTTCTTTTTTTTCGGTACTCGTGATTGCTTTTCTTTCTTTGCTTCTAATTTCTTAATCTTTTTCCTTCTTTTTTAATTTCTTTCTTTTTTTTTCGGTACACATGATTGCTTTTCTTTCTTTGCTTCTAATTTCTTAATCTTTTTCCTTCTTTTTTAATTTCTTTCTTTTTTTTCGTTACTCATGATTGCTTTTCTTTCTTTGCTTCTAATTTCTTAATCTTTTTCCTTCTTTATTAATTTTTTTCTTTTTTTTCGGTACTTATGATTGCTTTTCTTTCTTTGCTTCTAATTTCTTAATCTTTTTCCTTCTTTTTTAATTTCTTTTTTTTTTTTCGGTACTCATGATAGCTTTTCTTTCTTTGCTTCTAATTTCTTAATCTTTTTCCTTCTTTTTTAATTTCTTTCTTTTTTTTCGGTACTCATGATTGCTTTTCTTTCTTTGCTTCTAATTTCTTAATCTTTTTCTTTCTTTTTTAATTTCTTTCTTTTTTTTTCGGTACTCATGTTATCTTTTCTTTCTTTGCTTCTAATTTCTGAATCTTTTTCCTTCTTTTTTAACTTCTTTCTTTTTTTTCGTTACTCATGATTGCTTTTCTTTCTTTGCTTCTAATTTCTTAATCTTTTTCCTTCTTTTTTAATTTCTTTCTTTTTTTTTCGGTACTCATGGTTGCTTTTCTTTCTTTGCTTCTAATTTCTTAATCTTTTTCCTTCTTTTTTAATTTCCTTCTTTTTTTTCGGTACTCATGATTGCTTTTCTTTCTTTGCTTCTAATTTCTTAATCTTTTTCCTTCTTTTTTAATTTCTTTCTTTTTTTTCGGTACTCATGATTGCTTTCCTTTCTTTGCTTATAATTTCTTAATCTTTTCCCTTCTTTTTTAATTTATTTCTTTTTTTTTTCTCTACTCATGTTTGGTTTTCTTTCTTTGCTTCTAATTTCTTAATCTTTTTCCTTCTTTTTTAATTTCTTTCTTTTTTTTCGGTACTCAAGATTGCTTTTCTTTCTTTGCTTCTAATTTCTTAATCTTTTTCTTTCTTTTTTAATTTCTTTTTTTTTTTTCGGTACTCATGATTGCTTTTCTTTCTTTGCTTCTAATTTCTTAATCTTTTTCCTTCTTTTTTAATTTCTTTCTTTTTTTTCGGTACTCATGATTGCTTTTCTTTCTTTGCTTCTAAATTCTTTATCTTTTTCCTTCTTTTTTAATTTCTTTTTTTTCGGTACTCATGATTGCTTTTCTTCCTTTTCTTCTAATTTCTTAATCTTTTTCCTTCTTTTTTAATTTCTTTCTTTTTTTTCGGTTCTCATGATTGCTTTTCTTTCTTTGCTTCTAATTTCTTAATCTTTTTCCTTCTTTTTTAATTACTTTCTTTTTTTTCGGTACTCATGATTGCTTTTCTTTCTTTGCTTCTAATTTCTTAATCTTTTTCCTTCTTTTTTAATTTCTTAATTTTTTTTCGGTACTCATGATTGCTTTTCTTTCTTTGCTTCTAAATTCTTTATCTTTTTCCTTCTTTTTTAATTTCTTTTTTTTCGGTACTCATGATTGCTTTTCTTTCTTTGCTTCTAATTTCTTAATCTTTTTCCTTCTTTTTTAATTTCTTTCTTTTTTTTCGGTACTCATGATTGCTTTTCTTTCTTTTCTTCTAATTTCTTAATCTTTTTCCTTCTTTTTTAATTTCTTTCTTTTTTTTTCGGTACTCATGATTGCTTTTCTTCTTTTGCTTCTAATTTCTTAATCTTTTCCCTTCTTTTTTAATTTCTTTCTTTTTTTTCGGTACTCATGATTGCTTTTCTTTCTTTGCTTTTAATTTCTTAATCTTTTTCCTTCTTTTTTAATTTCTTTCTTTTTTTTTCGGTACTCATGTTTGCTTTTCTTTCTATCTTCTAATTTCTTAATCTTTTTCTTTCTTTTTTAATTTCTTTCTTTTTTTATTTCGGTACTCATGATTGCTTTTCTTTCTTTGCTTCTAATTTCTTAATCTTTTTCCTTCTTTTTTAATTTCTTTCTTTTTTTTTCGGTACTCATGTTTGCTTTTCTTTCTATCTTCTAATTTCTTAATCTTTTTCCTTCTTTTTTAATTTCTTTCTTTTTTTTTTCGGTACTCATGATTGCTTTTCTTTCTTTGCTTTTAATTTCTTAAACTTTTTCCTTCTTTTTTAATTTCTTTCTTTTTTTTCGTTACTCATGATTGCTTTTCTTTCTTTGCTTCTAATTTCTTAATCTTTTTCCTTCTTTTTTAATTTCTTTCTTTTTTTTCGGTACTCATGATTGCTGTTCTTTCTTTGCTTCTAATTTCTTAATCTTTTTCCTTCTTTTTTAATTTCTTTCTTTTTTTTCGGTACTCATGATTGCTTTTCTTTCTTTGCTTCTAATTTCTTAATCTTTTTCCTTCTTTTTTAACTTCTTTCTTTTTTTTTCGGTACTCATGATTGCTTTTCTTTCTTTGCTTCTAATTCCTTAATCTTTTTCCTTCTTTTTTAATTTCTTTCTTTTTTTTCGTTACTCATGATTGCTTTTCTTTCTTTGCTTCTAATTTCTGTATCTTTTTCCTTCTTTTTTAATTTCTTTCTTTTTTTTCGTTACTCATGATTGCTTTGCTTTCTTTGCTTTCTAATTTCTTAATCTTTTTCCTTCTTTTTTAATTTCTTTCTTTTCTTTTCGTTACTCATGATTGCTTTTCTTTCTTTGCTTATAATTTCTTAATCTTTTTCCTTCTTTATTAATTTCTTTCTTTTTTTTCGGTACTCATGATTGCTTTTCTTTCTTTGCTTCTAATTTCTTCATCTTTTTCCTTCTTTTTTAATTTCTTTCTTTTTTTTTCGGTACTCATGATTGCTTTTCTTTCTTTGCTTCTAATTTCTTAATCTTTTTCCTTCTTTTTTAATTTCTTTCTTTTTTTTTCGGTACTCATGATTGCTTTTCTTTCTTTGCTTCTAATTTCTTAATCTTTTTCCTTCTTTTTTAATTTCTTTTTTTTTTTCCGTACTCATGATTGCTTTTCTTTCTTTGCTTCTAATTTCTTAATCTTTTTCTTTCTTTTTTATTTTCTTTCTTTTTTTTTTCGGTACTCATGATTGCTTTTCTTTCTTTGCTTCTAATTTCTTAATCTTTTTCTTTCTTTTTTAACTTCTTTCTTTTTTTTCGGTACTCATGATTGCTTTTCTTTCTTTGCTTCTAAATTCTTTATCTTTTTCCTTCTTTTTTAATTTCTTTTTTTTCGGTACTCATGATTGCTTTACTTCCTTTTCTTCTAATTTCTTAATCTTTTTCCTTCTTTTTTAATTTCTTTCTTTTTTTTCGGTACTCATGATTGCTTTTATTTCTTTGATTCTAATTTCTTAATCTTTTTCTTCTTTTTTAATTTCTTCATTTTTTTTCGGTACTCATGATTGCTTTTCTTTCTTTGCTTCTTATTTCTTAATCTTTTTCCTTCTTTTTTAATTTCTTTCTTTTTTTTTCGGTACTCATGATTGCTTTTCTTTCTTTGCTTCTAATTTCTTAATCTTTTTCCTTCTTTTTTAATTTCGTTCTTTTTTTTCGGTACTCATGATTGCTTTTCTTTCTTTGTTTCTAATTTCTTCATCTTTTTCCTTCTTTTTTAATTTCTTTCTTTTTTTTCGGTACTCATGATTGCTTTTCTTTCGTTGCTTCTAATTCCTTAATCTTTTTCTTCTTTTTTAATTTCTTTCTTTTTTTTCGGTACTCATGATTGCTTTCCTTTCTTTGCTTATAATTTCTTAATCTTTTTCCTTCTTTTTTAATTTCTTTCTTTTTTTTCGGTACTCATGATTGCTTTTCTTTCTTTGCTTCTAAATTCTTTATCTTTTTCCTTCTTTTTTAATTTCTTTTTTTTCGGTACTCATGATTGCTTTTCTTCCTTATCTTCTAATTTCTTAATCTTTTTCCTTCTTTTTTAATTTCTTTCTTTTTTTTCGGTTCTCATGATTGCTTTTCTTTCTTTGCTTCTAATTTCTTAATCTTTTTCCTTCTTTTTTAATTACTTTCTTTTTTTTCGGTACTCATGATTGCTTTTCTTTCTTTGCTTCTAATTTCTTAATCTTTTTCCTTCTTTTTTAATTTCTTAATTTTTTTTCGGTACTCATGATTGCTTTTCTTTCTTTGCTTCTAAATTCTTTATCTTTTTCCTTCTTTTTTAATTTCTTTTTTTTCGGTACTCATGATTGCTTTTCTTTCTTTGCTTCTAATTTCTTAATCTTTTTCCTTCTTTTTTAATTTCTTTCTTTTTTTTCGGTACTCATGATTGCTTTTCTTTCTTTTCTTCTAATTTCTTAATCTTTTTCCTTCTTTTTTAATTTCTTTCTTTTTTTTTCGGTACTCATGATTGCTTTTCTTCTTTTGCTTCTAATTTCTTAATCTTTTCCCTTCTTTTTTAATTTCTTTCTTTTTTTTCGGTACTCATGATTGCTTTTCTTTCTTTGCTTTTAATTTCTTAATCTTTTTCCTTCTTTTTTAATTTCTTTCTTTTTTTTCGGTACTCATGAGTGCTTTTCTTTCTTTGCTTCTAAATTCTTAATCCTTTTCCTTCTTTTTTAATTTCTTTCTTTTTTTTTCGGTACTCATGATTGCTTTTCTTTCTTTGCTTCTAATTTCTTAATATTTTTCCTTCTTTTTTAATTTCTTTCTTTTTTTTTTCGGTACTCATGTTTGCTTGTCTTTCTTTGCTTCTAATTTCTTAATCATTTTCCTTCTTTTTTAACTTCTTTCTTTTTTTTCGTTACTCATGATTGCTTTTCTTTCTTTGCTTCTAATTTCTTAATCTTTTTCCTTCTTTTTTAATTTCTTTCTTTTTTTTCGGTACTCATGGTTGCTTTTCTTTCTTTCCTTCTAATTTCTTAATCTTTTTCCTTCTTTTTTAATTTCTTTCTTTTTTTTCGGTACTCATGATAGCATTTCTTTCTTTGCTTCTAATTTCTTAATCTTTTTCCTTCTTTTTTAATTTCTTTCTTTTTTTTCGGTACTCATGATTGCTTTTCTTTCTTTGCTTCTAATTTCTTAATCTTTTTCCTTCTTTTTTAATTTATTTCTTTTTTTTCAGTACTCATGATTGCTTTTCTTTCTTTGCTTCTAATTTCTTAATCTTTTTCCTTCTTTTTTAATTTCTTTCTTTTTTTTTCTGTACTCATGATTGCTTTTCTTTCTTTGCTTCTAATTTTTTAATCTTTTTCCTTCTTTTTTAATTTCTTTCTTTTTTTTCGTTACTCATGATTGCTTTTCTTTCTTTGCTTCTAATTTCTTAATCTTTTTCCTTCTTTTTTAATTTCTTTCTTTTTTTTTCGGTACTCATGATTGCTTTTCTTTCTTTGCTTCTAATTTCTTAATCTTTTTCCTTCTTTTTTAATTTCTTATTTTTTTTTCCGTACTCATGATTGCTTTTCTTTCTTTGCTTCTAATTTCTTAATCTTTTTCTTTCTTTTTTATTTTCTTTCTTTTTTTTTTCGGTACTCATGATTGCTTTTCTTTCTTTGCTTCTAATTTCTTAATCTTTTTCTTTCTTTTTTAACTTCTTTCTTTTTTTTCGGTACTCATGATTGCTTTTCTTTCTTTGCTTCTAAATTCTTTATCTTTTTCCTTCTTTTTTAATTTCTTTTTTTTCCGTACTCATGATTGCTTTACTTCTTTTTCTTCTAATTTCTTAATCTTTTTCCTTCTTTTTTAATTTCTTTCTTTTTTTTCGGTACTCATGATTGCTTTTCTTTCTTTGATTCTAATTTCTTAATCTTTTTCTTCTTTTTTAATTTCTTCATTTTTTTTCGGTACTCATGATTGCTTTTCTTTCTTTGCTTCTTATTTCTTAATCTTTTTCCTTCTTTTTTAATTTCTTTCTTTTTTTTTCGGTACTCATGATTGCTTTTCTTTCTTTGCTTCTAATTTCTTAATCTTTTTCCTTCTTTTTTAATTTCGTTCTTTTTTTTCGGTACTCATGATTGCTTTTCTTTCTTTGTTTCTAATTTCTTCATCTTTTTCCTTCTTTTTTAATTTCTTTCTTTTTTTTCGGTACTCATGATTGCTTTTCTTTCTTTGCTTCTAATTCCTTAATCTTT
The DNA here is from genome assembly GCA_964036315.1 of Acanthosepion esculentum. Lineage (NCBI taxonomy): Eukaryota > Metazoa > Mollusca > Cephalopoda > Sepiida > Sepiidae > Acanthosepion > Acanthosepion esculentum. The sequence continues at coordinate 73,137,348 of OZ038488.1, forward strand.
TTCTTCTTTTTTAATTTCTTTCTTTTTTTTCGGTACTCATGATTGCTTTACTTTCTTAGATTCTAATTTCTTAATCTTTTTCCTTCTTTTTTAATTTCTTTCTTTCTTTTCGTTACTCATGATTGCTTTTCTTTCTTTGCTTCTAATTTCTTAATCTTTTTCCTTCTTTTTTAATTTCTTTCTTTTTTTTTCGGTACTCAAGATTGCTTTTCTTTCTTTGCGTCTAATTTCTTAATCTTTTTCCTTCTTTTTTAATTTCTTTCTTTTTTTTCGGTACTCATGATTGCTTTTCTTTCTTTGCTTCTAATTTCTTAAACTTTTTCCTTCTTTTTTAATTTCTTTCTTTTTTTTCGGTACTCATGATTGCTTTTCTTTCTTTGCTTCTAATTTCTTAATCTTTTTCCTTCTTTTTTAATTTCTTTCTTTTTTTTTTCGGTACTCATGATTGCTTTTCTTTCTTTGCTTCTAATTTCTTAATCTTTTTCCTTCTTTTTTAATTTCTTTCTTTTTTTTCGGTACTCATGATTGCTTTTCTTTCTTTGCTTCTAATTTCTTCATCTTTTCCCTTCTTTTTTAATTTCTTTCTTTTTTTTTCGGTACTCATGATTGCTTTTCTTTCTTGGCTTCTAATTCCTTAATCTTTTTCTTCTTTTTTAATGTCTTTCTATTTTTTCTGTACTCATGTTTGCTTTTCTTTCTTTGCCTCTAATTTCTTAATCTTTTTCCTTCTTTTTTAATTTCTTTCTTTTTTTTTCGGTACTCATGTTTGCTTTTCTTTCTATCTTCTAATTTCTTAATCTTTTTCTTTCTTTTTTAATTTCTTTCTTTTTTTATTTCGGTACTCATGATTGCTTTTCTTTCTTTGCTTCTAATTTCTTAATCTTTTTCCTTCTTTTTTAATTTCTTTCTTTTTTTTTCGGTACTCATGTTTGCTTTTCTTTCTATCTTCTAATTTCTTAATCTTTTTCCTTCTTTTTTAATTTCTTTCTTTTTTTTTTCGGTACTCATGATTGCTTTTCTTTCTTTGCTTTTAATTTCTTAAACTTTTTCCTTCTTTTTTAATTTCTTTCTTTTTTTTCGTTACTCATGATTGCTTTTCTTTCTTTGCTTCTAATTTCTTAATCTGTTTCCTTCTTTTTTAATTTCTTTCTTTTTTTTCGGTACTCATGATTGCTTTTCTTTCTTTGCTTCTAATTTCTTAATCTTTTTCCTTCTTTTTTAATTTCTTTCTTTTTTTTCGGTACTCATGATTGCTTTTCTTTCTTTGCTTCTAATTTCTTAATCTTTTTCCTTCTTTTTTAACTTCTTTCTTTTTTTTTCGGTACTCATGATTGCTTTTCTTTCTTTGCTTCTAATTTCTTAATCTTTTTCCTTCTTTTTTAATTTCTTTCTTTTTTTTCGGTACTCATGATTGCTTTTCTTTCTTTGCTTCTAATTTCTTAATCTTTTTCCTTCTTTTTTAACTTCTTTCTTTTTTTTCGGTACTCATGATTGCTTTTCTTTCTTTGCTCCTAATTTCTTAATCTTTTTCCTTCTTTTTTAATTTCTTTCTTTTTTTTCGGTACTCATGATTGCTTTTCTTTCTTTGCTTCTAATTCCTTAATCTTTTTCCTTCTTTTTTAATTTCTTTCTTTTTTTTCGTTACTCATGATTGCTTTTCTTTCTTTGCTTCTAATTTCTGTATCTTTTTCCTTCTTTTTTAATTTCTTTCTTTTTTTTCGTTACTCATGATTGCTTTTCTTTCTTTGCTTTCTAATTTCTTAATCTTTTTCCTTCTTTTTTAATTTCTTTCTTTTCTTTTCGGTACTCATGATTGCTTTTCTTTCTTTGCTTCTAATTTCTTAATCTTTTTCCTTCTTTATTAATTTCTTTCTTTTTTTTCGGTACTCATGATTGCTTTTCTTTCTTTGCTTCTAATTTCTTCATCTTTTTCCTTCTTTTTTAATTTCTTTCTTTTTTTTTCGGTACTCATGATTGCTTTTCTTTCTTTGCTTCTAATTTCTTAATCTTTTTCCTTCTTTTTTAATTTCTTTCTTTTTTTTTCGGTACTCATGATTGCTTTTCTTTCTTTGCTTCTAATTTCTTAATCTTTTTCCTTCTTTTTTAATTTCTTTTTTTTTTCCGTACTCATGATTGCTTTTCTTTCTTTGCTTCTAATTTCTTAATCTTTTTCTTTCTTTTTTATTTTCTTTCTTTTTTTTTTCGGTACTCATGATTGCTTTTCTTTCTTTGCTTCTAATTTCTTAATCTTTTTCTTTCTTTTTTAACTTCTTTCTTTTTTTTCGGTACTCATGATTGCTTTTCTTTCTTTGCTTCTAAATTCTTTATCTTTTTCCTTCTTTTTTAATTTCTTTTTTTTCGGTACTCATGATTGCTTTACTTCCTTTTCTTCTAATTTCTTAATCTTTTTCCTTCTTTTTTAATTTCTTTCTTTTTTTTCGGTACTCATGATTGCTTTTATTTCTTTGATTCTAATTTCTTAATCTTTTTCTTCTTTTTTAATTTCTACATTTTTTTTCGGTACTCATGATTGCTTTTCTTTCTTTGCTTCTTATTTCTTAATCTTTTTCCTTCTTTTTTAATTTCTTTCTTTTTTTTTCGGTACTCATGATTGCTTTTCTTTCTTTGCTTCTAATTTCTTAATCTTTTTCCTTCTTTTTTAATTTCGTTCTTTTTTTTCGGTACTCATGATTGCTTTTCTTTCTTTGTTTCTAATTTCTTCATCTTTTTCCTTCTTTTTTAATTTCTTTCTTTTTTTTCGGTACTCATGATTGCTTTTCTTTCTTAGATTCTAATTTCTTAATCTTTTTCCTTCTTTTTTAATTTCTTTCTTTCTTTTCGTTACTCATGATTGCTTTTCTTTCTTTGCTTCTAATTTCTTAATCTTTTTCCTTCTTTTTTAATTTCTTTCTTTTTTTTTCGGTACTCAAGATTGCTTTTCTTTCTTTGCTTCTAATTCCTTAATCTTTTTCTTCTTTTTTAATGTCTTTCTATTTTTTCTGTACTCATGATTGCTTTTCTTTCTTTGCTTCTAATTTCTTAATCTTTTTCCTTCTTTTTTAATTTCTTTCTTTTTTTTTCTGTACTCATGTTTGCTTTTCTTTCTTTGCTTCTAATTTCTTAATCTTTTTCCTTCTTTTTTAATTTCTTTCTTTTTTTTTCGGTACTCATGTTTGCTTTTCTTTCTATCTTCTAATTTCTTAATCTTTTTCTTTCTTTTTTAATTTCTTTCTTTTTTTATTTCGGTACTCATGATTGCTTTTCTTTCTTTGCTTCTAATTTCTTAATCTTTTTCCTTCTTTTTTAATTTCTTTCTTTTTTTTTCGGTACTCATGTTTGCTTTTCTTTCTATCTTCTAATTTCTTAATCTTTTTCCTTCTTTTTTAATTTCTTTCTTTTTTTTTTCGGTACTCATGATTGCTTTTCTTTCTTTGCTTTTAATTTCTTAAACTTTTTCCTTCTTTTTTAATTTCTTTCTTTTTTTTCTTTACTCATGATTGCTTTTCTTTCTTTGCTTCTAATTTCTTAATCTTTTTCCTTCTTTTTTAATTTCTTTCTTTTTTTTCGGTACTCATGATTGCTTTTCTTTCTTTGCTTCTAATTTCTTAATCTTTTTCCTTCTTTTTTAATTTCTTTCTTTTTTTTCGGTACTCATGATTGCTTTTCTTTCTTTGCTTCTAATTTCTTAATCTTTTTCCTTCTTTTTTAACTTCTTTCTTTTTTTTTCGGTACTCATGATTGCTTTTCTTTCTTTGCTTCTAATTCCTTAATCTTTTTCCTTCTTTTTTAATTTCTTTCTTTTTTTTCGTTACTCATGATTGCTTTTCTTTCTTTGCTTCTAATTTCTTTATCTTTTTCCTTCTTTTTTAATTTCTTTCTTTTTTTTCGTTACTCATGATTGCTTTTCTTTCTTTGCTTTCTAATTTCTTAATCTTTTTCCTTCTTTTTTAATTTCTTTCTTTTCTTTTCGGTACTCATGATTGCTTTTCTTTCTTTGCTTCTAATTTCTTAATCTTTTTCCTTCTTTATTAATTTCTTTCTTTTTTTTCGGTACTCATGATTGCTTTTCTTTCTTTGCTTCTAATTTCTTCATCTTTTTCCTTCTTTTTTAATTTCTTTCTTTTTTTTTCGGTACTCATGATTGCTTTTCTTTCTTTGCTTCTAATTTCTTAATCTTTTTCCTTCTTTTTTAATTTCTTTCTTTTTTTTTCGGTACTCATGATTGCTTTTCTTTCTTTGCTTCTAATTTCTTAATCTTTTTCTTTCTTTTTTAATTTCTTTCTTTTTTTTTTCGGTACTCATGATTGCTTTTCTTTCTTTGCTTCTAATTTCTTAATCTTTTTCCTTCTTTTTTAATTTCTTTCTTTTTTTTCGGTACTCATGATTGCTTTTCTTTCTTTGCTTCTAATTTCTTTATCTTTTTCTTCTTTTTTAATTTCTTTCTTTTTTTTCGGTACTCATGATTGCTTTTCTTTCTTTGCTTCTAATTTCTTAATCTTTTCCTTCTTTTTTAATTTCTTTCTTTTTTTTTTCGGTACTCATGATTGCTTTTCTTTCTTTGATTCTAATTTCTTAATCTTTTTCCTTCTTTTTTAATTTCTTTCTTTTTTTTTCGGTACTCATGATTGCTTTTCTTTCTTTGCTTCTAAGTTCTTAGTCTTTTTCCTTCTTTTTTAATTTCTTTCTTTTTTTTCGGTACTCATGATTGCTTTTCTTTCTTTGCTTCTAATTTCTTAATCTTTTTCCTTCTTTTTTAATTTCTTTCTTTTTTTTTCGGTACTCATGATTGCTTTTCTTTCTTTGCTTCTAATTTCTTAATCTTTTTCCTTCTTTTTTAATTTCTTACTTTTTTTTTTCGGTACTCATGATTGCTTTTCTTTCTTTGCTTCTAATTTCTTAATCTTTTTCCTTCTTTTTTAATTTCTTTCTTTTTTTTCGGTACTCGTGATTGCTTTTCTTTCTTTGCTTCTAATTTCTTAATCTTTTTCCTTCTTTTTTAATTTCTTTCTTTTTTTTTCGGTACACATGATTGCTTTTCTTTCTTTGCTTCTAATTTCTTAATCTTTTTCCTTCTTTTTTAATTTCTTTCTTTTTTTTCGTTACTCATGATTGCTTTTCTTTCTTTGCTTCTAATTTCTTAATCTTTTTCCTTCTTTATTAATTTTTTTCTTTTTTTTCGGTACTTATGATTGCTTTTCTTTCTTTGCTTCTAATTTCGTAATCTTTTTCCTTCTTTTTTAATTTCTTTTTTTTTTTTCGGTACTCATGATAGCTTTTCTTTCTTTGCTTCTAATTTCTTAATCTTTTTCCTTCTTTTTTAATTTCTTTCTTTTTTTTCGGTACTCATGATTGCTTTTCTTTCTTTGCTTCTAATTTCTTAATCTTTTTCTTTCTTTTTTAATTTCTTTCTTTTTTTTTCGGTACTCATGTTATCTTTTCTTTCTTTGCTTCTAATTTCTGAATCTTTTTCCTTCTTTTTTAACTTCTTTCTTTTTTTTCGTTACTCATGATTGCTTTTCTTTCTTTGCTTCTAATTTCTTAATCTTTTTCCTTCTTTTTTAATTTCTTTCTTTTTTTTTTCGGTACTCATGGTTGCTTTTCTTTCTTTGCTTCTAATTTCTTAATCTTTTTCCTTCTTTTTTAATTTCCTTCTTTTTTTTCGGTACTCATGATTGCTTTTCTTTCTTTGCTTCTAATTTCTTAATCTTTTTCCTTCTTTTTTAATTTCTTTCTTTTTTTTCGGTACTCATGATTGCTTTCCTTTCTTTGCTTATAATTTCTTAATCTTTTCCCTTCTTTTTTAATTTCTTTCTTTTTTTTTTCTCTACTCATGTTTGGTTTTCTTTCTTTGCTTCTAATTTCTTAATCTTTTTCCTTCTTTTTTAATTTCTTTCTTTTTTTTCGGTACTCAAGATTGCTTTTCTTTCTTTGCTTCTAATTTCTTAATCTTTTTCTTTCTTTTTTAATTTCTTTTTTTTTTTTCGGTACTCATGATTGCTTTTCTTTCTTTGCTTCTAATTTCTTAATCTTTTTCCTTCTTTTTTAATTTCTTTCTTTTTTTTCGGTACTCATGATTGCTTTTCTTTCTTTGCTTCTAAATTCTTTATCTTTTTCCTTCTTTTTTAATTTCTTTTTTTTCGGTACTCATGATTGCTTTTCTTCCTTTTCTTCTAATTTCTTAATCTTTTTCCTTCTTTTTTAATTTCTTTCTTTTTTTTCGGTTCTCATGATTGCTTTTCTTTCTTTGCTTCTAATTTCTTAATCTTTTTCCTTCTTTTTTAATTACTTTCTTTTTTTTCGGTACTCATGATTGCTTTTCTTTCTTTGCTTCTAATTTCTTAATCTTTTTCCTTCTTTTTTAATTTCTTAATTTTTTTTCGGTACTCATGATTGCTTTTCTTTCTTTGCTTTCTAATTTCTTAATCTTTTTCCTTCTTTTTTAATTTCTTTCTTTTCTTTTCGGTACTCATGATTGCTTTTCTTTCTTTGCTTCTAATTTCTTAATCTTTTTCCTTCTTTATTAATTTCTTTCTTTTTTTTCGGTACTCATGATTGCTTTTCTTTCTTTGCTTCTAATTTCTTCATCTTTTTCCTTCTTTTTTAATTTCTTTCTTTTTTTTTCGGTACTCATGATTGCTTTTCTTTCTTTGCTTCTAATTTCTTAATCTTTTTCCTTCTTTTTTAATTTCTTTCTTTTTTTTTCGGTACTCATGATTGCTTTTCTTTCTTTGCTTCTAATTTCTTAATCTTTTTCTTTCTTTTTTAATTTCTTTCTTTTTTTTTTCGGTACTCATGATTGCTTTTCTTTCTTTGCTTCTAATTTCTTAATCTTTTTCCTTCTTTTTTAATTTCTTTCTTTTTTTTCGGTACTCATGATTGCTTTTCTTTCTTTGCTTCTAATTTCTTTATCTTTTTCTTCTTTTTTAATTTCTTTCTTTTTTTTCGGTACTCATGATTGCTTTTCTTTCTTTGCTTCTAATTTCTTAATCTTTTCCTTCTTTTTTAATTTCTTTCTTTTTTTTTTCGGTACTCATGATTGCTTTTCTTTCTTTGATTCTAATTTCTTAATCTTTTTCCTTCTTTTTTAATTTCTTTCTTTTTTTTTCGGTACTCATGATTGCTTTTCTTTCTTTGCTTCTAAGTTCTTAGTCTTTTTCCTTCTTTTTTAATTTCTTTCTTTTTTTTCGGTACTCATGATTGCTTTTCTTTCTTTGCTTCTAATTTCTTAATCTTTTTCCTTCTTTTTTAATTTCTTTCTTTTTTTTTCGGTACTCATGATTGCTTTTCTTTCTTTGCTTCTAATTTCTTAATCTTTTTCCTTCTTTTTTAATTTCTTACTTTTTTTTTTCGGTACTCATGATTGCTTTTCTTTCTTTGCTTCTAATTTCTTAATCTTTTTCCTTCTTTTTTAATTTCTTTCTTTTTTTTCGGTACTCGTGATTGCTTTTCTTTCTTTGCTTCTAATTTCTTAATCTTTTTCCTTCTTTTTTAATTTCTTTCTTTTTTTTTCGGTACACATGATTGCTTTTCTTTCTTTGCTTCTAATTTCTTAATCTTTTTCCTTCTTTTTTAATTTCTTTCTTTTTTTTCGTTACTCATGATTGCTTTTCTTTCTTTGCTTCTAATTTCTTAATCTTTTTCCTTCTTTATTAATTTTTTTCTTTTTTTTCGGTACTTATGATTGCTTTTCTTTCTTTGCTTCTAATTTCTTAATCTTTTTCCTTCTTTTTTAATTTCTTTTTTTTTTTTCGGTACTCATGATAGCTTTTCTTTCTTTGCTTCTAATTTCTTAATCTTTTTCCTTCTTTTTTAATTTCTTTCTTTTTTTTCGGTACTCATGATTGCTTTTCTTTCTTTGCTTCTAATTTCTTAATCTTTTTCTTTCTTTTTTAATTTCTTTCTTTTTTTTTCGGTACTCATGTTATCTTTTCTTTCTTTGCTTCTAATTTCTGAATCTTTTTCCTTCTTTTTTAACTTCTTTCTTTTTTTTCGTTACTCATGATTGCTTTTCTTTCTTTGCTTCTAATTTCTTAATCTTTTTCCTTCTTTTTTAATTTCTTTCTTTTTTTTTCGGTACTCATGGTTGCTTTTCTTTCTTTGCTTCTAATTTCTTAATCTTTTTCCTTCTTTTTTAATTTCCTTCTTTTTTTTCGGTACTCATGATTGCTTTTCTTTCTTTGCTTCTAATTTCTTAATCTTTTTCCTTCTTTTTTAATTTCTTTCTTTTTTTTCGGTACTCATGATTGCTTTCCTTTCTTTGCTTATAATTTCTTAATCTTTTCCCTTCTTTTTTAATTTCTTTCTTTTTTTTTTCTCTACTCATGTTTGGTTTTCTTTCTTTGCTTCTAATTTCTTAATCTTTTTCCTTCTTTTTTAATTTCTTTCTTTTTTTTCGGTACTCAAGATTGCTTTTCTTTCTTTGCTTCTAATTTCTTAATCTTTTTCTTTCTTTTTTAATTTCTTTTTTTTTTTTCGGTACTCATGATTGCTTTTCTTTCTTTGCTTCTAATTTCTTAATCTTTTTCCTTCTTTTTTAATTTCTTTCTTTTTTTTCGGTACTCATGATTGCTTTTCTTTCTTTGCTTCTAAATTCTTTATCTTTTTCCTTCTTTTTTAATTTCTTTTTTTTCGGTACTCATGATTGCTTTTCTTCCTTTTCTTCTAATTTCTTAATCTTTTTCCTTCTTTTTTAATTTCTTTCTTTTTTTTCGGTTCTCATGATTGCTTTTCTTTCTTTGCTTCTAATTTCTTAATCTTTTTCCTTCTTTTTTAATTACTTTCTTTTTTTTCGGTACTCATGATTGCTTTTCTTTCTTTGCTTCTAATTTCTTAATCTTTTTCCTTCTTTTTTAATTTCTTAATTTTTTTTCGGTACTCATGATTGCTTTTCTTTCTTTGCTTCTAAATTCTTTATCTTTTTCCTTCTTTTTTAATTTCTTTTTTTTCGGTACTCATGATTGCTTTTCTTTCTTTGCTTCTAATTTCTTAATCTTTTTCCTTCTTTTTTAATTTCTTTCTTTTTTTTCGGTACTCATGATTGCTTTTCTTTCTTTTCTTCTAATTTCTTAATCTTTTTCCTTCTTTTTTAATTTCTTTCTTTTTTTTTCGGTACTCATGATTGCTTTTCTTCTTTTGCTTCTAATTTCTTAATCTTTTCCCTTCTTTTTTAATTTCTTTCTTTTTTTTCGGTACTCATGATTGCTTTTCTTTCTTTGCTTTTAATTTCTTAATCTTTTTCCTTCTTTTTTAATTTCTTTCTTTTTTTTCGGTACTCATGAGTGCTTTTCTTTCTTTGCTTCTAAATTCTTAATCCTTTTCCTTCTTTTTTAATTTCTTTCTTTTTTTTTCGGTACTCATGATTGCTTTTCTTTCTTTGCTTCTAATTTCTTAATATTTTTCCTTCTTTTTTAATTTCTTTCTTTTTTTTTTCGGTACTCATGTTTGCTTGTCTTTCTTTGCTTCTAATTTCTTAATCATTTTCCTTCTTTTTTAACTTCTTTCTTTTTTTTCGTTACTCATGATTGCTTTTCTTTCTTTGCTTCTAATTTCTTAATCTTTTTCCTTCTTTTTTAATTTCTTTCTTTTTTTTCGGTACTCATGGTTGCTTTTCTTTCTTTCCTTCTAATTTCTTAATCTTTTTCCTTCTTTTTTAATTTCTTTCTTTTTTTTCGGTACTCATGATAGCATTTCTTTCTTTGCTTCTAATTTCTTAATCTTTTTCCTTCTTTTTTAATTTCTTTCTTTTTTTTCGGTACTCATGATTGCTTTTCTTTCTTTGCTTCTAATTTCTTAATCTTTTTCCTTCTTTTTTAATTTATTTCTTTTTTTTCAGTACTCATGATTGCTTTTCTTTCTTTGCTTCTAATTTCTTAATCTTTTTCCTTCTTTTTTAATTTCTTTCTTTTTTTTTCTGTACTCATGATTGCTTTTCTTTCTTTGCTTCTAATTTTTTAATCTTTTTCCTTCTTTTTTAATTTCTTTCTTTTTTTTCGTTACTCATGATTGCTTTTCTTTCTTTGCTTCTAATTTCTTTATCTTTTTCCTTCTTTTTTAATTTCTTTCTTTTTTTTCGTTACTCATGATTGCTTTTCTTTCTTTGCTTCTAATTTCTTAATCTTTTTCCTTCTTTTTTAATTTCTTTCTTTTTTTTTCGGTACTCATGATTGCTTTTCTTTCTTTGCTTCTAATTTCTTAATCTTTTTCCTTCTTTTTTAATTTCTTTTTTTTTTTTCCGTACTCATGATTGCTTTTCTTTCTTTGCTTCTAATTTCTTAATCTTTTTCTTTCTTTTTTATTTTCTTTCTTTTTTTTTTCGGTACTCATGATTGCTTTTCTTTCTTTGCTTCTAATTTCTTAATCTTTTTCTTTCTTTTTTAACTTCTTTCTTTTTTTTCGGTACTCATGATTGCTTTTCTTTCTTTGCTTCTAAATTCTTTATCTTTTTCCTTCTTTTTTAATTTCTTTTTTTTCGGTACTCATGATTGCTTTACTTCTTTTTCTTCTAATTTCTTAATCTTTTTCCTTCTTTTTTAATTTCTTTCTTTTTTTTCTGTTCTCATGATTGCTTTTCTTTCTTTGCTTCTAATTTCTTAATCTTTTTCTTTCTTTTTTAATTTCTTTCTTTTTTTTTCGGTACTCATGTTATCTTTTCTTTCTTTGCTTCTAATTTCTGAATCTTTTTCCTTCTTTTTTAACTTCTTTCTTTTTTTTCGTTAGTCATGATTGCTTTTCTTTCTTTGCTTCTAATTTCTTAATCTTTTTCCTTCTTTTTTAATTTCTTTCTTTTTTTTTCGGTACTCATGGTTGCTTTTCTTTCTTTGCTTCTAATTTCTTAATCTTTTTCCTTCTTTTTTAATTTCCTTCTTTTTTTTCGGTACTCATGATTGCTTTTCTTTCTTTGCTTCTAATTTCTTAATCTTTTTCCTTCTTTTTTAATTTCTTTCTTTTTTTTCGGTACTCATGATTGCTTTCCTTTCTTTGCTTATAATTTCTTAATCTTTTCCCTTCTTTTTTAATTTCTTTCTTTTTTTTTTCTCTACTCATGTTTGGTTTTCTTTCTTTGCTTCTAATTTCTTAATCTTTTTCCTTCTTTTTTAATTTCTTTCTTTTTTTTCGGTACTCAAGATTGCTTTTCTTTCTTTGCTTCTAATTTCTTAATCTTTTTCTTTCTTTTTTAATTTCTTTTTTTTTTTTCGGTACTCATGATTGCTTTTCTTTCTTTGCTTCTAATTTCTTAATCTTTTTCCTTCTTTTTTAATTTCTTTCTTTTTTTTCGGTACTCATGATTGCTTTTCTTTCTTTGCTTCTAAATTCTTTATCTTTTTCCTTCTTTTTTAATTTCTTTTTTTTCGGTACTCATGATTGCTTTTCTTCCTTTTCTTCTAATTTCTTAATCTTTTTCCTTCTTTTTTAATTTCTTTCTTTTTTTTCGGTTCTCATGATTGCTTTTCTTTCTTTGCTTCTAATTTCTTAATCTTTTTCCTTCTTTTTTAATTACTTTCTTTTTTTTCGGTACTCATGATTGCTTTTCTTTCTTTGCTTCTAATTTCTTAATCTTTTTCCTTCTTTTTTAATTTCTTAATTTTTTTTCGGTACTCATGATTGCTTTTCTTTCTTTGCTTCTAAATTCTTTATCTTTTTCCTTCTTTTTTAATTTCTTTTTTTTCGGTACTCATGATTGCTTTTCTTTCTTTGCTTCTAATTTCTTAATCTTTTTCCTTCTTTTTTAATTTCTTTCTTTTTTTTCGGTACTCATGATTGCTTTTCTTTCTTTTCTTCTAATTTCTTAATCTTTTTCCTTCTTTTTTAATTTCTTTCTTTTTTTTTCGGTACTCATGATTGCTTTTCTTCTTTTGCTTCTAATTTCTTAATCTTTTCCCTTCTTTTTTAATTTCTTTCTTTTTTTTCGGTACTCATGATTGCTTTTCTTTCTTTGCTTTTAATTTCTTAATCTTTTTCCTTCTTTTTTAATTTCTTTCTTTTTTTTCGGTACTCATGAGTGCTTTTCTTTCTTTGCTTCTAAATTCTTAATCCTTTTCCTTCTTTTTTAATTTCTTTCTTTTTTTTTCGGTACTCATGATTGCTTTTCTTTCTTTGCTTCTAATTTCTTAATATTTTTCCTTCTTTTTTAATTTCTTTCTTTTTTTTTTCGGTACTCATGTTTGCTTGTCTTTCTTTGCTTCTAATTTCTTAATCATTTTCCTTCTTTTTTAACTTCTTTCTTTTTTTTCGTTACTCATGATTGCTTTTCTTTCTTTGCTTCTAATTTCTTAATCTTTTTCCTTCTTTTTTAATTTCTTTCTTTTTTTTCGGTACTCATGGTTGCTTTTCTTTCTTTCCTTCTAATTTCTTAATCTTTTTCCTTCTTTTTTAATTTCTTTCTTTTTTTCGGTACTCATGATAGCATTTCTTTCTTTGCTTCTAATTTCTTAATCTTTTTCCTTCTTTTTTAATTTCTTTCTTTTTTTTCGGTACTCATGATTGCTTTTCTTTCTTTGCTTCTAATTTCTTAATCTTTTTCCTTCTTTTTTAATTTATTTCTTTTTTTTCAGTACTCATGATTGCTTTTCTTTCTTTGCTTCTAATTTCTTAATCTTTTTCCTTCTTTTTTAATTTCTTTCTTTTTTTTTCTGTACTCATGATTGCTTTTCTTTCTTTGCTTCTAATTTTTTAATCTTTTTCCTTCTTTTTTAATTTCTTTCTTTTTATTCGTTACTCATGATTGCTTTTCTTTCTTTGCTTCTAATTTCTTTATCTTTTTCCTTCTTTTTTAATTTCTTTCTTTTTTTTCGGTACTCGTGATTGCTTTTCTTTCTTTGCTTCTAATTTCTTAATCTTTTTCCTTCTTTTTTAATTTCTTTCTTTTTTTTTCGGTACACATGATTGCTTTTCTTTCTTTGCTTCTAATTTCTTAATCTTTTTCCTTCTTTTTTAATTTCTTTCTTTTTTTTCGTTACTCATGATTGCTTTTCTTTCTTTGCTTCTAATTTCTTAATCTTTTTCCTTCTTTATTAATTTTTTTCTTTTTTTTCGGTACTTATGATTGCTTTTCTTTCTTTGCTTCTAATTTCTTAATCTTTTTCCTTCTTTTTTAATTTCTTTTTTTTTTTTCGGTACTCATGATAGCTTTTCTTTCTTTGCTTCTAATTTCTTAATCTTTTTCCTTCTTTTTTAATTTCTTTCTTTTTTTTCGGTACTCATGATTGCTTTTCTTTCTTTGCTTCTAATTTCTTAATCTTTTTCTTTCTTTTTTAATTTCTTTCTTTTTTTTTCGGTACTCATGTTATCTTTTCTTTCTTTGCTTCTAATTTCTGAATCTTTTTCCTTCTTTTTTAACTTCTTTCTTTTTTTTCGTTACTCATGATTGCTTTTCTTTCTTTGCTTCTAATTTCTTAATCTTTTTCCTTCTTTTTTAATTTCTTTCTTTTTTTTTCGGTACTCATGGTTGCTTTTCTTTCTTTGCTTCTAATTTCTTAATCTTTTTCCTTCTTTTTTAATTTCCTTCTTTTTTTTCGGTACTCATGATTGCTTTTCTTTCTTTGCTTCTAATTTCTTAATCTTTTTCCTTCTTTTTTAATTTCTTTCTTTTTTTTCGGTACTCATGATTGCTTTCCTTTCTTTGCTTATAATTTCTTAATCTTTTCCCTTCTTTTTTAATTTATTTCTTTTTTTTTTCTCTACTCATGTTTGGTTTTCTTTCTTTGCTTCTAATTTCTTAATCTTTTTCCTTCTTTTTTAATTTCTTTCTTTTTTTTCGGTACTCAAGATTGCTTTTCTTTCTTTGCTTCTAATTTCTTAATCTTTTTCTTTCTTTTTTAATTTCTTTTTTTTTTTTCGGTACTCATGATTGCTTTTCTTTCTTTGCTTCTAATTTCTTAATCTTTTTCCTTCTTTTTTAATTTCTTTCTTTTTTTTCGGTACTCATGATTGCTTTTCTTTCTTTGCTTCTAAATTCTTTATCTTTTTCCTTCTTTTTTAATTTCTTTTTTTTCGGTACTCATGATTGCTTTTCTTCCTTTTCTTCTAATTTCTTAATCTTTTTCCTTCTTTTTTAATTTCTTTCTTTTTTTTCGGTTCTCATGATTGCTTTTCTTTCTTTGCTTCTAATTTCTTAATCTTTTTCCTTCTTTTTTAATTACTTTCTTTTTTTTCGGTACTCATGATTGCTTTTCTTTCTTTGCTTCTAATTTCTTAATCTTTTTCCTTCTTTTTTAATTTCTTAATTTTTTTTCGGTACTCATGATTGCTTTTCTTTCTTTGCTTCTAAATTCTTTATCTTTTTCCTTCTTTTTTAATTTCTTTTTTTTCGGTACTCATGATTGCTTTTCTTTCTTTGCTTCTAATTTCTTAATCTTTTTCCTTCTTTTTTAATTTCTTTCTTTTTTTTCGGTACTCATGATTGCTTTTCTTTCTTTTCTTCTAATTTCTTAATCTTTTTCCTTCTTTTTTAATTTCTTTCTTTTTTTTTCGGTACTCATGATTGCTTTTCTTCTTTTGCTTCTAATTTCTTAATCTTTTCCCTTCTTTTTTAATTTCTTTCTTTTTTTTCGGTACTCATGATTGCTTTTCTTTCTTTGCTTTTAATTTCTTAATCTTTTTCCTTCTTTTTTAATTTCTTTCTTTTTTTTTCGGTACTCATGTTTGCTTTTCTTTCTATCTTCTAATTTCTTAATCTTTTTCTTTCTTTTTTAATTTCTTTCTTTTTTTATTTCGGTACTCATGATTGCTTTTCTTTCTTTGCTTCTAATTTCTTAATCTTTTTCCTTCTTTTTTAATTTCTTTCTTTTTTTTTCGGTACTCATGTTTGCTTTTCTTTCTATCTTCTAATTTCTTAATCTTTTTCCTTCTTTTTTAATTTCTTTCTTTTTTTTTTCGGTACTCATGATTGCTTTTCTTTCTTTGCTTTTAATTTCTTAAACTTTTTCCTTCTTTTTTAATTTCTTTCTTTTTTTTCGTTACTCATGATTGCTTTTCTTTCTTTGCTTCTAATTTCTTAATCTTTTTCCTTCTTTTTTAATTTCTTTCTTTTTTTTCGGTACTCATGATTGCTTTTCTTTCTTTGCTTCTAATTTCTTAATCTTTTTCCTTCTTTTTTAATTTCTTTCTTTTTTTTCGGTACTCATGATTGCTTTTCTTTCTTTGCTTCTAATTTCTTAATCTTTTTCCTTCTTTTTTAACTTCTTTCTTTTTTTTTCGGTACTCATGATTGCTTTTCTTTCTTTGCTTCTAATTCCTTAATCTTTTTCCTTCTTTTTTAATTTCTTTCTTTTTTTTCGTTACTCATGATTGCTTTTCTTTCTTTGCTTCTAATTTCTGTATCTTTTTCCTTCTTTTTTAATTTCTTTCTTTTTTTTCGTTACTCATGATTGCTTTGCTTTCTTTGCTTTCTAATTTCTTAATCTTTTTCCTTCTTTTTTAATTTCTTTCTTTTCTTTTCGTTACTCATGATTGCTTTTCTTTCTTTGCTTATAATTTCTTAATCTTTTTCCTTCTTTATTAATTTCTTTCTTTTTTTTCGGTACTCATGATTGCTTTTCTTTCTTTGCTTCTAATTTCTTCATCTTTTTCCTTCTTTTTTAATTTCTTTCTTTTTTTTTCGGTACTCATGATTGCTTTTCTTTCTTTGCTTCTAATTTCTTAATCTTTTTCCTTCTTTTTTAATTTCTTTCTTTTTTTTTCGGTACTCATGATTGCTTTTCTTTCTTTGCTTCTAATTTCTTAATCTTTTTCCTTCTTTTTTAATTTCTTTTTTTTTTTCCGTACTCATGATTGCTTTTCTTTCTTTGCTTCTAATTTCTTAATCTTTTTCTTTCTTTTTTATTTTCTTTCTTTTTTTTTTCGGTACTCATGATTGCTTTTCTTTCTTTGCTTCTAATTTCTTAATCTTTTTCTTTCTTTTTTAACTTCTTTCTTTTTTTTCGGTACTCATGATTGCTTTTCTTTCTTTGCTTCTAAATTCTTTATCTTTTTCCTTCTTTTTTAATTTCTTTTTTTTCGGTACTCATGATTGCTTTACTTCCTTTTCTTCTAATTTCTTAATCTTTTTCCTTCTTTTTTAATTTCTTTCTTTTTTTTCGGTACTCATGATTGCTTTTATTTCTTTGATTCTAATTTCTTAATCTTTTTCTTCTTTTTTAATTTCTTCATTTTTTTTCGGTACTCATGATTGCTTTTCTTTCTTTGCTTCTTATTTCTTAATCTTTTTCCTTCTTTTTTAATTTCTTTCTTTTTTTTTCGGTACTCATGATTGCTTTTCTTTCTTTGCTTCTAATTTCTTAATCTTTTTCCTTCTTTTTTAATTTCGTTCTTTTTTTTCGGTACTCATGATTGCTTTTCTTTCTTTGTTTCTAATTTCTTCATCTTTTTCCTTCTTTTTTAATTTCTTTCTTTTTTTTCGGTACTCATGATTGCTTTTCTTTCTTTGCTTCTAATTCCTTAATCTTTTTCTTCTTTTTTAATTTCTTTCTTTTTTTTCGGTACTCATGATTGCTTTCCTTTCTTTGCTTATAATTTCTTAATCTTTTTCCTTCTTTTTTAATTTCTTTCTTTTTTTTCGGTACTCATGATTGCTTTTCTTTCTTTGCTTCTAAATTCTTTATCTTTTTCCTTCTTTTTTAATTTCTTTTTTTTCGGTACTCATGATTGCTTTTCTTCCTTTTCTTCTAATTTCTTAATCTTTTTCCTTCTTTTTTAATTTCTTTCTTTTTTTTCGGTTCTCATGATTGCTTTTCTTTCTTTGCTTCTAATTTCTTAATCTTTTTCCTTCTTTTTTAATTACTTTCTTTTTTTTCGGTACTCATGATTGCTTTTCTTTCTTTGCTTCTAATTTCTTAATCTTTTTCCTTCTTTTTTAATTTCTTAATTTTTTTTCGGTACTCATGATTGCTTTTCTTTCTTTGCTTCTAAATTCTTTATCTTTTTCCTTCTTTTTTAATTTCTTTTTTTTCGGTACTCATGATTGCTTTTCTTTCTTTGCTTCTAATTTCTTAATCTTTTTCCTTCTTTTTTAATTTCTTTCTTTTTTTTCGGTACTCATGATTGCTTTTCTTTCTTTTCTTCTAATTTCTTAATCTTTTTCCTTCTTTTTTAATTTCTTTCTTTTTTTTTCGGTACTCATGATTGCTTTTCTTCTTTTGCTTCTAATTTCTTAATCTTTTCCCTTCTTTTTTAATTTCTTTCTTTTTTTTCGGTACTCATGATTGCTTTTCTTTCTTTGCTTTTAATTTCTTAATCTTTTTCCTTCTTTTTTAATTTCTTTCTTTTTTTTCGGTACTCATGAGTGCTTTTCTTTCTTTGCTTCTAAATTCTTAATCCTTTTCCTTCTTTTTTAATTTCTTTCTTTTTTTTTCGGTACTCATGATTGCTTTTCTTTCTTTGCTTCTAATTTCTTAATATTTTTCCTTCTTTTTTAATTTCTTTCTTTTTTTTTTCGGTACTCATGTTTGCTTGTCTTTCTTTGCTTCTAATTTCTTAATCATTTTCCTTCTTTTTTAACTTCTTTCTTTTTTTTCGTTACTCATGATTGCTTTTCTTTCTTTGCTTCTAATTTCTTAATCTTTTTCCTTCTTTTTTAATTTCTTTCTTTTTTTTCGGTACTCATGGTTGCTTTTCTTTCTTTCCTTCTAATTTCTTAATCTTTTTCCTTCTTTTTTAATTTCTTTCTTTTTTTTCGGTACTCATGATAGCATTTCTTTCTTTGCTTCTAATTTCTTAATCTTTTTCCTTCTTTTTTAATTTCTTTCTTTTTTTTCGGTACTCATGATTGCTTTTCTTTCTTTGCTTCTAATTTCTTAATCTTTTTCCTTCTTTTTTAATTTATTTCTTTTTTTTCAGTACTCATGATTGCTTTTCTTTCTTTGCTTCTAATTTCTTAATCTTTTTCCTTCTTTTTTAATTTCTTTCTTTTTTTTTCTGTACTCATGATTGCTTTTCTTTCTTTGCTTCTAATTTTTTAATCTTTTTCCTTCTTTTTTAATTTCTTTCTTTTTTTTCGTTACTCATGATTGCTTTTCTTTCTTTGCTTCTAATTTCTTAATCTTTTTCCTTCTTTTTTAATTTCTTTCTTTTTTTTTCGGTACTCATGATTGCTTTTCTTTCTTTGCTTCTAATTTCTTAATCTTTTTCCTTCTTTTTTAATTTCTTATTTTTTTTTCCGTACTCATGATTGCTTTTCTTTCTTTGCTTCAAATTTCTTAATCTTTTTCTTTCTTTTTTATTTTCTTTCTTTTTTTTTTCGGTACTCATGATTGCTTTTCTTTCTTTGCTTCTAATTTCTTAATCTTTTTCTTTCTTTTTTAACTTCTTTCTTTTTTTTCGGTACTCATGATTGCTTTTCTTTCTTTGCTTCTAAATTCTTTATCTTTTTCCTTCTTTTTTAATTTCTTTTTTTTCCGTACTCATGATTGCTTTACTTCTTTTTCTTCTAATTTCTTAATCTTTTTCCTTCTTTTTTAATTTCTTTCTTTTTTTTCGGTACTCATGATTGCTTTTCTTTCTTTGATTCTAATTTCTTAATCTTTTTCTTCTTTTTTAATTTCTTCATTTTTTTTCGGTACTCATGATTGCTTTTCTTTCTTTGCTTCTTATTTCTTAATCTTTTTCCTTCTTTTTTAATTTCTTTCTTTTTTTTTCGGTACTCATGATTGCTTTTCTTTCTTTGCTTCTAATTTCTTAATCTTTTTCCTTCTTTTTTAATTTCGTTCTTTTTTTTCGGTACTCATGATTGCTTTTCTTTCTTTGTTTCTAATTTCTTCATCTTTTTCCTTCTTTTTTAATTTCTTTCTTTTTTTTCGGTACTCATGATTGCTTTTCTTTCTTTGCTTCTAATTCCTTAATCTTTTTCTTCTTTTTTAATTTCTTTCTTTTTTTTCGGTACTCATGATTGCTTTCCTTTCTTTGCTTATAATTTCTTAATCTTTTTCCTTCTTTTTTAATTTCTTTCTTTTTTTTCGGTACTCATGATTGCTTTTCTTTCTTTGCTTCTAAATTCTTTATCTTTTTCCTTCTTTTTTAATTTCTTTTTTTTCGGTACTCATGATTGCTTTTCTTCCTTTTCTTCTAATTTCTTAATCTTTTTCCTTCTTTTTTAATTTCTTTCTTTTTTTTCGGTTCTCATGATTGCTTTTCTTTCTTTGCTTCTAATTTCTTAATCTTTTTCCTTCTTTTTTAATTACTTTCTTTTTTTTCGGTACTCATGATTGCTTTTCTTTCTTTGCTTCTAATTTCTTAATCTTTTTCCTTCTTTTTTAATTTCTTAATTTTTTTTCGGTACTCATGATTGCTTTTCTTTCTTTGCTTCTAAATTCTTTATCTTTTTCCTTCTTTTTTAATTTCTTTTTTTTCGGTACTCATGATTGCTTTTCTTTCTTTGCTTCTAATTTCTTAATCTTTTTCCTTCTTTTTTAATTTCTTTCTTTTTTTTCGGTACTCATGATTGCTTTTCTTTCTTTTCTTCTAATTTCTTAATCTTTTTCCTTCTTTTTTAATTTCTTTCTTTTTTTTTCGGTACTCATGATTGCTTTTCTTCTTTTGCTTCTAATTTCTTAATCTTTTCCCTTCTTTTTTAATTTCTTTCTTTTTTTTCGGTACTCATGATTGCTTTTCTTTCTTTGCTTTTAATTTCTTAATCTTTTTCCTTCTTTTTTAATTTCTTTCTTTTTTTTCGGTACTCATGAGTGCTTTTCTTTCTTTGCTTCTAAATTCTTAATCCTTTTCCTTCTTTTTTAATTTCTTTCTTTTTTTTTCGGTACTCATGATTGCTTTTCTTTCTTTGCTTCTAATTTCTTAATATTTTTCCTTCTTTTTTAATTTCTTTCTTTTTTTTTTCGGTACTCATGTTTGCTTGTCTTTCTTTGCTTCTAATTTCTTAATCATTTTCCTTCTTTTTTAACTTCTTTCTTTTTTTTCGTTACTCATGATTGCTTTTCTTTCTTTGCTTCTAATTTCTTAATCTTTTTCCTTCTTTTTTAATTTCTTTCTTTTTTTTCGGTACTCATGGTTGCTTTTCTTTCTTTCCTTCTAATTTCTTAATCTTTTTCCTTCTTTTTTAATTTCTTTCTTTTTTTTCGGTACTCATGATAGCATTTCTTTCTTTGCTTCTAATTTCTTAATCTTTTTCCTTCTTTTTTAATTTCTTTCTTTTTTTTCGGTACTCATGATTGCTTTTCTTTCTTTGCTTCTAATTTCTTAATCTTTTTCCTTCTTTTTTAATTTATTTCTTTTTTTTCAGTACTCATGATTGCTTTTCTTTCTTTGCTTCTAATTTCTTAATCTTTTTCCTTCTTTTTTAATTTCTTTCTTTTTTTTTCTGTACTCATGATTGCTTTTCTTTCTTTGCTTCTAATTTTTTAATCTTTTTCCTTCTTTTTTAATTTCTTTCTTTTTTTTCGTTACTCATGATTGCTTTTCTTTCTTTGCTTCTAATTTCTTAATCTTTTTCCTTCTTTTTTAATTTCTTTCTTTTTTTTTCGGTACTCATGATTGCTTTTCTTTCTTTGCTTCTAATTTCTTAATCTTTTTCCTTCTTTTTTAATTTCTTATTTTTTTTTCCGTACTCATGATTGCTTTTCTTTCTTTGCTTCTAATTTCTTAATCTTTTTCTTTCTTTTTTATTTTCTTTCTTTTTTTTTTCGGTACTCATGATTGCTTTTCTTTCTTTGCTTCTAATTTCTTAATCTTTTTCTTTCTTTTTTAACTTCTTTCTTTTTTTTCGGTACTCATGATTGCTTTTCTTTCTTTGCTTCTAAATTCTTTATCTTTTTCCTTCTTTTTTAATTTCTTTTTTTTCCGTACTCATGATTGCTTTACTTCTTTTTCTTCTAATTTCTTAATCTTTTTCCTTCTTTTTTAATTTCTTTCTTTTTTTTCGGTACTCATGATTGCTTTTCTTTCTTTGATTCTAATTTCTTAATCTTTTTCTTCTTTTTTAATTTCTTCATTTTTTTTCGGTACTCATGATTGCTTTTCTTTCTTTGCTTCTTATTTCTTAATCTTTTTCCTTCTTTTTTAATTTCTTTCTTTTTTTTTCGGTACTCATGATTGCTTTTCTTTCTTTGCTTCTAATTTCTTAATCTTTTTCCTTCTTTTTTAATTTCGTTCTTTTTTTTCGGTACTCATGATTGCTTTTCTTTCTTTGTTTCTAATTTCTTCATCTTTTTCCTTCTTTTTTAATTTCTTTCTTTTTTTTCGGTACTCATGATTGCTTTTCTTTCTTTGCTTCTAATTCCTTAATCTTTTTCTTCTTTTTTAATTTCTTTCTTTTTTTTCGGTACTCATGATTGCTTTACTTTCTTAGATTCTAATTTCTTAATCTTTTTCCTTCTTTTTTAATTTCTTTCTTTCTTTTCGTTACTCATGATTGCTTTTCTTTCTTTGCTTCTAATTTCTTAATCTTTTTCCTTCTTTTTTAATTTCTTTCTTTTTTTTTCGGTACTCAAGATTGCTTTTCTTTCTTTGCGTCTAATTTCTTAATCTTTTTCCTTCTTTTTTAATTTCTTTCTTTTTTTTCGGTACTCATGATTGCTTTTCTTTCTTTGCTTCTAATTTCTTAAACTTTTTCCTTCTTTTTTAATTTCTTTCTTTTTTTTCGGTACTCATGATTGCTTTTCTTTCTTTGCTTCTAATTTCTTAATCTTTTTCCTTCTTTTTTAATTTCTTTCTTTTTTTTTTCGGTACTCATGATTGCTTTTCTTTCTTTGCTTCTAATTTCTTAATCTTTTTCCTTCTTTTTTAATTTCTTTCTTTTTTTTCGGTACTCATGATTGCTTTTCTTTCTTTGCTTCTAATTTCTTCATCTTTTCCCTTCTTTTTTAATTTCTTACTTTTTTTTTCGGTACTCATGATTGCTTTTCTTTCTTGGCTTCTAATTCCTTAATCTTTTTCTTCTTTTTTAATGTCTTTCTATTTTTTCTGTACTCATGTTTGCTTTTCTTTCTTTGCCTCTAATTTCTTAATCTTTTTCCTTCTTTTTTAATTTCTTTCTTTTTTTTTCGGTACTCATGTTTGCTTTTCTTTCTATCTTCTAATTTCTTAATCTTTTTCTTTCTTTTTTAATTTCTTTCTTTTTTTATTTCGGTACTCATGATTGCTTTTCTTTCTTTGCTTCTAATTTCTTAATCTTTTTCCTTCTTTTTTAATTTCTTTCTTTTTTTTTCGGTACTCATGTTTGCTTTTCTTTCTATCTTCTAATTTCTTAATCTTTTTCCTTCTTTTTTAATTTCTTTCTTTTTTTTTTCGGTACTCATGATTGCTTTTCTTTCTTTGCTTTTAATTTCTTAAACTTTTTCCTTCTTTTTTAATTTCTTTCTTTTTTTTCGTTACTCATGATTGCTTTTCTTTCTTTGCTTCTAATTTCTTAATCTGTTTCCTTCTTTTTTAATTTCTTTCTTTTTTTTCGGTACTCATGATTGCTTTTCTTTCTTTGCTTCTAATTTCTTAATCTTTTTCCTTCTTTTTTAATTTCTTTCTTTTTTTTCGGTACTCATGATTGCTTTTCTTTCTTTGCTTCTAATTTCTTAATCTTTTTCCTTCTTTTTTAACTTCTTTCTTTTTTTTTCGGTACTCATGATTGCTTTTCTTTCTTTGCTTCTAATTTCTTAATCTTTTTCCTTCTTTTTTAATTTCTTTCTTTTTTTTCGGTACTCATGATTGCTTTTCTTTCTTTGCTTCTAATTTCTTAATCTTTTTCCTTCTTTTTTAACTTCTTTCTTTTTTTTCGGTACTCATGATTGCTTTTCTTTCTTTGCTCCTAATTTCTTAATCTTTTTCCTTCTTTTTTAATTTCTTTCTTTTTTTTCGGTACTCATGATTGCTTTTCTTTCTTTGCTTCTAATTCCTTAATCTTTTTCCTTCTTTTTTAATTTCTTTCTTTTTTTTCGTTACTCATGATTGCTTTTCTTTCTTTGCTTCTAATTTCTGTATCTTTTTCCTTCTTTTTTAATTTCTTTCTTTTTTTTCGTTACTCATGATTGCTTTTCTTTCTTTGCTTTCTAATTTCTTAATCTTTTTCCTTCTTTTTTAATTTCTTTCTTTTCTTTTCGGTACTCATGATTGCTTTTCTTTCTTTGCTTCTAATTTCTTAATCTTTTTCCTTCTTTATTAATTTCTTTCTTTTTTTTCGGTACTCATGATTGCTTTTCTTTCTTTGCTTCTAATTTCTTCATCTTTTTCCTTCTTTTTTAATTTCTTTCTTTTTTTTTCGGTACTCATGATTGCTTTTCTTTCTTTGCTTCTAATTTCTTAATCTTTTTCCTTCTTTTTTAATTTCTTTCTTTTTTTTTCGGTACTCATGATTGCTTTTCTTTCTTTGCTTCTAATTTCTTAATCTTTTTCCTTCTTTTTTAATTTCTTTTTTTTTTCCGTACTCATGATTGCTTTTCTTTCTTTGCTTCTAATTTCTTAATCTTTTTCTTTCTTTTTTATTTTCTTTCTTTTTTTTTTCGGTACTCATGATTGCTTTTCTTTCTTTGCTTCTAATTTCTTAATCTTTTTCTTTCTTTTTTAACTTCTTTCTTTTTTTTCGGTACTCATGATTGCTTTTCTTTCTTTGCTTCTAAATTCTTTATCTTTTTCCTTCTTTTTTAATTTCTTTTTTTTCGGTACTCATGATTGCTTTACTTCCTTTTCTTCTAATTTCTTAATCTTTTTCCTTCTTTTTTAATTTCTTTCTTTTTTTTCGGTACTCATGATTGCTTTTATTTCTTTGATTCTAATTTCTTAATCTTTTTCTTCTTTTTTAATTTCTACATTTTTTTTCGGTACTCATGATTGCTTTTCTTTCTTTGCTTCTTATTTCTTAATCTTTTTCCTTCTTTTTTAATTTCTTTCTTTTTTTTTCGGTACTCATGATTGCTTTTCTTTCTTTGCTTCTAATTTCTTAATCTTTTTCCTTCTTTTTTAATTTCGTTCTTTTTTTTCGGTACTCATGATTGCTTTTCTTTCTTTGTTTCTAATTTCTTCATCTTTTTCCTTCTTTTTTAATTTCTTTCTTTTTTTTCGGTACTCATGATTGCTTTTCTTTCTTAGATTCTAATTTCTTAATCTTTTTCCTTCTTTTTTAATTTCTTTCTTTCTTTTCGTTACTCATGATTGCTTTTCTTTCTTTGCTTCTAATTTCTTAATCTTTTTCCTTCTTTTTTAATTTCTTTCTTTTTTTTTCGGTACTCAAGATTGCTTTTCTTTCTTTGCTTCTAATTTCTTAATCTTTTTCCTTCTTTTTTAATTTCTTTCTTTTTTTTCGGTACTCATGATTGCTTTTCTTTCTTTGCTTCTAATTTCTTAAACTTTTTCCTTCTTTTTTAATTTCTTTCTTTTTTTTCGGTACTCATGATTGCTTTTCTTTCTTTGCTTCTAATTTCTTAATCTTTTTCCTTCTTTTTTAATTTCTTTCTTTTTTTTTTCGGTACTCATGATTGCTTTTCTTTCTTTGCTTCTAATTTCTTAATCTTTTTCCTTCTTTTTTAATTTCTTTCTTTTTTTTCGGTACTCATGATTGCTTTTCTTTCTTTGCTTCTAATTTCTTCATCTTTTTCCTTCTTTTTTAATTTCTTTCTTTTTTTTTCGGTACTCATGATTGCTTTTCTTTCTTGGCTTCTAATTCCTTAATCTTTTTCTTCTTTTTTAATGTCTTTCTATTTTTTCTGTACTCATGATTGCTTTTCTTTCTTTGCTTCTAATTTCTTAATCTTTTTCCTTCTTTTTTAATTTCTTTCTTTTTTTTTCTGTACTCATGTTTGCTTTTCTTTCTTTGCTTCTAATTTCTTAATCTTTTTCCTTCTTTTTTAATTTCTTTCTTTTTTTTTCGGTACTCATGTTTGCTTTTCTTTCTATCTTCTAATTTCTTAATCTTTTTCTTTCTTTTTTAATTTCTTTCTTTTTTTATTTCGGTACTCATGATTGCTTTTCTTTCTTTGCTTCTAATTTCTTAATCTTTTTCCTTCTTTTTTAATTTCTTTCTTTTTTTTTCGGTACTCATGTTTGCTTTTCTTTCTATCTTCTAATTTCTTAATCTTTTTCCTTCTTTTTTAATTTCTTTCTTTTTTTTTTCGGTACTCATGATTGCTTTTCTTTCTTTGCTTTTAATTTCTTAAACTTTTTCCTTCTTTTTTAATTTCTTTCTTTTTTTTCTTTACTCATGATTGCTTTTCTTTCTTTGCTTCTAATTTCTTAATCTTTTTCCTTCTTTTTTAATTTCTTTCTTTTTTTTCGGTACTCATGATTGCTTTTCTTTCTTTGCTTCTAATTTCTTAATCTTTTTCCTTCTTTTTTAATTTCTTTCTTTTTTTTCGGTACTCATGATTGCTTTTCTTTCTTTGCTTCTAATTTCTTAATCTTTTTCCTTCTTTTTTAACTTCTTTCTTTTTTTTTCGGTACTCATGATTGCTTTTCTTTCTTTGCTTCTAATTCCTTAATCTTTTTCCTTCTTTTTTAATTTCTTTCTTTTTTTTCGTTACTCATGATTGCTTTTCTTTCTTTGCTTCTAATTTCTTTATCTTTTTCCTTCTTTTTTAATTTCTTTCTTTTTTTTCGTTACTCATGATTGCTTTTCTTTCTTTGCTTTCTAATTTCTTAATCTTTTTCCTTCTTTTTTAATTTCTTTCTTTTCTTTTCGGTACTCATGATTGCTTTTCTTTCTTTGCTTCTAATTTCTTAATCTTTTTCCTTCTTTATTAATTTCTTTCTTTTTTTTCGGTACTCATGATTGCTTTTCTTTCTTTGCTTCTAATTTCTTCATCTTTTTCCTTCTTTTTTAATTTCTTTCTTTTTTTTTCGGTACTCATGATTGCTTTTCTTTCTTTGCTTCTAATTTCTTAATCTTTTTCCTTCTTTTTTAATTTCTTTCTTTTTTTTTCGGTACTCATGATTGCTTTTCTTTCTTTGCTTCTAATTTCTTAATCTTTTTCTTTCTTTTTTAATTTCTTTCTTTTTTTTTTCGGTACTCATGATTGCTTTTCTTTCTTTGCTTCTAATTTCTTAATCTTTTTCCTTCTTTTTTAATTTCTTTCTTTTTTTTCGGTACTCATGATTGCTTTTCTTTCTTTGCTTCTAATTTCTTTATCTTTTTCTTCTTTTTTAATTTCTTTCTTTTTTTTCGGTACTCATGATTGCTTTTCTTTCTTTGCTTCTAATTTCTTAATCTTTTTCCTTCTTTTTTTATTTCTTTCTTTTTTTTCGGTACTCATGATTGCTTTTCTTTCTTTGCTTCTAATTTCTTAATCTTTTTCCTTCTTTTTTAATTTCTTTCTTTTTTTTTCGGTACTCATGATTGCTTTTCTTTCTTTGCTTCTAATTTCTTCGGTACTCATGCGCTTTTATTTTCTTTGCTTGTATTTTCTTTCTTTTTTTCTTTCTTTCTTTTTTCGGAACACAACTTCGTTATTTATTTCGTGGATACACGTCTTTCAGTTTGTTTTTTAAGGTAAACAAATTTTTATTAGACAGACGACCTCAACAAATGGAAGAAACCAAATGCCAACTCGGAATTGTAGACCCCAAAATAAATCAAGTACAAAAATCCAAATATCAAGGAATGGTTTTAGCAGAAGACGGAAATTGCGAACAGAAACCCCAAGGCAAATTGGAAGAACCAAATATTAAAATTAAGAACGTAACTTAACTGAACAAGCAAGAAAATGCCCAATAATCTTGAGTAGAAATATAAGTCTCCATAAATTGCTTTACCATTTCAAATAAAAGCAGAGATGCTAGATTGAGTCCTAAATACTTCCCAGTTTTGTCTGTCAACGTTATCATTCAAAATGTTAGAATTGGTTCCTAAAAACGGAAATTACATATGGCTCAACCTAATAACCGACAAACACTTATTTAAACAGCTACTTGTGGACCATCATGTCCACGCACACACACTTTCATGTTCACACACGCACAAACATATATATAACGTATATTAAGAATGGTAGAATTTATTTCAACAAATTTTGTTAAATTCAATCAGCTTAATTTTTTTATAGTATTTTTTTGTATTTTCGAATAAAGTATTTTACAAACAAATCATAATTCACGTTATTTACACGCGACCTATTTTCCATATCTGATGTTTATCACAACGTTTCGATCGTTGTCCTTCCGACTTTCATCAGGGAATTACCAATCCGGGCAACCTTCAGGGAATATAGAACCGAACACTTTACTTAACGGGAATAGAATGTTCTCATTTGCTTTGATCATGTCGAGGGATTACTCGTGTAGTTCTTATTCTTAGTACTACTCACTTGGAGAGTTGAGTTAAGGGGAGATAACTGAGACATCAGGAAGAGGCATGTCCCGTGGAACTAGAACAATCTACCGAAGCACTTGCCGACATAGGGACTGAACAAACGCGCTCATCCTCTAAGACCAGTGTTGCTCCACACTTTCAGCTTTGTAGAACTCTTGAAATAGTTTTAATGCCTCAGGAAACCATTGCATAAATATTGTTATATACCATTATTAATATCTATATCTATATATTTTTATTGTACTTCACATGGTAAACATAATATACGGACACATGTATGCGTCCTGTAATCGAGTAAATCACTCAATGATACAAAAATCCTCCACATATACAGGTCCTAACCAGTGAAAGCGTGTTCACACTGATACCGTATAGACATCGCTAAATACATTCTTTATAAATTTAAATATTATAAGAGGTTGAAGCCTTTATCATAATAACCAAGGATTTTACAACAAAATACAGTATACTTTAAATCAGTCAGTTATGTTGTCGGAGTTAGCTCCTCCTCAGTTCCTTAATCTTTCAACAGGGGTCTCTCTCCCCTGGCTATAAATACTGGCTGACCCTTCGCCTCGATCTCTCTTTGCCGCTTATGCCTTGGGCCGCCACCTCGCGTGGAGGTGAGGTAAATCTCTCTTTTCAACTAACACCAATAAGTGACCTCTCACAGAAACAGCGTATCCCAAATTCTGGGAACACGCTAAGAACAATACGCGTACGTACGAACACTCGCTACAACACACACACATAATTTCTCCATACAAACTCTATGTAACTGTCCATGTCTTTGTTTAACTTGTTATTAATATACATTTGTTTACACATGTATATCGGTCTTGTTTGTTTTTTTGTCTTCTTTGGACTTAATTAAAGTTCAACATTCTCAGGTAGCTGGACCGGCTAGCAGGAAATTTTAACTTCTGATATCTCTTCACATCTTCACCCCACGGTCCACTACAATGTGCCATGCGTGATACACGCATTTCGATACATTACTGACGAGGCAAATTTTTTTTTACATTTTTTTCTGTGATAGACCAGTTTCCATCAAAGGCTATAGAACCCGCGCTGTCCTCCTATTTACCTATAGGCGGGGTGGGGGAGGATTCATACCTTTCCCAAGTCTATTAACACGTAAGTGAATGTAATGGATTCGAGTGGAATTCGAACTCGGCTCTCCGATTCCTCAGCCGTTATCTCCACCGTGCCGCCTCCAGGAAAATTACGAATATAAAATCAAACAAAAATTAATAAAAAATGCAATAGTTATTTTATCAGTGTTTCTCGCGGAACCCCTAGCGACGTGTTACGGAACCCAAGGGTTCCAGGGAACACAGATTGAGAAACACTGCTATAGACTATTGTCCCAATGCATAATAGCCTAATGAATTAAATAACGACAATTCCACATCCCAAAAATTCAGAGAGAATCAACTTATAATTGCTGGCATACTGCCCGTATTAACTAAAATAACTTTCAACAAAAAACCATGGCATTTTATAGCGTATATATAATATTTAATTTATATGTTATATAATAATAATAATAATAATAATAACAATAATAATAATAATAATAATAATAATAATAATAATACATATGAAGTATTTGTTACATTTAAAGCTATAGAAACAAACATTATACAATTATATTGAATCAATTGCTAGGTCCGCTCCTAGGAAAGTTGGTTCACTGTGATATGCTAGAGTATATATATATATATATATATATATATATATATATATATATATATATATATATATATATATATATATATATATATAAGTCTACCACTCATCCACGTATTGAATATTGCTATTATATCTGATCTCGCGCTTCTGATATGTATTTATAAATTTTTGACAAAATCTAAATAATCTGTAATATTATCTGCAATGTTATTGGTCCTGACCTGGCATCCCTGTTTCAATCATTTTCCGCCATCGTAACGTAGCTCCCCTGTGTTTATCCTATACATATTTTAATCGTAATTGTTCTGGTGAGATTTTCCTCTTTGGTATCTTGACTTCACGAATTTAAGCGTACTACTAGATTGGCAGCTAGGTCTCATCGCCTTACAGTTGAAATTGAATGATGCGACCGTATCTTCTATGCAAACAGTTTCTTCTTTCACACGTCTCGGTTGTAGAACTCTCATCCAGCCTCTTACTTTCCACTCAACTTTGAATGTTCAAGATTTTAAATGCAATATCAATCGTCATCTTTTGTCTACTTAATTCCAGGTCGTTTATTGAGCCCACTCCTACATAATGTTCTTTTTCTCATATTCTTTCACACTTAGTAACCCATTGCGTTTCAGTGGTTTAGTCGTCTTGCTTTGGGTGAAATGATTAAAAATATACAACAAAAATTAATGACAAAAAGAAGGTTAACAAAAAATAACATTACCATAAATTAGTAGTATCTAAATACAACACAAGACGATTAACACCAAAAGATCGCTAAACTGGTTCATCGATCCTCTCTCATAAGAGATAAACCCAGCAAGAAAAATGTGTGCCATGATTAAAAATAAATGCAAAGAAATATAACATTTACACGGTAATTTCCTTTAACCTTAGTAACGACTTAGATATATTCATTTTCCAGTGCTATCAAGTTTCATGAGACACTTCTACAAATGCCGTCACTTACACGATACACGTATTTTAGTTTAATTTAATTTTTTTTTTTTTACTAAAGTTCATTCAATAAAAGACCCAAGATCCACTCAAGGTAGAAGGTTACCATGTATACTTATATTAAATATGAAAGGACAATCTTTAGGGTTATAGAACTGAAGCAGACTTTAGAGGAACTGAAAACTGAACTCTAAACTGGAAACAAATGATAAACCCCTATCCAAAAGACTGGGAGGAGTGTTAACCGAACGATAAGCGTATGTAGCTGCTCCTATTAATATTTGAATTTGAAATGTAGCGTTCCAAAAATGACAGAATGTTTCCAACAAAATCTTGTCTAACCTACTGACGGGGACAAAATGGTAATGGTAATATCAGCCGTTTCTTTATAAGGAAGCATTCGGCATTCATTGACCGAGCAGCCGGTACTGATGCCGGTTGAAATTTATAAATTCTTTCTCTTAAAAATTTTTTTTCAGGAAAATAGGTTTCTCATGCACATTAGCTGTTATTGCTATTTCAGTATTAATTGTGGTTTCCATCCTAACCTTTTATTTGAAGTAGTGAGGCGCATTAGTATCTTGATTAAGTCATTATTTTCTCTTTAAATTACATGTGTTATCCATTTTATTTGTTGGTGTTGTCGGAAGTCCTCTAGTGATGTGGTTCTCTCATCTGGCATAGTAACTTTTTTGTGATTTTGTAGCGCCAGCTCACAATATTCGAAATAAAAAACATGGACTTTGAACAGTTCATCTAAATTATTTATTTCCGATGTACGACAAGAGGCAATGATATATATATATATATATATATATATATATATATATATATATATATATATATATATATATATATATATATATATATATATATAGTTTAAGAAAAACTAGGTAATCCGTAGGGGTAGACCCAATGAGGATAAAATCCAGAGAGCTCAATGTAAATCAGAGCTAATAATTTAAATAAAAACAGACCACTTTAAGGTTCCATATAATAAATTATTTCACCACAGCCCTTTCAAAGGACAGTGGATCATCAGATTTATTTCCATTTATATATATATATATATATATATATATATATAATTTTTTTTTACTAAAGTTCATTCAATAAAAGGCCCAAGATATATATATATATTATTTAATTTTTTTTTACTAAAGTTCATTCAATAAAAGGCCCAAGATCCACTCAAGGTAGAAGGTTACCATGTATACTTATATTAAATATGAAATATATATATATTAGGGTTATTTGAATAATCATAATTAAGTAATTCATCGAGCATAAAAGAACCCTCAATTAATTTGGGACTCATCAGCAGTGCGCATCCACTACCGAGAATCGAACCAGGACCGTTACAATATGACGCAAGCGTCATATCCACTAGACCAACGAATCTCGGTGGCTAACAAGTATTCTGCATTCTGTTGACGATCCTTCTAGACTCGCTGAATTACTTAATATATATTAATTATATATATTAATTAGACCAACCTTATCGAATTTAATATACCTACTTGTTGTAACATGTCCACACATATATGTTCTAATTAGCCGAAGTGTCAAATTTATATTCATCTGTCCTAATTTTAATCTAGCAGAAAAGCTTTTGATTAACGAAACCATACACAATACATCAGTAATCTCTGTTTAGGTTCACTTATCATGTTGTAATGAAGTATAAAGGCACTTGTATGGTATGAAACAAAAGAGAATTCGAGCATTTGGCTTGTCTTAAAAAAATAAAGCGGTCAGTATTATTTCGACGTCAACTGTGAAAGTGCTTAAAATATCCATGACAATTTCGTATTTATCTACGTATAGAACAAATATTTGTAAAGGTCGTTATTTATAGCTCATTACCGGAGAAGGACTATGGCATTCTTAACATGGTTAGGAAATAGAAACAAGAACTCTTAAGGCTAGAAGATATGGGTTTGTCAAAAAAATAAATAAATGAAAAGAAGAAAAGAAAAGAATCTTATACCGTTGTTTAATTGGTGGCTTTTGAGCACGTGACTTCCTTTCAAATCTGAGCGAAATTTATGACATATTCATTTTCTGAAAATGAACACTTCAACGCTTTTTGTGCGATTAATTGATTGATTCGTTTTTTTACGGTTTGTCAACCTTTTGCAGTTTATTTAAAAGTAGAAAACATTTCTAGATTATAAGAATATAAAAAAAATAATTGTGCCTACAAAACAATAAAAGTATATAGAGAGACAAAGAGTTCGTCAATTGGATATGTTTATGGATGTTCTCTATGTATGAAGCTAATTGGCTGTTTGTTGTCAGAGGTAAAGAAAGACAATAGATTCAAGTAATGCTATAACCTTTTAATAAAAGTTTAAAACAACTCTGCATCCCATTACGTTACAAATGTCAGAGTCATGGCTGACGTAGATCTAGTTAGGCATATTAGGAATTATTTGCGTTTTACACCTATTTAGCGAATTAGGAACTATTATATTCAGTTTCTGAATTCTTGCTTCTTATTGGCTGAAAAATGTTGCTCGGCTGTTCCGTGTTATGCTTTTCATTACATCCTCAAGGAAAATCACGTGATATACCAATTAATCTAAATTAATTAAAAAATATGTTTTTTTTTGTTTGTTTTTTTGCTGAGCGATTCGTTTTCTACAGCGTATCACTCCTTTTGCAGGTTATTTAAAGTCAGAAAATGTTTTTCTAGATAATAATTATTTAGTGATACAAGTCTTACTATTAAACCCATAGCTGAAAGGAAAAGCGGTGGAATCATACCTTTCCCAAGGTTATTTCCGCGTAAGTGAATATAACGAACCCAACTGGAATCGGAACTCGGCTCTCCGATTATCAATTCCGAGCCATTATCCATTACACCATCTGCATATCGAAGCTTACAACACCTGGTATACCCCAGTCACCCATCTGGGTACTGAGCAGGCTCGACGTTGCTTAACTTCGATGCTTGTAGATTATGTGCGTGGATTGTTAAATTTAAATGTTCGTATGTTAAAATTGAAAATTAAAGAGAATTATCTGCGTGTTCATCATTTGATGCTCTATTTCCGGAATGGAAGAAAGGATGTATGAACAGCAAATTAGCTGATATGTGCCGTTTGTAGAGACGGTTCCGTAGCTGAGAGTACTATTCGTAATTGGTTCGTTAAGTTGAGAAGTGAAAATATCGATCTGGAAGCTGGAGTAACACCCGGCAGTTCTGCAGTCGTTGATGATGAGCAAATCGAAACGCTGATTAAGAGTAATCCAGATCACGTGACACGGAACATCGCAGAAATACTCCGCATATTACCACACAGAGAATTGCCAATCTTTTAAAAACAGGTGTTTACGTGAAAATGCTATAAAAATGCTGTTTGGATGTCTGTCACAATTTAAGGGAAAACAAAATTAATGGACAGCCAGCCTTTCTATCCGCGGTTCTTGACTCGACGGCAGCAAAGCGACTTTTGCTCCGTTTCTGGCCTCGCAACCAAAAAGATAATATCCCGATATTTATTTGAGTTAAACGCAGAGCCTAATGCACGTGCTAAAATGTTTTCATGGCAAGTGTTCTGATGAGTTTTTTTTCGCTATATATATATATATGGAGGAACAATATATCTTTTGTATGGCATAATTATTAGCTAAATATAATGTTTAATCTGCGTAATTAATTAACAAATGTTTGGTTAAGTGCATTGTGAACGATGGAGATTTTATTGAAAAATAAATGTCTGCCGCGTAAAAGTAATTTTTCTTTCATATCTGATTCAATTCTACCTAGATTGGCGTCAAGATCTCATCAACTTACAGTTGTGCTAGCTAGATGTAATCGTAAATTCTATGCAAACATTTTCTCTTGTCGCATTTCCCGCTTGTGGAAATCCCTACCGACTCCATGCTTTCTAGCCAACGTTATTCTGCAAAGAAATAAATGCAATGTCAATCGCTATCTACTGTCCTCCTGATGACTATTTTCTCTTCCCGCTCAGTAGTAATGTTTCTGTTCTTAATTCTTCCACACCCAATAACTCCTTGTGTCTTACTGTTTTACTGCCTTGCTTGATGTGAAATCCATTAAAAACCACAAAGTATATATATTTTTTTACCTGGAGCATTTAGTGATTTAGTGGTGGTTAACGAGCTAGACTTCTCAGAAAATGCGACACGAATTTGATCCTGTGCATGACTCGATCAGACATCTCAGACATTCAGAGTATCTTATATGGTTAATGTTGTATCATACCTACGAACGATAATGGGTATATCCCCATTCATATAAATACAGTAGTAAATGCTGTATGTTGGTCTGCAGCTGGAGATTCATTGTGGAATTTACTTGACTCACTTTTAGCCGTTGACTACTTCTTTTACGCCCCGCTGGCGTGTTGTTCGTGCCCTAAGTATTATCGTTCATTACCAAACTTCGTGGGATTATTCTATTCAGTAACCTTCCCTGGGTTACAACAGTTAAAATCATGGTAATGGTAACATTAGGCTTTTCATTATAATGATAAATACAGTATTCTTCGAAGATGTAGCCAGTAGTACTCGTGTTAAATTTTTCTTCACAATTTGGCTATTGGGTTGGGATCAATGTGTAGTATCTTTTCTCATCTCTAATGGTAATTGTAGAATTAACTGTTTTCTTGTCGTTTGGAACGTCATCATTATGTCATTCTTCTATCTTGTAATATCCATTTTGGTTGTTGTTGCTATTGAAAGTCATCAAGTGATGTGCTCTCTGTTATTTGGTGCATTTCTTTACGATTCTGTAGTACCAGTATAGGATCGTTTTACCTAAGACCTATGTAGTCCAGTAAAACACTGATTTTCTTTTGGTGGGGAGGGTCAGAGAATAGTTCTTCATTGGACCCGACTTACGGCGTTTTATACTTACGACGCCATCTCCCATAATATAATCCGTCGTCAGTCGGCGTTATATGAGGAAGATGGCGTGGTTGCTTCACCGGCTGTACGCCATATTGGATTGTGCTACATTCGATATATTCTTTTGTGTCGTTTTTTTTTTCGTGACCTTTTGGTTCCCAAGGCAGACTCGTCGGTGCTTGTGTGGCTGAGTTCCGACCTACGTCGAAAATCATGTTACGTCGCGTCGTTAGAATGGATATCCGACGTAAATCGAGGATCCCCTGTATTACAAGGCTGAAACCTTGTGTCCGCAAAGGTTTAAACTTGGTATTGTATATTTATTTGTTGTGTACTCTGTCTAGTAATAATTAGCAATCCAATATCTCGCGGTTTTCTTTTGGTAATTCGTTCTCCATTGAGATCTTTTAAAGTAACGCTATACTAGGACAACCTTAGATCAGGAAAAAAAGTTTTATTTGCGCAGCGTGCTGTATAAGGCTGAGTTACAAGATGATCTCACAAGTCATTTTTTGTGCACTCGATCCTAATCGAAGGCGCCGATGACGAAGCCTTCAGATAAATTGAAATATCAATGTCAGTACCTCTTGTATACGGATAACTCAAACTCATTACCGGATGTGAAAAAGGTTAATCACGATCAGAGACAAACTTTTACGCGCTTAACGCGACGTATTCACACGTTAAAAAATGAAACAAAAGACATAAGGCTGGTAGAGATCAGAATCTAGATATTACAAGCAAACAAAGCCAAAATTCGCTGCCCAAAACTATCACGGACATGTACATACGACTATATAAGCAATTTAGTCGCAAGCAATAATGTAAACAATTATATCTTGCTGGAGGAGAAGAATAACTTTAATTCTATAACGAAGAGTGTTGACATCTAAACACATTCAATATTATACATACACACACACACATATATATATGTGTGTGTGTGTGTGTGTGTGTGTGTGTGAATTATGTGTGCTTATGTATATGTGCGTGGTGCGAGAATGTCAATATAAATGTATAAGTTTGTGCGTTGTTCTGTAAAGGTGAAAGATGGTGTGTGTGTGAAGGCAACGTATTCGCCGTCAAACAATTTTGCTACAGGGATAGATTGACATTGCATAAATAGACAATAAATGTCATTATGATTTTCCCAGTGCCCCCAAACCTCAAAACCAAATATAAATGCGTATACAGAAAGACAGGGAACATAACGATAGATAGGCGTACTAATGTTTGTGTTTTTGATGTTAGTAAAAAGTGTATGTGTTTACCTGAAGAAATAGATAGATAGATAGATAGATAGATAGATACATACATACATACATACATACATACATACATACATACATACATACAAGCAGACAGACAGATAGTAGATAGGGAGATAATGAAATTTTAAAATATCAACAGAAACTGACAGTGAGAATGACAACAACATAGACATATTTCAGATAGATAAATAGATAGATTTGAACATTCTAAGACATAGATTTACATATATATATATATATATATATATATATATATATAGAGAGAGAGAGAGAGAGAGAGAGAGAGAGATAGAGAGATAGATAGATAGATAGATAAATAGATAGATAGATAGATATGTATAGTGAGAGAGAAATATGATAACATTGGTACATATACAAAACCAAATGATGAAGGGGGTCTATCAATATATACATGCACACGCGCATGCATTCACACATACACACACAAAAAAATTAAGACGGTGTTTGTTTATATATATATATATATATATATATAAGTCGAAAGAGAGAGATTTGGATAGAGTAATATCTATATAGATTGTTACATATGCAAAGTTATAATGGTGAATCGATATTTGGTTTATGATTATATATGTATATATATATATATATATATATATATAGAGAGAGAGAGAGAGGGAGAGAGAGAGAGATAGATCGATAGATAAATAAATAGATAGATAGATAGATAGATATAGAAATAGATATAGGCAACAAAAAAAGACAGACGAACAATCCTATCACTCTCTCTCTCTCTCTCTCTCTCTCTCTCTCTATATATATATATATATATATATATATATATAGAGAGAGAGAGAGAGAGAGAAGGAGAGAAAGAGATAGATAGATAGATAGATATCCTGAGAGTCATATAAGTACGAACGTCATAATTGAAAAATATATTTCACTATTTACCAATGAACAATTACAACAGATATAAAAATGTGACATGTATATATATATATATATATAGGTGTATATATATATATATATTTATATATATATATGTATATGTCTGTGTGTGTGTGTTGTGTGAGTGTGTGTGCACGCCAGCTATTACATACATACATACCTGCATGGATATGCGTCGGTGTCTGCGTATCAGTAGGTGGCTGCGGGTTTGTATCTATTCAATCAACGTTTTTCTATCGTTTCCTCCATTTCGTTCGTGTGTCACTAAAGCCGCTGTATTTCTATTGTCGTGTTTATTATAGGCGGCTGCCTGCAAGCGAAACTAAGGACCTCTTGTTTTTCTCCATTGAGAAAGAAGGCCATTCCTATTCGTCTGGGATCACGAACAAAAGCGAAACAACTACAACAACGACGATGCCGAAGACGACAAGAAGGCAACGGACTCAGATTAGAAGCAAATAAGGCAACAACAAAAAATACGAAATAAGAAATCTAAAAGAAATATAAGATAGATTGTATTAAGAACGTCCGATTCACAAGAGACTTTTGGAGATATTTGGCATTGATATTTCCTACACAATTCTTTAAAAGGTTCTCTTTTTCTCTCGTTGTTATTCTTCGAGTCCACGTCTTTTATTCTCTGAGTTTTTCTAATTTTATTGCTGTTTTTTTCCCCCTTTTTCTTGTTGGTCTTTTTCCCTTTCTTCGATTTCACTGTGTTTTTTGTCTTTTCTTTTTCTGTCCCTTTCATCTTTTCATTGACAGCTTTTGCCCGGGGCTATAATTTTCGCTTTCAATTTCATGATTTGTGTCTTGTATTATCCATTTCTTTTCCTGGTTTCGCCAGCAATAATTCTGCTTATCTATCTATCTATCTATCTATCTATCTATCTATCTATCTATCTATCTATCTATCTATCTATCTATCTGTGCAATGTTAATTTCATAAAAATAGTATGCTGATTGGTTTCACCCTATCTCTTAAATTAATTTTATTTTTCTATATATCTACCTTAGTCCGTTCATATTTATCTATCTATCTATCTATCTATCTATCTATCTATCTATCTATCTATCTATCTATCTATCAAAATTCTGTCTCTTATCTCTCACTTTCATCAATCTATCAAAATTCTGTCT
The DNA here is from genome assembly GCA_964036315.1 of Acanthosepion esculentum. Taxonomy (NCBI): domain Eukaryota; kingdom Metazoa; phylum Mollusca; class Cephalopoda; order Sepiida; family Sepiidae; genus Acanthosepion; species Acanthosepion esculentum. The sequence goes on from OZ038488.1 coordinate 73,175,430, forward strand.
CTTATCTCTCACTTTCATCAATCTATCAAAATTCTTTCTCTTATCTCTCACTTTCATCTATCTATCTATCTATCTATCTATCTATCTATCTATCTATCTATCTTAATTGCATTTTCTCTCGGTATTTATCTATCTATCTATCTATCTATCTATCTATCCTCTTCATTTTCACCGTTTGTCTTTCTAAGTTTAATCCCTTCGATGGATAGTCTCCTGATTTGCCTGCTCTAGTATAACGCCGAGCTTTCTAAACTTACATGTCATTCTTTGTAAACTTAATAATCTCTTGCGAGCGCCAACAATATGGCCTTGCATCAGATGTATATAAACAGACAAAACCTAAAAACACACAAAGAAAAAAAAGTACGCCGGATATGACAAAAGGGCAACGGAATCAGAAGGGAAATAATAATAAAATCTAGAAGTTATGAAGAGCATTCGACTGAAGAGAATTTTCAGGGTATCTATCTATCTATCTATCTATCTATCTATCTATCTATCTATCTATCTACCTACCTATCTATCTATCTATCTATCTACTCCCTCACATGTATGTATGTGCATATATACGCACTTGTATTCTGTTAATATGAATAAATACAACCTATGAAATTAAAAGTACACACACGCACACACACGCACATATATATATATATATATATGTATATATATATATATATATATGTATATATATATATATATGCTTTTATATATATATATATATATATATATATATATATATATATATATATATATATATATATATGTGTGTGTGTATGTGTGTGTGTGCGGACGCGCGTGTGTTTGTCTTTGAAGGCTCGGATTGAGGAATCAGAGAACGGAGTTCGAATTTCAGTCGAGTTCATTACATTCACTTAGTTGCTAATACCCTTTGGCTGTCTTGGAGAAGGAATTGAGAACCAGCGAATAGTCTTTGAGGGACTTTATGAAATACTTTACACCAGTTATCTGTATTCGGCCCTTCCAAAAAGTGTATTTGGTTCTGCACAAGCCTTCACCGCTATAATCAAATGATATGTCCGGGCAGTTTGCTGGTCCTACGAACTGAGCTGCTTTAACCTCATACATTGAAGACGACGGGAGTCCAGTATATATATATATATATATATATATATATATATATATATATATATATATATATATATATATATATATATATATATATTCAATTACGTACTCATACCCTTGGGAAAAGTATTAATCCTCTTCTTCTCCCTCCAGTTATGGGTAAATAGCAGGATAGACCGGGTTCTATTCGATATTGTATCTCAACTGGTCTAGGAGAAGTACAACTCTGAGTTCAAAACCTGCGGAGGGTGGTTTGGGGACCTTGTAGCAGGTAGTGTACAATGTCTCTGTATTCAGTGTGGTTGGTTCTGCACAAAGCTTTCCCCACTATAATCAAATCATATGTGCTGGTGTCTGGGTGTCGGTTCCTAGGAACTCAGCTGCTTGACCCTCACACGTCGAACACGACGGGAGAGTCCACCATCCACCATATATATAAATATATATATATATATATATATATATATATATATATATATATATATATATATATATCCTATATTTTGGTAGCATGTTATCATTGAAACATGTTTCCTTGAATAATTTAGACAAGTTTTGTCTACTTATTTTCAATTGGTTCCTTTCATATTCACGGACAGGCTTTTAGTTGTCATTATTAAAGAAAGAGAGAAAATTACCGTGTTGATACATATTATTTATCCCGAGTACTTTTTCTTTTCAGGGTAAATATTGTAGTGTACATCATTTTCGTAGACAAATTGCTGAAAGTTATTTTTTTTTACACGTGAAATGTAGAAAACTGAGATTAGTGCAATTAGCTTGAGTAACGCTTCAGGGGAGGTAACTAAGTTATGAGGTTGTCGAGAGCTTAAAAAATAAAATTATATATATATATATATATATATATATATATATATATATATATATATATATATATATATATATATATATATATATATATATATATATATATATTGCCTCCTCTAATTCTAAACAAGATAAATACTCAGTTGGAAAAGATTAAAGGGAAGCCGTACACATCGCCTCTGCCAGTCAATTGGATTTGCTCATGTTTTTGTGTAAGCCAGACATTTAAAAGAACGTCACTCATCGTAGGGTAACAACAACTATATTTAAAATGGTACATTTTAATTTGAGTTCAACGGCAGGAATCGAACCTGTGTCCCACAAAAGACAGAGGAAAACACAGTTCAGTATAGTTTTAGCTTTACCGACGTGGCTACGAACAGGTCAGGAGGAGAAAGTGTTTTTAAGCAAAATTTCTCCTGTCATAGATCTCTCGAATCCTAACAATTCTCGATTCCAGCCAAAGAGCTCATTTTTTTCCTTTAATAAGATTTCTCGAACTCTCAGGCCGGTAGTTGAAAATAAATAAATATACTGTTTAATAAGCAATGAAGCATTTACACAAATACAAGTATCCACTAAGAAAAACAAAAAAAAAACAACAAAAAAAAGGCTTAAAGTGATAAATACATCTCTCGGATTAATAAATATCCTTCTTTCTATATTCTCTATATATCTATATCTATATCTATCTATCTATCTATCTATATATATATATATATATATATATATATATATATATATATATTCATATATGAAATTAATAAAATTGAGCGAAAATCATGGCACACACACTTATAGGTTCGGGTATCGTCCGGTTCATACTTCTTCCAGGTATTTGGAACAGACGCAGAGGTTAAACCTTGTTTCATGTTTAGGCTTGGGTTTCCTTCTGAACCTTTTTTCCTTTTCTTTCCCTTTCAGTAGCCCCTTGCGTCTTAGTAGCATTATCGCTTTGGCTTTGGGTCGTATCGCTTACTCTGTCACCCTCTACCCCAAGTGGCTCTTGGGCCTTGTACAGAGGGCGCATCATTGTACACACACACACACACACATACACACACACACACACACATATATATATATATAGGACAAGCTAAATCTAAAAAAACAACGGTCACCTGTGTAAATGCGAAGCTGTTCAGTAAAATGAATGGAGCACTATGGCTGCTTGTCGTTTGTTTACGTTTGTAAAAACAACAATACGCTAGATTTCGCTGATCCGTTCTGTCGAGTGAAGATGGCTCAGTGGGAGAAGCTCTGACTGACACCAAACCGGTTGGGTCGCGATACGGGCTTGATGCATTCGGTTGTCTAGTCGCTCTGAGGAGCTGTGATACAGCGAAACAGTACTGTCTGCGAATGACATTATATATATATATATATATATATATATATATATATATATATATATATATATATGTGTGTGTGTATATATATATATATATATATATATATATATATATATATATATATATATATATATATATATATATCAGCTGTATTTAGACAGCATGAATTTATCCACACATATATTAAAGTATTATCAATTGACATGGGCTGTCTATTTAACGTTTTATGTTGTCTTTCCAACTTCCGATTAAGATGTTGTATATCAGGATTCTCAACGTTATTCAGGGTAAATCTTTCTACATTCGTGTACTTTCGACAGTCCCTACCGTCGTTATCAAGAATTGTGAATGGTCAGTACGTTAAGTAAGATATATTTGACAAATTCCGGCATTTAAGTGGAATTAAAGCTTTAAGTCGGTTAATGCTAGCGTCATCTACCTCGGTCAAAACATTTATCTTTCTTTCTTGAACAGAAACCTATAATTAATCCGGATTATATTTTGTTATCGTCACGGGTATAAAGATTAACTAGGCTGTTTTAATCTATTAGTTCTTAGTAAATCATGAAATATAATTCATTATTTCTGATTAATTGAGGGTTGCTGATTTATTCTTTGTTTTGTCAATTTGATTACAGATTCGTTAATATTAATCGATAATATACCTTATTACACAAAATGCACCATTCATTCTTATATATAAATAATCGAGTCAAAGCACAACACACCTGACCTGAAGATTGCGTTGAAGCATGAAACAGACGACCGTCGCTTCGTGTTGACCACAGTGTCCACTTATATATATATGTATATATATATGAAGAAATATAGTTTTAAGGTGTGCTATATTTATGAGATAAAGTGCACAATATCAGAGATAGAGCGTATGTAAATCTAAATATAAAAGTGAACATTGAAGCCAACGCTCATAGTCTACAGGCTGTTTCAGGCGGCCTGGCGATTGCGTCCAGCTTAAAACAGCATGTCGCCTCTGAATGTTGACTTCAATGCTCACTTTTGTATTTATATTTATATATATATATATATATATATATACATACACACACAAACACACAAACATATATATATATATATATATATATATATATATATATATATATATATATATATATATATATATATATATATATATATGTATGTACATATATACATATATACATATATATATATATGTGACTGGTGAAAGAAATATATAACCGATTATAAGATGACTAATTAAGTCTTATCCTTATTATTTATTTATTTATCTTGCTCTGTATATAAATTAATACATTGATCTTTTATCACGTAGTTAACTTTTTAATATGTTTATATTGAAAAAGACATCATTTACATAATTACTACCATATATATATATATATATATATATATATATATATATATATATATATATATATATATATATATATATATATATAAAATATTCGAACAAATTATGTCATAAGGAAATTTGTGAAAATCAGTTAGATATTTTATTTCTTTGTTTCATAGTTTTCTGTGCAGGAGCATCATCTGGACAACAGAAAACAATTTTAAAGAATGAATTCATTACCATGACGACCTTGACACTTAGGAATGCAATAGTTAATTTGAAAAGAATTAACAGTTAATTAAATATATTTTTGAACAAATTCATTAGTTTTTTTTACATAGGGGAATGTTAACAAAATAGAAATAGTGATTGGATAATGGAAAAAATTTGGGCGAGAAAAATAAAGCGCGTATCTCCCCCATCCCACAAAAATATTATGATATTTTATAAGTAAAAACAGAACTTAATTATGAATCATAGTTACAATCTGCATTGTGCTGTTTAACGATATCTACTATTTTTTTTAATCGAACTGAATCTTGCTATCATGGCGTGTCCATGATTTCTCGATGAGGCAGGTCTGTTTAATGTTTCTTACACTTTTCCAGTAACCGGGTGAAACCTCTGAGGAAACTGTCAAAGGTTCATCATATTTTTTATTCAACTTCTTTCGAATATCTTTAATTCTTGATAATTTATCAGATATGGTCAAAATACTCAAATACATTATGAGCTTTGATTCGTTTCTACATAAACCTATTCCGGATATGTGACAACCGTGCACAAACGAGTAAATACAATAAAAGATTTGTTAAAACTTTTGCCAGTGGATTTTAATAATAAAACTTGATAAAATAATTCTTGCTGTGCAATAATCGATTATACACATATACACCCCCCATATATATATATATATATATATATATATATATATATATATATATATTAGTAAAGTTAATGATATAAAATAGCGAAATCCCTTCGCAAACAAAATTTTAAAGGTGCATTAACCTAAAAATCACTCGATGAATGTTATGATCCTTGTTTTTTTTTAAATTATAAGCTGTATATGGTCTTTACTTAATACGCAAGTACTTTCGACTGTACATTCAGTCATCTTCAGGCAGGGAAATTGTTTTGTTTTTGTTAAAATTCCTGTAGCATCCGAAACGAAAAAAATATAATCCGAATCGAAATAGGTTTTTTTTAAATGTGTTATCGGTAACGAATACAAACTTTCGGAGCGTGCAGTCGCAACGCTAAGGTTTAATTTTTTTATAATTTTTAAAAACAAGGATCATAACATTCATCGAGTGGGTTATTGCACCTTTAAAATTTTGTTACCGAAGGGATTTCATTAGCGAAGGGATTTCATTAGCGAAGGGATTTCGCCATTTTATATGATTAACTTTACTAATCTAATTTTGTATGAATGATTCATTGTAATATAAATTGAAGTGCACCGCATATTTGATATATATATATATATATATATATATATATATATATATATATATATATATATATATATATATATTTTAAATTGACAAATTTACTTAGTGTGCGTATATATATATATATATATATATATATATATATATATATATATATATATATATATATCCTGGGTGCCTCAAAAGAAGACAGTAGACACTTTTAATAAATTGCTAAAAGTTATATAAGCAATTGAGTTTACTATCTTTACCATCATCAAAAGGGTCATTGCAGTTTTATTTGCTAGACTTGACATCATGTTCCAACGCCTTGAAGACTTGCTATATACCTTCATCTGAGCGACTTCATTTTCGACAAAATTCAACCATCTCCGGACGCAGGCATCTACAACATTTCGCAGCATGTCTTCTCCGACCAGAGAGATGAAAAATAGACTCGTCGCTGAACCATAATTTTTCTATTAAAACCTGTTTTTGGTAATGGTAGAGGAGTGATTCACACATTTCCCCACGATCATCATAATCTTTCGCTTGAAGCGTTTGAACAACCTGAAGTCGTGACGGGTAGAGCTTTATCACTTTCCCAAGTTTCCACTGAATAGTGCTTTTGTTGATACTAAGTTCTATTGAAGCTTTCTGGTTGGACTTTTCCTGACTTTGCGCGAACGCCTGCTTCAGGGGTTCAGTGTTTTCGTCAGTGGTGGTAGTAGCAGGCTATCCATTGAATAGCTTGTCAAAGACAACCTGTTTTGAGAAATTTGCTATGGATATCGTAATTTTTACGAGAATTGTGATGGTCACAAAGTGTTCTAAACTCGAGCTGAAGTGCAGTCAGGGACTGAAGAACTTCTTTCCAGGCGGCAATTTTGCAACACAGCTCCACTGTCAACTAGCGGGCCATGGGCAAGGGAATGAGACGCTAACAAAAACTTCAAAGGATAAACTGTCTAGTGCCGATAGCCACACGTCTCACCGAATGATACCTAAAATAAAACAGAACTGTATAGTGACATTTGGAAGACACTATCTATCTATCTATCTATGTATCTATCTATCTATACTACGAGAGCAGCGCCACACGACAACACTAGAGTGTTTTGGTGATACGGACTTCGTTATGTGACATGCGTGATACACGCTTAGGCGATCATGTATCTTTCGATACATGATTGACGAGGCAGATTTTTTCCCGCAGTAGGTTGCCATTTCTTTTTGCAATAGAACGTTTGCTATCCAAGTTTACAGAACCCGGTCTGTCCATTTACTTACCAAAGCTGGAGAGAGAAGAATAGGATTCATACGTTTCCCAAGGTATCAGCACGTAAGTGAATGTAATGAATTTGACTGGAATTCGAACTCGGTTCTCCGATTCCTCAATCCGAGCCACTGCAGGTTTTATATATCACTGCATATTTACCCATTCAGGACAGAATGAGCCTTTGTATTGCATAAAATATTGGAAAAAAAAATCTTGTTTAGAGGCTTTTATTTCCTGTTTTCAGCTTTCTTCAGCCTTTGATAACACCATAAAAGGTGAAAGAAAAACTAGTCGAGAGATAGTAATGAAGAGAGAAGAATGAAAAAAGAAATAATGAAAAAAGAAAGAAAATATTGAAGAAAGAAGAGTTCGATAAAGAAAAACTAGAAAAACAAAAAAGTACACAAAAAAAGAAACAAAAATGAATGTAAGAATGAAGAGTATCGAGTAGATAAACCTGCACATGAAAAATGAATGAAGAAAGGAGAATTTAGGAAGGAAATATGAATGAAGTGACAAGTGTTAGACAAGGAAAGAAACAAAGAAAGGATCGTGAAAGGATGACAAATATATTCATAGACAAAGAACAGTTCGACAAGACAAAGAAAGGAAGGGTGGAAATGAGGAAGGAAGGAAGGAAGGAACGAACGAGCTGGGAAGTTTATGTTTACATAGGTTTTGGCGTGGGGGGTATTTTCTTTGGTCCGGCTGTGGCCTGATCCCAAGGGTGACGGATTCATGTGGTCGGAATGTATACGATATCTGAGTACTCGATTTCGAACATGGCCACTTTCTTAAATTATTAATTACTGATTTTTTTCAAGAGATCGAATATGGCTTCTTAAAATTGCATTTGTTTTGGTAACAAATAGATAAATGCGGCCTACATGTTCGGTGTCATTCCTGGCTACAGCTTGCCGTAGAATGCTTCTGATCTGGGGAAAAAAAGATAGCTTTTAAAGCTAGCGTACATGTTAGGTTTTGCTGGTTAATTTCAGACAATGTTGTTAACTATGGCGCTTCATTTGGTTAACAAGACCTGATCTGTGGAGAAAAAATTGTCTCTTGAATTCTTTGTCAGGAATATTCCCAATTTACAGACACACACTCACACGCATATATATATAAATATAAATATATATATTATTTAATCTAAATAAAAAACAGACCACTTTAAGGTTCCATCGTTATAATTTATTTCACCAGAGATTAAATATATATATTATATATATATATATATATATATATTTATATATATATATATGGAATCACCCCGTTTTTATTTTAAACATTGTTTATTATGTCTATCGGTCTGCGCACTCGAAAAAACATATAAAAGAGAATGGGATCTTTTTTCTATTAAGTTTCCTCAAGTAAGCAAGCTGATTGACATAATAGTGTTTAAAATAAAAAGAGGGCGTCCATTTCCAACACCGGTATTCACAAAAAATAACGACTGAAGTAATAAAATATCCGATACATACATACTAAATATAACATCAATCAGCTAAGTGACATTTTATATTTGCATTAAATATATATATATATACATATATATATCGCTCGTCCTCCGACAGAAATCGAACCTGTATCCTATACGGAACTGTCATATAACCTGACGCGCCTTAACCGTTTCGGCCACAGAGGTGCGTTCGGTTAGCAAGGTCGATTTTACTGTCTTTAAACTTTAATCTTCCAGGATCATGGCGTATCAAATGTAAACAAATGACGTCACACATTATGAAATGGACAAAGTCCGACAATTATTTTAAGACATTTTCATGTTTATACATTCTTTTTATAGATACAAATATTTAAGTAAATGCTTTGTTTTGTAATAAACAATATTAAACAACATTTACCGGCCTGAATGTCCGAGAAATTTTCATAGAAAATTTTCGTCCTCCGACAGGAATCGAACCTGTATCCTATACGGAACCGTCATATAGCCTGACGTGCTTTAACCGTTTCTATGAAATCGCTAATAAGCAAAGCCAACAAAGCCAAGAGACTTGAATGGGCTCACTATTATAAAAATTTCACCGTAGAAGACTGGAAGAATGTTCTCTTCTCCGATGAAACGAAATTTGAGCTAAATTCAAAGGATAAGGTGAGTCACTTTTATCGAACAGCACTATATATATATATATATATATATATATATATATATATATATATATATATATATATATATATATATATATATATATATATATATATATATATATATATATATATATATATATATATGGGGGGGGGTTGTCCGGGATTAACAGTAAAATGGTCCAAATCATGTAAAAGAAAAATTGTCCATTTGTTAAATTAAGCTCTGAACCGTTGTATCTTAGGAATGATTAAAGATATCTTACTGGATTTCTCCGAGTTTTTTTATAACAATATTTGACTCTAATTTGAACAATAAGTATGTATAATTACTCTCTAAGTTTAACAGAAGTATAATGATGAGATGGAGTATAAACGAAAATGAGATGTTCATCATTGATTAAACATAGCTAAGGATCGGAAGCTCACGAAGGATTGAACTTATCTTCATATATATATATATATATATATATATATATATATATATATATATATATATATATATATATATATATATATTTAATTCCAGGATCATTTTCAAATTTATCCCCGACGAGCTTCGCCCACTCGAAACAAGTAACTTTCAGTTCTGGAATTATAATGTACCTCACAGTTTTCACGTACGATTTCATTTTCATGTCTTTTTTATTGCTCTTTGGACTGTCATAGCTGAAACTCATCTCTTATGTGCCAAATGTCTTATGAAGTAAGTTGAATGTTTTCTAATTGATCTCTTCGGCTCTAAATCGAAATGATGATCCCTCTTCCTTTTTTGACCTCCTGATCCTTTTTCCCTCTATACTGTTCCCTCTTTTTAATCTTATTCAGCGTTCTTTTAATGGTTCTTGAATGGACTTTGAAAATGGAAGCCAGAGTGTCAATGTTGGTACCATTACTGAAATCCTGAATAATATTTTCCTTTCACCATTGCTCAGTTGGGAAGACAGTAGGTCTTACACATATCAATTTTAAACTGTTCTCTTTTTAGCAGAGCAACTAAAATGGATTTTCAGTGATTCTTACAACAAATAGTGTCAACATAGCTAAAAGTCTTATCTGGAAATCTGGAAAAAAGAATCTCAATTAGTTTAGTCGTTTTCTATATATTAAACTTTTTTGGGATGGATAATTACGCTGTTACACAATTTGGACAATTTTGCTCTTGCACTCTGTATATATATATATATATATATATATATATATATATATATATATATATATATGATAGAAATTAGGAGGATTTGAGATAATTATAATTAAGTAATTCATCGAGTCTAGAAGAAACTTCATTCAACAGAATACAGAAAGCACTGGACGGCCGTTTCGTCCTATATTTGGGACTCATCAGCAGTGCGCATCCACTACCGAGAATTGAAACACGTAACTGTCCGGGTTTCAATTCTCGATAATGGATGCGCACTGCTGATGAGTCCCAAATATAGGACGAAACGACCGTCCAGTGCTTTCTGCATTCTGTTAGGTTTCTTTTAGACTCGATGAATTACTTAATTATATATATATATATATATATATATATATATATATATATATATATATATATATATATATATATATATATATATATATATATATATATATATGTATGTATGTAGGCACGGTAGAATAATCGGACAGCCAAGTTCGAATTTCAGTCGAGTTCATAATATTTACTGACGTGCTAATACTCCTGGAAAAGGTACGAATGCGTCTCTTCTCTCTCAAGTTATGGGGAAAATAACGAAATATATTGAATCATATAACCTTGGGTACCAACTGGTTTAGGAAAAGTAAAACATTAAATTCAAGACCAGCATGGAGAGGCTTGGACTTCGTCAAGTATTCACCACTGCTACTATGGCTGCATTGCATACGGTGCTCCTAACAACCTAATGGGACATGGAGTCTCTTGATATATCTGTGTTTATACAAATTAGTGCTTCGATAGCTATATTTATTGCCTAAAATAATCAATGGCACTTGAATAGATAATGCTTCTCTGTCAAATTTTTCAAAAATCGGTTTGAAATTTTTTTTTATTTTGATGTAGTTATAGGTGTCTGTTTATATTCTTGTGTTTTTTTTCTACTACGCATGTCACACTATTCCCTCAATTCAGTGTATTCGGCTCAACGTGACACGAAACCCTGCCGTACATGGACACCCTTAGTGGGAATGAAAACTGCCAGAGAGAACGAAAAGAAGCGTTAAAGAAGAAACAGTTGTTCCTTGGCGGCGAAATTTCTATTGCAGCCGTCGTCCATTTCAGTCAACAAATCGAATTATTCAAATAGTGCTGTTTTGGACAAGGCCTATAATGCATAACGTGGTCGCAGGTTGGGATGAGAATAAAGTACAGATGCAGAAAGCAAGGAAGAATTAAAGCTGGATGGGTCGATGAAAATTGGTGAGAAAAAATGAGAAAGGGATGTGTGCCTTTATGCCTAGATTTCTTTTGTTCTGGTTTGTATTTTTTCTTTTTGCCTTCATTTCTTTCTTTCTTTCTTTCTTTCTTTCTTTCTTTGTCTTTCGAACTGTTCTTTGTCTATGAATACAGTTTTCTTACTTTTACGATGTTTTCTTGGTTTCTTTCCTTGTCTAACTCTTGTCGCTTCATTCATTTTTCCTTCTAAATTCTCTTTTCATTCATTTTTCATATGCAGGTTTATCTATTCGTCACTCTTCATTCTTACATTCTTTGTTTCTTTTTCTTCTTTTTTGTTTTTATAATTTGTCTTTATCGAACACTTCTTTATTCATTATTTTCTTTCATTTTCATTCTTTATTTTTATTCTTTCTTTCTTAATTCTTCTCTCTTCATTAGTATTTCTCATCTAGTTTTTCTCTCACCGTATATTGTTGTCTTCTTTCTTTTGTAAACTCTTTCTTTATTATCTCATTCATGTAGTCATTCTCTTTCTTTTTCCTTTTTTGTTTTCTTTCTGTTTTTTTTTATTTTTCGAAATACATCCTTAATTGTTATCGTTTGACGTTGTTGTTGTTCCTTTGTCCTTCACGAAATTTTCTTCTTTTTTTTTTTCCTAAATTCTTCTTTCTTCGTATATTTCATGTTTTTCCCTCATTACATACTTATTCTTTACATTTGATACATACATTCTTTTTTGTTGAACTTTTCTCATTTCGTTTGTTTGTTTGTTTCTTGTTTTTTTTCTTTCTTTCTTTCTTTCTTCTCGGCCGTTTCTTCATTTCTTTCTGTCTTTTGTTTTCTTTGTCGAACAATTTTCACTTCATTTTTCTTTCTTTCTTTGTTAAACGATTCTAACTTCTGACTACTTTCTTCTTTCTTTATATCTTTGTCGAAATCGTCCCACTTAAATTCTCCCGTCTTCTTTCTTTCTTTCTTTCTTTGTCGTATTCTTTTCACTTCATTTCTTTCATAAAATTTTTCTCATTTCGTTTGTTTCTTTTGTTTCTTTCTTACTTTAGTTTTTTTCTTTCTTTCTAACTTATGTTGTCAAACTAATTTCAATAGATGTCCTTCCTTATTTGTTGAATTATTCTGACCTCATTCCTCTCTTCCTTTCTATCTTTGTTGAAACTATAAAATCTTCTTTCTTTCTTTCTTTGTCGAAATCTTCTCATTCCATTTCTTCGTTTCTTTCTTTCTTTTTTTAAATATTTTCACATCCTTTCTTTCTTTCTTTATTTATTTAAACCTTTTCACTTCGTTTACTCTTTCTTCACTTCTTTCTTTCTTTATTGAAATCTTCTCACATCCTTTCTTTCTTTCTTTCTTTCTTTTTGTGGACTCAAAACACGACAGACTCCGAAGAAAAGGAAAAGAATAAAGCAGCAAAGGCTGGCAAAAATGATAACAATAAACATCATCGTAAAAGAATCGTGAACAAATATAAACACAATCGTAAACTAAGCCAAACACAAGCTAAAAAAAAAGCAATCAAATAAAAATAATCGCCCGTTTAGAGTAAATGAAATTTACGATGTTTAAATTGCTGTGTATGATTGCATTATGACGATAAATGGAAAAATTAATAGATATGAGAGACACGCCGCTTGGGGCCATTTTTGTTCCTTCGCCTTTTTTTTATTTATTTATTTTTTCTCTTCTTGGTAGGCATCGGGATGATGAACGGACTGGTGTTGGCGAGGCGGTCGAATAGAAAGCTGGGACGTGGCAAATGAAGCGACCCACCAAGACGCTTCAACCATCGACCAATCAATCCATCCAGTCACTTGGGGAGAAAAAAAGAACAGTACCTGAGGTGGCGGTGGTGGCGGGTGGGGGTGGCGTAAAGACAAAGTTTATAATGCCGTCGCGATTCATTTAGTCGTCCGAACAAATAAAAGAGCGAAAAGGCGTTTGGCCTTTCTAAAACGCCCTTCGTAATTTCATCAGCCGGAGCGATTATGTCAGAATGGGATATTTTTTTTTAAAGATGTTGGTTCAAGAGAGATTTTGCTTAATCGCTTTCCTTTACGAAAACGCCTAATTTTGTCATCCTTTCTCTTGCACTATCTATCTACACACACACACATGCACACACGTACAATCTCTCCCTCTCTCTCTCTCTCTCTCTCTCTCTATATATATATATATATATATATATATATATATATATATATATATATACATATATATATATATATATAAATTTATATATATTTATAAATATTTAAAATGAAGTGTTAATGCGAATATGAAGTCTGTCAGAAAGCTGATTGGTGTTACGCTCATCGTTCCGACTCTAGGGTTTCGTAGACTCTACGTAGACTCTCTAGCAATCAAACCGTCCTTTCCCTAGGGGATTTTTATTGTTATTTAATTACGGCTCTGTTTAATAACATTGAGTACTCAGATTGTTTGGTACGTTAAATTTAATCATTTTAGCAATTTTAGTTATGTTTTTTAAATTACTCATAATTACAAATGTATATATATATATGTGCGTGTGTGTGTGTGTTTTGTGTGTGAAAGCATATATATATATATATATATATATATATATATTACGTCTAAAATTATATTCAGTTGAAATGGTATATTGTAATTTTGCTGAAAAATATTTTTATGCCAATATATATATATATATATATATATATATATATATATATATATATATATATGTATATATATATAGGGAGAGAGAGAGAGTGAGAGAGAGAGAGAAAGTGAGAGAGATACTACATATCTTAGAATCTGAATATATTGGAAAATCTAATTGTGGGTTATAGGTACATGTATATAAATGACTCCACCGTCTTTTTCAGAGGATGAGAGCCCAGCTGCTCCGTTCTTGGAACAGCCAGACTAACCGCACATATATATGGTTACTACAAACATTTAAGAATTGTGTTACTATACTCGTAGTTTATTTTGGGTCGCAATTCTCTGATATAAATGGCTTTCAGAATTTTAAGTCTTTGTTTATTATTACCTTGATTAAGCGTTGATGTGTTTTCGACTATTATCTTTCTAAATAGTGCATGTGGTCATGAGTGTTCCTTTAAATGTTCTAAGCTTGAACTATGATCATTCAAGTGAAGCGTAAGCCTTCTAGTCATCTTCGTAGTTGTAAAATGTTTGTAGCAGCAAAGAATTATATAAAAAATACTAGATTAACATACTACAATTAAAAAAAAAAACATTTAAAAAATGTTTTTATCATTTAAATAAATCGCATAAGTTACCTCCCTTGTATAGAGGTAAATCATATTTTGATTTTACGGTGTTAACACATCCATAGATATGCAACCCCTGAAGATGGTCTGAGATGCGATTGAATGTACTTGAGTAAAAAAAAAAATATTTGAAAAAAATTTAGGAATTTTTCTTAATCAAATTTCTACAGTGACCAAGAAATTTATTTATTCGTGGAATTGAAAGTAAAATAAATAAACATAATACGTCTGAATTATTTAAGAAAACACGCTTGAATATATATATATATATATATATATATATATATATATATATATATGAATATATACTGGTAAGGAAGAAGTAAACTAGTAATATTCACATCATTTTTCTTTCCTTTAATAAATGTATACTGTTTAAATTGTGATCAGATTATTATGATTTGGGATGGACGTAGTTGCTGCACCTCTTCAAAAACAAGACGGAATGAATTTAACCATTTTATTTTTTTACTTTTCAACATATTTGTGGAAAGTAATAATTCTTTTAGGAAAGGTGAGGTTAGAAAGAAGCCGGGCCGTAGATTTATATTTTGAAACGATGCAATAGCAGCACTTTCGAGAATTTTCTTTCTGAGTTAATTACTATCTCTTTTGAAAAGTGTGACATTTTTTGAGATGGACGTATATACATATATATATATATATATATATATATATATATATATATATATATATATATATATATATATATATTGGGATGGACGTGTATATATATATATATATATATAGAGAGAGAGAGAGAGAGAGATAGATATATATGTTAAAAAACTCAATGATAAAATCAAGTCGGCTGTCATTTATAGATCTGATTTCAGTTTGTAGATTGTCATCGCGTAGTTTATCAATTTGACGGATTTTATTATTTTTCTCCCGTGACCCTTAGGGACGTAGGAGCACCATGTGTACTGCAGCCGCAGTAGAAGTTGTGTTTCTTGGGCAAGATAGCCTGACGAATCCTAACCCTCTCCTGGCCGGTTTTGATTTAAGAGTTTTTCTTCCTTCTAGACCGATTGCCACCCAAGGCTATGGAACCCATTCTCCCCTGTTATTTACTCAAAGTTGAGGGGAGAAGAAAAGGATTCATACCTTTCCCAAGTGTATTAACACGTAAGTGAATGTCATGGGTCCGATTGGAAATCGAAGTCTTAACATTTAAAATTTTCCACCGCGTCAAAACCTTGTTTATGAAGATGGCCGTATCATTCTCACCTGCACTTATTCCAGACTGAGTTAGAAGAGCGTCGTATGTCTTTTCCGAAAACACTCTGAGGCAAGTAGGAACCCGTTGTCTTTCTGTGGGCTTTGAAACAATGGAAATGTCATTTAAATCTGAAAGTTTAACCAGTCTTTCAGATTCAAAACGATATAACTGTTTAAGATGTCCCCATTTTGCTACCCATTTCACGCCACTATCATCAAAGACTAGTTCTGTCTTTTTGTGAGCCACAAATTGTGAATATCTTTCAACAGATGAACATAATCACAAAGCAAATATTTATTTTCTTCAGTTAACCAAGATTTTTCGGGGCGTGTGGGATACAATTTTAAAAAGCTTCATTTTCTCGGTTGACATCACATATCATAGCCTCTACCTCAGCTGGTACAGAGGTAATGGCCTGAACTGTTAACTCAATTTGTTCAAATAAAAAGGCTGATTTTAATTTTGAAATTGAAATCAATCTTGTAAGAAATTTTGGACCCCTATCAAGACATGTCAACATTATACCAAGTACTGTCTAAGCAAGAACAGATGGATTGTCAACTGACTTACCAAATAATTGTTTGTCATGGTATAGTAGAATTTTCTTGACATTAACTTCATCAGGGAGAATTATGCAACCTTTTTGACTGGCATTAAGGGTATTAAATACACATGTCAAAATTTGTTTTCATTAGTTTTGAAACTTTTGATGTCATCCTTCTTAATGTTATTATGATGACAATAATTGAAAAATCTTGTCTTAATCTGTTATACCATGGCCATGATCTATTATACAATGACAATACTATATCTGAGCTGTATTTCATTCCAACCATTTGGCGGGGCGGTCATTGCTGAAAAGTGCTGACTCAAGATATCCTTCTTATGATCAAAAACCATAGAATTTAAATATCGGATAGTTTCTCCCAATGTTGACCAAGTATCAACTGTATTTATACGGTTTTCTGACAGGCTGCTAATATAACACTTAACTCCATATCAAAACTTTCAAACCGCAATTTTTTATAAATTATCAACATGAAGAGAGGGATACCATCGATAACTTTCGGCGACTGAACAGTTAAAATATTTTCAGCCAAAA
This sequence comes from Acanthosepion esculentum, assembly GCA_964036315.1. Taxonomy (NCBI): domain Eukaryota; kingdom Metazoa; phylum Mollusca; class Cephalopoda; order Sepiida; family Sepiidae; genus Acanthosepion; species Acanthosepion esculentum. The sequence goes on from OZ038488.1 coordinate 73,192,829, forward strand.
TATGCTACAACTGGAAATACAAAGTCTTTTTGGAGGTTGATTAGACTTTCTTTCAAATTTGTAGAATTAATCTTATAAATTTCTAAAATAACCCATTCATTTCATTATCGATTTGATTTCGAGCAGTACTGGAGGTTTTATTTTTATATATATATATCCCTTTGTACAACAGAGGTTATTGGTATTTGACTCTTTGGCACACGTGGTAGGTTTTTGGGACACATTTTTCCATGAACTTCTATCGTATCAAAATTTAAAGTCCAATGTAGTTGACAAATAACTGTATTGTTTGTAACATTCAGGTTGGCATTTGGAACTGATTTTCTCCATCTTCCTCTCTCATCTTTGTCTTTTGTAAAAACGATAAACTGATATTTTATTCATCTCACACAGAATGTTGTCTTGCTGGCTTCTGTAATTTGTTTTGCAAGCAACGAAAAGACGCTTCCGGGACATCGCTGAAAAGTTGGTAATATTTGAAATGATAGATGAAGCTTCGTATGCACAATTATTTCTTTTACTGCTTCAATTTAGGAGTAACTATTCAAGCCAAATTAATTACACCCTTAATCCCAACTTCCCCCCCCCGCATACGAATAAGTTAAAAACAGAAATTTTAAAGGGTTGCCTTAAACTTGAAAATCCACTTTTAAATTGATTTTTTGTGGATGGGAGTATGCTGGTTTTGAGGTTTTGCAAAATATTACATAATCTTTTATTTAATTATCGAATTAATTAAGTATCTCAATTTCTGGCAATTGTCAACAAAAAATCAGTTACTGCCTTGCTCTCTCCCAGAGTGCCGTTCCTTCAGGCAACACCCCACCACGATTGAAAGGAGTGTCATCATGGCAACACGGAAAGGGATAGGGCTTTGGTTGTTTTTTAGACAAAGCCTAGTGATGGGACAATCCACCCCAGTGCATTTCAGTCTCGGACTTGTGTCAAAAATAAGTTTCGGGCTCAACTTGAGTAAATACATAAATACTTTAGAAGAACCTGAAAAAAAACATGACTGAACAGCATTGTTAATATTTCGTTCACCGCGTTTTTAGAATATATAATTAATTAAATATATTAAATGTTATATGACATCCGATTACGTATTTATGTTTTTTTCATTAATTTAATATTGGCTCTATTTTACGCTTTAAACGAAAATGTAAAAAATGAAATTAAACATTAATATTTGTTTGTTTATTTTTACTTAAAGAAAAACATAACTAATAAAAATATTTCTATGAACGCATTTTTTCTTTAAGAATAACAACAAATATTAGTGAACGAATATTAAACTAACTTTGTGAAATAATAAGGGTAATTTATTTTTAATAAATTTCGAAGTATAAAGTTTAATAACAAGAGTAGAAAAACGTCTTCGAAAAGACGTACGTCTGTTAAAATTAAGAAGGAATTAACCTTATATAATATTATTTATTAATGTAATTTTTTCTTGAATTTTAATAAGTAAATCATTACAGTTTCCTCTATAGCAAAAACGAAATGCGGTAAAAAAGAATCATATTTTGTTTCTTATAGAAACAATTATACAGAACGTAAAAAAGAGAATTCATTTTCGAAGTGTAACTGCTTTTTTGTCAAGAACACTGAATAAAATTTTAACGGAAAAATATTGATTAATAAACTTAAAATTTTAATATAAAAATTTTGAGTCAGTAACTCTATTAAACTAACTTTTTTTTACCATACTTTTTAAAAAATTTAGAAGACCTTGGAAAATTGACTGACCAACAGGATGAATTTCGTTCGCACTCATAATTTTACAATATCAAAAATAAATACGGAATTTAATTATAATTATATATCATTAAATTATATCAATAAATTTATGTAAAAGCATTCTTAAGTGTTTTTTCAGTCACTTTTTAATACAAAAATACATTTGCATCTAATGGTAGAATTTTTAACTAAATTAAAATAGTTCAATGTTTAAAATAAAAAAACAAAAATTACTCATAAAAGAATTAAATTTTATCAATGAATAATTCTTATGAATAACAATATCAAAGACAAAAATTAATACCTTTGTGACCATTGATAAACAAAGGCAATTTATATTAATTTTACATTAATAAATTTGGTAGTAAAAGCAGAAACGTGTAAAAAAAGGCGTCGAAAATTATAAACCTCATGAAAAAAGCGAAGCGCTTATGCTCCTTATTTTTTGAGAAAAACCTAAATAAACTTAAAGTGAAGTGAAGAATGTTAAAGAAGAAGCATAAAATTCAAAGTAACTGGATCCAAATTCCTAAATAGCATTATTGCACAGTGAATTACAGACCCCAAACGTTTGAACACATATGTAGTAGCATCAAGGTAAACAAATTCAGTCCGATGATGTGCTAAAAGACAAAATGCGTCACACGAAAAATTTTCCACCTTGTCATACGCCTTTCCCACTAAATTTTTCTTGAAATATAAACATTTATATATCGTTATGTTTATACACACACACACACACACACACACACACACACACACACACACACATATATATATATATATATATATATATATATATCGTTATCTCATATGTTTATCTATCTATCTATCCATCTATATATATATCATACACACACACACAGACATATATATATATATATATATATATATATATATATATATATATATATATATATCGTTATCTCATATGTTTATCTATCTATCTATATATATATATATCATACACACAGACATATATATATATATATATATATATATCGTTATCTCATATGTTTATCTATCTATCTATCTATATATATATATATCATACACACACACACAGACATTTATATATATATATATATATATATATATATATTCACTTCAGAACAAATTACATATTGTTTTCCTTGATGAAATTCACAGCACATTATGTTAATATTCATTCTTTTATTTTAACGTGACTAATATTAATTTTAGCGAAATAATAAATACAGCTTTTAAGATACAATATATATATATATATATATATATATATATATATATATATATATATATATATATATATGTAGATTGTGTCTTATATATATAATTGAGACTTGGACACCAATCTCTCTTTTGAACACGTTTTGTTAAACAAGACTGAAAACTTTAAAGAATGGTTTTCTTGTTTCAATGGTTTTCAAGTGTTTTCTTTTCTGAAGTTAATGAGTTTAGGAATTGTCCAAATTTGTCCTATTTTCAAGTATTTTATTTCAACTATAATAATAAATGGTGTGAAGGTTATATTATCGAAAGTGTAAACATATTTTTATTTCCAAATATGGCCAGTATATTGCAGCCGTGTTCATAATATATTCTGTTATCGGTTGTTCTTTTCTTTGTATGAATAATAAGAGCTTCCATTAATTTAAAACGATTTACGACAAGTATGGTGCTTATCGATTTGGGCAAAATGTCCTGCTTGTTTTAAATGTGTCCGTATTGAACTCTGGTCATTATGGTGTAGAGACAGTCGGCTTGACAGCCGAGCGGTGGTGAGTACGACATAATTAATAATCATTTAGGTTTTGCCGATATATATATATATATATATATATATATATATTTATATATATATATGTGTGTGTGTGTGTGTGTGTGATGGTGTGTGTATGTGTGTACGTGTGTGTGTATGTGTGTGTGATTAAATATATTTAGAGGAATATATATATGTGTGTATACATATATATATTATGTATAATACATCTAAAATAATGCACACGTACACACTCAACGCGCATCTGCACGTACACACACATATATATGAAGACTGCGTTCAAGTATGAGACTGTCGACATTATGTTTTGACCTCATTGTCCTCTTATATTTGTACACACTGCATCTCTCATAATAATCACTTTTATACTTAAATATAGCCTATATTAAATCTATATTTTAAATCTCTCTCTCTCTCTCTCTCCATTATATATATATATATATATATATATATATATATATATATATATATATATATATATATATATATATATATATATATATATTTCATACAATCGGAATTAAGATACTATTATGTAAATGATCATTTTCAACTTCTAAAATTAAATTCACAGGTTTTTTTCAAACCGTCAATGGATTATAAATTATCGAAATAAAAATGCCCAGACAAGGGAAAGAAAGGAAGGAAGAAAAAAGTGGGAAAAAAAAGATGAAGAATAGAAAGGAAGGGAAGGTAGCAAAAGAAAACAGGAAGTAGTGTAAGTCTTGATATGGGTGGTGGTCAGAGGGACAAGGAAGGGAGAAAGAATGAATGGAGAGAAGAGTTGCCCTATCTATTATTACCCAGTAGTAATCAGACACTAGTTTAGACTTAAAAGAAACCTTCAGAAATTAATGAAAAAAAAAAATCAAATTATATAAAATAATAAGAGATAAACCCAATAATATGAAAGAGAGATAATTAATAAGTAAAGAGTAATAAAATATAATTTTGTGTTAGCCCCACTGCCTTCCCAACTGAGCAACGGTGAGAGGAAAACGATCATTTAGGCATTCGGTAAAGGTACGAATTTCATACTCTGGCTTCCATATCTGAGATGAGGTATTGTAATTATTTATATTATTTAAATTGTTAATACTTTTGTCCTCGTCTTTTATTTTCCTATTCATTACATTTCGACCGTTGTACGCTCCGAGCTTCTTCTATCCACTGGGCAATTGGATAGAAGCGATGGTTGGATCAAATGATTTGACCCAATGAGTTGTGAGATAAATTCTTGGCTACTCCAGTGGTGAAAGAAATCTTGGAGAGTTGAGTTAAAGAAAGATAACCGAGACATCTGGATAAGGCATGGCACGTGAAACAAGAAAAATCTACCCGGATGGACGAAATAAAGTGTTCAGTTCGAAATTCTAATCACCTGAAGAAAGCCGGAGCGTACAATGGCCGAAACGTCGTAAATATAGCAATAAAGATGACGACGACACTCCGAACAATGTAAATAATATGAATAATCTAGCTACCATCTTCAAAGTCTATGCATGTACTGTCAAGAGAACGGCGAATAAGTTTTAAAATAGGAACAATTGAGAGGAAAACTGAATCAGGAGGTCACAACAGGAAGCGGGAACATCATTTTAACTTAAAGATAATGTGATCAATTAGAAAATATCCAACTCAATACATACGGCGTTTGGCACGTGAGACAGGAGTTTCACCTATGACAGTCCAAAAAAGCATTGAAAAAAAGACTTGAAAATAAAATCGTACGTGAAACGTGTGAGGGAGCATGTTACTCCGGGACAGAAAGTTAGAAGGGTAGAGTGGGCAAAGATCATCTTGAATAAGTTGGAAAATGATCCTGAAATAATATATATATATATATATATATATATATATATATATATATATATATGATTTTTTTTCAATCCTTCATGAGCTTCGGATCCTTAGCTATGGTTAATTAATGATGAACATGTCATTTTCGTTTATGATCGATTACATTACGATTATTCATTTAAGCTTGGAGAGTAAATATATATTCTTATTGCAGAAAGTAGAATCAATTATTGTTACAAAAACATCGGAGAATTCAAGTAAGATATGTTTAACCACTTTTAAGATACGACGGTTCAGGGCTTAACCTAAAAATTGAACAGTTTTGGTGTTACACGATTTTTTTTTTAAGCTTATCACCCCAAGCAAGGCTGGAAGCCACTAGCACGCAAGGGGTTACAGAAGGTTTGGAGGAAGAGCAGATAGGAGTGGTAAAGGAGAGGATGTGGGGAAAGATAGTGGATCGATCAAGGCAAGGGGGTTACAGAAGATTTGGAGCGAGAGCAGATAGGAATGAAAGGTGAAAGGATGTGGAGAAGGGAAGTGGATAGATCAAGGCAACTGGAGATCTCGATTGACGTTACACTTAAATAGTTGGAGATTGTATTTGTCAGGGAAACAGGAATAAGGAAGGGAGTTCCACAGGCGAGATGTGCGAGACATGAAGCTATTGGAGTAGAAGAGACGTCTACATCTAACAGTTTCAACGGTGAAGTGGTGGGAACGGGATGCCAGCCTCGTAGGACGTTTAAATTCATGAGGCCTAGGAACCAGCGAAAGTAGCTCATCGGACCAATTACCGTTTGGATTATTTTGCTGTTACCCCCGTTATATATATATATATATATATATATATATATATATATATATATATATATATATATATATATATGCCAAAGTCACCTTCAGAAGTGGTAAACTAACGAAAAATACTGATTTAGACCGTGATATCAACAGCAAGATTAAGGAACTAGACCAAGACGGTACATACAAATAATTAGGAATTAATGAATAAGAAGGAATACAACATTCATTTATGAACAAAAAGATACGAAAAGAATATCGTAGAATAGTGCGTTTGATACTAGAAAGCGAACTAAATGGGACTAATAAAATGAAGCCTATCAACACATTAGCTATACCCGTAGTAACATGCAGCTTCAACATTATTAAATGGAAGCTGAATAACATTAAAAGATTGGATGCTAAAACCAGAAAAATGCTTACCTAAATGAGGAAGTACCATGAATTAGATGTTGATAGACTATATGTACCAAGAGCTTTAGGGGATCGATGTCTAATCTAAAAACTGTAACAATCGGATTGGAAGCCTACCTCACAAAACCAATGACCCTCTCCTACAAATAGTAAAACGCCAAATCCACTGCATCAACAAAGAAGCTGCACTCTTCAAGAAACATCTTAATATACCTGAAACCCTACCAACAAAAAATGAATCGAATACCATCTGTGTCAAACGAGTAAAGCAGAAAGCAAAACAACTTGGCCAAATGAAATTACAATAAAATTGGAAGGATAGCGCGCCGCATGGCAAATACGTAAAAAGAACGAAAGAAGCAGACGTAGAGAAAGAGAATACACATCAGGGAGAAGCACCGGATTGGAAGCCGAGACAGAAGTCCTAATTATTGCAGCTCAGGAGAAAAGCCCCGCAATCAGATCCTCAAACTGTCACATAAACCAGGATGGAACTAACCCGAAATCCAAGATCTGCGGAAAATAGGATGAAACTGTCGACCATATTATCTCAGGATGTCCGGAAGTGGCAAAAAATGAATATACCAGAGACATAACAAGCTAGTGACAAATGTGCACTGGAAGATATGCAAGAAGCACAAAATCGAAACCACTGAGAGATGGTATGAGCGCCAACCAGACATAGTTACTCAAAATAACCATGTTACTATCCTCTGGGACGTGCCAATTGAAACCGACAGGAAAATAAAAGACAATATGCCCGATATTATAAAAACGAGAAATTTAGGAAGCAGTACCATCTGAGAGATACACCTCCATAAACATTATCGAGAATTTGTCCAAATACAAGGAACTGGAGATCAAGCTTAATAGGATGTGAGGGATGAAGACTGAGACTGTACCAATAGTAATCGGAGGTTTGGGCTTCGTGAGAAAAGGAATGGGCACTTTTACTAATAGTGTCCCAGCTAACCTCAACATACAAGTTGCCCAGAAGATCGCCCTATTAGGAACATTCCATATACTAAGAAGAGTGCCATCAATTAAATGTCAATTCTTCCATAGGGCCTAAGGACCATAGTTTGGACTCGGCACTATGGGATACAAAGCAAGAAACATAACAGACAAACAATAATAATAATAGAAGATGTAAATAATAATAATAATAATAATAATAATAATAATAATAATAATAAATACAAGGATCTTGAAAGGGAAATCTAAAAAATGTGGCATATAAGGGCATCAATAATTCCAATGAATCTATTTCTGACCTTAGGTCTCTGTTTGGGACCCGGACGGTAATGTGTATACTACTAATGTGTATCCAAGGAAATAATAATAATAATAATAATACTAATAATAATAATAATATAGAGAATTATGTGTATGCGTTTGCTTATGGGAAAAATAGAAAGAACGGAAAAGCAAAAAAGAAAACAAATGCAATAAGAAAATAATAGCTATAGAAGAGGAAATAGTAAATAAAAAAGAAAGAAAAACAAAGATAAAAAAAAACCTTTTAAAACGAAAATTATATGAAAAAGAAAGAAACATTTGAAAAAAAAACCACAAAAAACACAAACTTGAAAAAAGTGTAGAATAAACAATCGTGGAAGACCGGAATCGAATTTTTTGCAAGATTGTAATGAAAATACAGAAAAGCAAAGAATAAAGTAATTCGATGTAGTAACGAGAAAAATAATAGCGAGTCCTTGGAACTACTTTGGTTGCAAATCGAGAAATACCGCGAAATACCGCGGTAAACAAACAGGGAATTACGAGAGAAAGAAGACGAAAGAAAATGGCATGGGTTTCTCGAAAACGCCAGGGTAATTCTCTCTGCCGTTGGGGAATTCGTTTTATTCATAGATTTATGGCGTTTGTAGGGGAAATGCTTGCCAACTCATTTAGTGTTTTCATCACGGCCATTATTGAGTTGTCTTGAAAACTGAAATAAGCTGAAATAAGACTATTTATTGAATTGCATTAATATATAATGCAAATTAAAGCTCTCCCATTTGTGCTCATATATATATATATATATATATATATATATATATATATATATATAAAGTACGTATCTACAGAAAAACTACTTTTAAATATAGTTACAAGGAATTATTGAATTCAACCTACAGGCTATGTATGTTTAATCCTTATTATGTATTTTCCATTTCACGAATAAGTTGTTGCACGTTCGAATTAACTATGTTACTATCCAGTGTCTAGGATTTTATTACAGTGCTTTCATCAGCCGTACTCATAAAAAATGTTACATTTTTTTAAACGTTATTTTTAGTGGTTACTCGTATTTGAGTAGACGCTACGTTTATTTATTAAATAGTATATTTATTAATTTCGCCTACTGTCCAGAATATTCGAGAAATTCTGCGAGAGAAAAATATGCGCACTCCGGTAGGATTGGAACTTGTGTTCCTTGAGGGGAAACCGTCATTAGATCTGACGTGCTTTGACCTGTCGGCTACAGAGTGTGCCTATGACCAAACAATGCTTAACAATGCCTTTAAACACAGATATTTCTCTGGCACTTGGAATATACGTATCTGTTCATTTTCGTATCCCATCGTAAACAAAGCAATAATAATAACAGGACAACGAAAGTTAAGATGTACTCCGAAATATGTTTTTTTTTAGAAATGTGTTATTGTTAATTGTGAGAAATTTTGGAGCGTGCGGTCGCAACGCTGAGGTTGGATTTTTTAAAATTTTAAATTGTGCGTTTTTGTACTAATATAGTAATATGAGAATTCTTTTGTAGAGGTAGTTTTTCTTTCAGTCAATGTGGCATAAACTAAATTGTTCAATAAATAAATATGCCACATTGACTGAAAAAAAAACTATTATTACCTGGATGTAAAAAAGAAATATCTATTTCCATACGTGAGGATGATTGTATGCACAATCGAAAGCTTGTAATAAAAAACAGACCAAATACAACTGGAATTTATAAACAGGGATCATAACATTCATTTACAGGCTCGAGGTTTATGTATTTTATTAAAAATTGTTTGCGAGAGTGATTCTTGCCATTTATATCATTAACTTCACTATCTGCTTTTTGTATGAATGATTCATGTAATGTAAATTGAACTGCACCACATACTTGATATATATATATATATATAAATATATATATATATATATATATATATATATATATATATATATATATATATATATATATATATATATATATATAAAAGGAAGTTTAGACTTTTTCAAAATTATCTAACTGATCATTCCAAATCTGTCAGAGAAAGAATTGCAGAGACTCATTGTATATAGAGAGTATAGCATTATCTGTTTTACAGTTCTTTCTCTGACAGATTTTGAATGATCGTTTACATTACATTCCATAATTCTGAAAAAGTCTAAACTCATTTTTATTATACATAAAACAGTTGAAACCTAACCTGAACAAAATAAATTATGAAATCTCCACAAATGTTGTTACTGCAATGCTTTGGCCAGTCTCTAGTTTGCATTCTATAAATGACCAATCCATATATATATATATATATATATATATATATATATATATATATATGTTTGTGAATGTGTGCGCGTGCGCGATGGGTAAATTATCGCCATATAATATTTTTCATATCATGCACGGGCTTTGTATATTTTTGATATTGTCGACTGTACCGTATAATAGGGTCAGTTGGGCACCATCTGAGAGAAAAAACCACCGTGACTCAATTTACTTTTCCAGAAATTTGAAGACACCATGCTATACTGTTTGGCATTCGCACCGGAAGCTCCAATACGAACATTTCAGAGTGTTTGGGTGTCAATCTGAGACAGTGCAGAATATTCAGAAAGAGTTGGATGAGTCTAATGGTGATTACGAAGAAACGGCAGCTAGGAAAACTCACTCTGATCGTTCTGAATAATAAGAGAAAAAACTCACGAATATGTTGGTGAGGGCCTCAGACCCAACACAGAGGCGTGGAGGTGATGCTGCCCTGGGTCAAGTGAATGGCTGTTGGAAGACCCTATGTGTGGCAACAGGACATACCCAGGACGCGGATGTATTTTATCGTCTTACCCAGGACGCGGATGCAGTTTATCGTCATACCCAGGGCTCGGATGTAGTTTATCATAATACCGCGGACGCGGTTGTAGTTTATCATCATACCCCGGACGCGGATGTAGTTTATCATCATACCGCGAACGCGGTTGTAGTTTATCTTCTTACCCAGGACGCGGATGTAGTTTATCGTCATACCCAAGACGCGGATGTATTTTATCGTCTTACCCAAGACGCGGATGTAGTTTATCATCATACACCGGACGCGGACGTAGTTTATCATCATACCCCGGAAAGCGGTTGTAGTTTATCTTCTTACCCAGGACGCGGATGTAGTTTATCGTCATACCCAATTCGCAGATGTATTTTATCGTCTTACCCAGGATACGGATGTATTTTATCGTCTTACCAAGGACGCGGATGCAGTTTATCGTCTTACCCTGGGCGCGGATGTATTTTATCCTCATACCCAGGACGCGGATGTAGTTTATCGTCATACCCAGGGCGTGAAAGCAGACATGTATTTCTACCAAAGGATACTGAGAATTTCATGGACGGAACTAGCAAGGAAGGAGGAAGTTTTAAAGAAAATGGCAACAGAAATAACACTTATACACAGAATAGAAAGAGACAATTTAAATTTCTTGGAGACATAATATGGAAAGGGGGGCACCTCGACGTGCTGTAATATTTAGCAATTTCGTCTAGCCAGAACAATTATGTCTGAGTGGTGTTTCCGATCCTCACTCGGTGCCCCATAATTTCGGCCTTGTGCGATATCTAAGTTGCGCCTAGAAAATCAGCGAGGCGACTTGACAAAGTATAATGGTTAACCAGCTTGTCTCGCTAGATCAATTAAGACTGAGTAGTGAGCGAAGATGAAGAAGAGACACGAAGTCACCGAAACGTGGTTCTACAGAATGATGCTGAGGATATCATGGGCCGAACATGTGAGCAACAACGAGGTTTTGGAGATAATTCGAAACAAAGAGGAAACTTATGCTTAACATCAGGAAGAGGCAGTTGAAATTTCTGGGGCACGTAATGAGGAAGGAGGGCTTGGAAATTCTGATACCCACAGGACACATAGAGCGAAAGAAGGACAGAGGCTAGCAACGCATGACATTCTTAATGGACTTGAGCAAATGGATGGCAGAAGAGGGTTTAGGAGAAATAACAAAAAGTCAAAACTTATTAAGGGCTACAAGGGACAGGAGGATATGGTGGTCCGTAATCGTATACGTCCAGAAGGGACATGCCCCATAAAAGAAGAAGTGAGCCTGCAAACTATTGCAACACGTCGAAGAGCTCAAATGAACCTTAGTATAAAAAAAATCTATTGTTACCGCTGCCATCAACCATAGCAATTTGCATACTTCCAGTGAGTCGAGACATCTCATTTGTTTTTATTAGTTAACGACTACCTACTTTGACCTGTTTATACTAGTAGCGATTCCTCGGTAATTATTGCCTCAGCAAATTACATGAGAGGTAAAATAGCGTGTGGATGCCAGGACGTTTCAAGTTACCTCGTCAATACAATCGTATTTGCTTCCTGTCCAAGCCCACTTTTAATATACATTCTGAAATCGCCAAAATTTTTTCCCGCTCGGAACTCTGAACGATTTTTGGCACTAATAAATTATAACCTCATCAAAAACTATGAAAAGAAATTTGGGAAATATCTTTTCTAGATTAATATCCAAGCCACGACATTTGTCAGAATGGAAAAATATCCATTTTTTATTTTGTACAATTTAGAAAATGGGGGGGGGGTCCTAATCATATAAATCTAGTATCAAATTGACCCCCAAGTTTTTAAAGAATTATTTGTAATTAGTTTGCACTTACAATTGCTGTGACGAAAATAGATTCACATAGAGCAGTGCTTCTCAAGATTTTTTTTAGCCTCACCATATTTTACGTGATACAAAGTACATTTTTTAAAAAAAGAGAGAGAATGTTAAAGGGAGATAACCGTGGATTCAAAGTCAGAGCATTATCATTGATAACTCTCTCCTCCAATTTGCGGACCCTAGTTACTAAATTCTTAATACTAGATACAATGCAAAAATATCACAATGATAAAATCGGTCTCATGTATGCAATTACAAGTAATCCATAATAATATTTTAAATTTTGAAATCATATTTATTTTTGGCATATAAATTTTGTGAAGTCGTTTCTATATGTCTTTCAATTATTCCGCCTCACCTGCTATCCTCTTCCGCCACACCTATGAGGCGCACAGCACCGACTGGGAACCACTGTCTTAGATAATCCAAATCTTGAACTCTTTTCGCAGAATATTAGCATTAAGGCGAAGAAATTCAAAATAAATTTAAATAAATTAATAAATACACAGGTAGAGGCAAATGTCACGCATCATAGGTGTTAATGGATAGGTCGAAGAGTTTCTGTTGACTGGTCATCGATGGCACCATTCAACCGTAGAATTTTTCTGTGGGGCAATTTGAAATCAGATCTTTCTCAGAGGCGCCCAAGGAATATTGAAGAACGTAAAGAAAGAATTAAATATAAATGCAGTGAAATGACAGAGGAAACTCTCTTAATTAATCGTGCAGACATAGGACTGAAATGTGCTTTGAAAAAGGAAGACATTTTGAACAGCACATATAACAATTAAATAACTAGTAAATAAAATTTTCATCTCTAATTATACTTTTAATAAAATATCTCTATGGTACGCGAGTTTTATCTCATCCTGTATGTTTCCGTTTATTCTTCAGTTAAAATGAATAATTTTTACTAACTTCCACCCTATATTTACCAAGGGCCTTCGAAAAAAAGCAAATCAAATATCTTAAATATAAGTTAATATAATACAAGATGGCGGAAATTTAAGCTTTAGTGAGAGGAGAAAATGGTAATATTGGTAGATAGAACATCGGGCGTACACAAATATTAATTAAGTAAGCCGAGTTTCAAACTAGTCATTTGTGTGTAAAAATTAATTAGACATAAGTTTTAAAAAAAATAATGGATCGATCTGACACTGGACTTATATTATGAACATGAACCCCACTAGAAAATAATAGAAATTAGTCGTTATAATGATAGACATTGGGATAGATAGATATTAACAGACTGTGATAGATAGATAGATAGATAGATAGATAGATAGATAGATAGATAGATACGAACAGACTGTCAGATAGATAGATAGATACGAACAGACTGTCAGATAGATAGATAGATAGATAGATAGATAGATAGATACGAACAGACTGTCAGATATATATATATATATATATATATATATATATATATATATATATATATATAGATAGATAGATAGATAGATAGATAGATAGATAGATAGATAGATATTTTTGCGAAAAATAAATGTGGCTGGATAATTAGAGCAACAAATGCAGAGATCTTGAGAAAATGTGATAGATAATCATGGAATGGTACGTAGGATCAGACTGGGATGTGCAGATGAGGGCAGAGATCTATTGACAAACATAGAAAGCTGTGAGGAAGGTGGATTTTCAAGTTGGAATTTGTCGGTAGTCAGTTATGAGGGACAGACAAAAATAACCGTTCACACAGAAGAAAATAGATGTTAGACCTCTCGCCTCCACACACAGCCAACACACTAGAAAACACACACACACACACACACACATATTATATATATATATATATATATATATATATATATATATATAATGTAGCAGAACTGAAAAGTTCTCGCCCAAACCAAGAATAGAATCGATAACGTACTAATATTTTCATCTTTTAGTTAGTACTCAGTAAAAATGTGGGGGGGGTGCATATGTATATATGTATATATATATATATATATATATATATATATATATATATATATATATATATATATGCTCAGAAGTTTTTATAATGCTATTGGACTCTACCTTGAGCAATAAGAATGTATTATTATTCAACAAGCTTAACAGTATAATCGTGATTAAATCGATCATAATCGAAAATGACATGTTCATCAATGATTAATCATAGCTAAGGATTGATATAATTTCATATATATATATATATATATATATATATATATATATTTCAGGATCATTTTCAAACTTATTAACGGTGATCTTAGCCTTCTAATCTTCTCTCCTGAAAATAAAAAATGTGCTTCAGATGTTTCATATACGATTTTATTTTCAAGATTTTTTTAACTGTTATTTGGACTGTCATAGCTCCACTCTGACGTGCCAAACGTCCTATGGATTGAGTTGGATCATTTCTAATTGATCTCTTTCGCTCTAAGTTGAAATGATGAACCCTCTTCCTGTTGTGACCTCCTGATCCAGTTTTCCTCACTACTGTTCACTCTTTTTAAAATTTATTCAGCCTTCTCTTGATGGTTCTTGATTGGAGTTTGGAGATGGAAGTCAGAGTATGAATGGTTGTACCATTACTAAAGACCTGAAAGATCTTTTTCCCTCTCACCATTTCTCATTTGGGAAGACAATGGGGCGGAAACAAACGATTTTAACCTGTTCTCTTTCTAGATGAATCACTCAAAATGTTTCTCATTGATTGACGCTACAAAGAGTGTCAAGATGGCTAAATCATTTATCTGAAAACCTGTACAAATAAACTCAATGTGATTATTGACTTTATTTTTTAGATATTAATAATTTTTATGGGATGGACAATTATGCTATAACGACAATTTTGTTGTTACATTCGGTATATTATATATATATATATATATATATATATATATATATATATATATATATATATATATATATATATGAACTAGCAGCATGGCCCGGCGTTGTCCGTGCTTGATTAAAAAATCGTACAACTCATACACCAATCGATATCACTTAAAAATATTTGCCCTTCCTTGCTTTTAAAGGAGTGCCCTTTGCAATGGTGATGTTGCTACTTCTTGCCTATCTCACACAGCGAATTTTTTCTAAGCTCTAAACTAAACATTAAATCTGTTACGAAAAAAGAACTGAACAAAATGAACACAAAACGATCAGCTTTAAGAAAGGACTCGTAACTGGAAAAACCGATTGAAAAAAGAATGTTAACAACTGATACTTTTACACCCAACCCAGTTGCTAGTTAGCATTCGTGTCAGTCGACTGTTGGCTCTCACGCTGGCCAATAGAATCTTCCTGCCTATTCGTGGCAGCCAGCTATAGGCTCTCACTCTGGACAGTAGAAAATGGCAGCAAACTACATGAAAACTGCCATAGAAGCAGGAAAAAATCGATTATTTCCACTATCGATGGGAGTTGGGAAATGCAACGTCAGTCTTGGCCTCTTTACTAACTTGGAGAATGTGCATGTAAATTTTGGTGCAAATCCGTCGAAAATTGCCGCCGTGCATTCGTTACACACACACACGCACACACACACACACACACACACACACACACACACACACACACACACACATACACACACACATCCTGCCTTTTATAAATAGAGATAAAAACAAAAGGGCAATTTATCGTAGCGTTATCCAATGAGTGATATTATCAAGACAAATGCAAATTAACAAAGGTGATGGCTAAAATCAGCTTTTTGTCTTTATTCATATCGTCCTTTTAAAGATATGAGCTTTCTTAAACAAAAACAGACTATCATTATTGACATGCCTGTGTATTGTTTAATATATTGTAATGTAATTGTCATCTTTGATGATAGCTTATGTAAGCCGAAAGCTTAGATAGGATTAGAAAAACATGTATCAATATGGTGATTTTCTTTCGTCTTTCAATGATAATGTTATTAAGCTTATCAGACGATATGAAAGGAATTTGCATGAATAGACAAAACTTGTCTATATTTTCAATGAAACATGCATCAATATATATATGTGTGTGTGTTTGTGTGTGTGTGTGTGTGTGTGTGTGTGTGTGTTGAATTAACTGAATACGTTCCTTTTTTATTTCTCTGTCATAAACTTGATTAAAACTTTTTGCAAACTTATTGAAAGAAATGTCAGTCAGTTATGTGCCACATGCATGGACGATTATGTATCTTTCGATACATGACTGACAATACAGAAGATTTTTCCGGCAGTAGGTTGCCATTTCTTTTTACGGTAGACTGGCTAAAGAACCTACTCTGTCCCGCTATTCAACGCATAGAGGAGAAGGGATGGATCCAAACCTTACACAAGGATATCTGTGCGTAAGTGAATATAACGAATTCGACTGGGATTCGAACTCAGCTCTCCGAGTTCTCAATCCGAGCCGATACGATAACGCACAATTACAGAAATATAGAAAGAAATATAAATTTAAACACATAAACATACACACACACACATATACATACATACATACATACATACATATGATATAATGATATATAATTTTGTATATCAACGAGAGACGCAGGTAGTTTAAACATTTTTTTCTCTCAAAAATACTTTAAAAAATTTGAATCAACCGGCGTCTCTCGTTTCGTGCGAGTCGCGCTTATTAATTTGGATTAGTCCAAGACATTTAACAGCGCTGATATCAGTACCTGGTTGCTGTCCTGTAGGCCGCCGGATTCGAACACGATTTCTGCAAGTGGATCAGCCTCCTGTATTGCCCTTCCAGTGCTGTGGTACAGGTAAACAGGTGATCTTTTGCGCTGTCTCGGTCGGTCCGACGGTTGCCCACTGTCGTCCGTAATTTATGCTTTGGCGTTGGAGCCCCTCCTTCGCCGGCTGAAGGGCAGGGCGTGCAGTTCGGCCCTACGCGTAATCGCTGTTTTCCTTGGTAGAGGTTGTGCCCGGGTTTCTGCGTACGCCGATGACGTATCCATTTTCGTGTCGCGACATTAAGGTGGTACAGAAGGCACTTGAACTGTGCAAGAAGGTGACAGGGGCCAAGATTAACCGTAATAAGTCTTCCGGCTTGCGGTGAGGTGCCTGGAAGGAGAACACGCTTCCGGAAACTCAAACACGTAAATAATGTTGTATAAAATATCGATTGAAATATTATATACAGTGACGTGCAAAAGTTTTGGGATAACTACGTATAATGATTATACACTTTTATTTTATTAAAAAGTTATTATTGTTTAGCAATATGATTTTAAAAGTTACGTTTGTGGACATTTAT
>OZ038488.1:73215487-73270487 GCA_964036315.1 Acanthosepion esculentum
CATCATCCCAAAGCTGATGTTGATGGTCTGTATGTGCCCAGATCCGAAGGAGACAGAGGATTAGTTCAACTAGAACTGTCCTACAAAACTACAACAATTGGCGTTCAAAGATACCTGGAAATCACAGAAACGATGGCAAGATAAGCCGCTTTATAGTCAGTACACTGCCCGTACCAGACAAGCTGACGTAGAAAGCCCCGTACACATCAGTGGTTACGTAGTACAGGGTTAAAAGCTGACAGCGAAGGTTTTATGCTTTCTGCACAGGGCCAATGCTTGCTGAATAGAAATTACCAAGCACATATTGGGATAACACAAAATGCGGATTCTGTGATAAATATTCAGAAACAGCTGATAATTCTTTTTTTATCAGGTCGTATCAACATGACAGTGTGATCCAATATCTGCACTAGACAATAGACAACTTCTCACGGAAATGAAACTGCAAGAAACTAGTATGAAAATCACCCAGTGCCGATTACACAGATAGGATCTATAACAATTTTATGGGACTTTACAATGGACACAAATCCCTAGCTAATACATGTTTGCTTAAAATGGCTGTCAAGGTACTTCTATTAAGTTTGTTATTGACCTTTCTTGTGTGCGACAACTTTTTCGGATTTAGTGCCTGTAGTAATTGTCGAAAAGATTGTAATTTCAGAGTGACTTCGACTTATCAATTAGCCGTTTTCGTGGATTTGGGTTCTGCTATTGTAAAAGGTCTAAAAGTGCTATTGTATACGGTGAATAAGTTGCTGAAAGACAGACATATTTTCAGTTTCAGAATAGATGTACATTGTGACTGTGTTCATTCTTAATATTGTTAAAGTTTGCAAAAGTCTTTTTGATTGTATCTTGGATTGTACATTTATTAGGGTCTACCGTAAACTTTACACTTAACATAAAAACCAAGAATTTACGGACAGATGTTCATATGGACTTTTGTCCTTGTTTTGATGTAAGGAACACGCCCCAATGTTTGTAAAAGTATTTTTGAGACATCATATATATATCTATATATATATATATATATATATATATATATACACATATATATATGCATATATATATATATGCACCATATATATATATATATATATATATATATATATATATATATATGCATATATATATATATGAATATATATATGCATATATATACACACACACATATATATATATACACACACACACACACACACACACACACACACACATATATATATATATATATATATATATATATATATATATATATATATATATATATGCACCGTGCTATCATCAAATGCAACCGCTGTAAAAGACGTCGATTGCCGAATCAAAGCCGCCCAATCAGCATATGGGAGTTATTCACAAGAGTCTTCTTTAATTTTATGCTAACACCAAGCACTGTTGTAATCTCGACTCCCCTGTACGCCCGTGAGTATTGATTACTCTGACGAATAGACATTCGCAAATTTGAAAGTTTCCATCAAATCCAGCGAAACGCGCGGCAGAACCGAATTATGAATACTAATAAAGTGCACTTCCACGCAAAGATGCAGAGACTAGAACCCATCATAACTCCCAACCGACTTCAATAGGCCGGATACCTTGGCCAAATTTCCAGAATCAGCCTAACCAAACAAATGCTCTTCTTGGAGCTCGTATCTGGCAAGAGACAACGTGGGGCCACGCCATGGATTCAAGGATCAGCTCAAAAACACCTTGCTGAAGATAGAAATCGATCCGGTGAATTGGGAGGGGTACAGGAGAGTCACATCAACATTGCCTTGATAAAGTCCCTCAGTAGACAAAACAGCTCGGCCAAGAATAGCTTGTCCTTTTGTCTCTTTTTATTCATTGATATATATATATATATATATATATATATATATATATATATATATATATATATATATAATTATTTTTTTAAAATATGATTCCAGCGCGACACAGAAATTACTGTTTTGGAACTGGTCATCCGTATTCAAGTTTACTTTCAATATTAAACCTTAATTGTTTGGATTCCAAACATCGCTTGAGGAAAAAACTGTCATCCAACAGATAAGGTTTAATATTGAATACAGAAGACCAGTTTTGAAACATAGTAATTTCTGTGAAGCGATGGAATCGTATCTTAAAAAATAATTATAATTTAAACCCTACTTATGTATCGAGTACTGTTTTTTAAAAATAAAAATACTAAAGAACTCTGATCATCATTCTAACAGTTCTTTCCTTTTATATCAATACACACACACGCACAGACACACACACACACACACGTATATATATATATATATATATATATATATATATATATATATATATATATATGTGTGTGTGTGTGTGTGTGTGTGTTTGTATGTATTTATTAGGGCATCTACTCTGATGTGATGAATTTTACTGCGAGCTCCAACAGATGTGGGTTTTTATTTTCGCACTATAATAATAATATAATTAAGTATCTCTTAGGTTGTTCGGAAAATAATTTCCTATTTTAAAATTTTCCATTTTATTATGTTCTAATATTTTATTGTAATAGTTGCTCAAAGTTTTTTCATTCCTAATGATCCTCTTTGAAAAAGGTTTTTTCATTCCTAATGATCCTCTTCAAAAACGGTCATAATGCAAACGGAAATCAAGATGTGAAAACACTAACTGAACAAAACACACATATAAGTGTCAGAGAAACGTCTCAGATAATGCGTTTCCCTTTTTCAACAATATCGGACCATTCTCAAGAAATTTGGCATGGTGAAGAAACACGATGTGTTCCACATGAATGTTTTGGAAGTGTTTTCGATGCTGAATCTGCGAAATTAGAATGGTCCAATTCTTGATCGAATCGCGACTTTCTGATGAGAAACGGATCCTCTATAGCAATTGCAAACGATTGGCTCAATGACTTGATCATGACGAAGCGTCCAAACACTTTGCCAAACAGAAATTTGGACCAACAGAAAATTATGGTGACTGTCTAGTGGTCCACCATTCGCGTTATCAATTAGAACATTCTGGAGTCTAATCAGAGAATCACTGCCGAAATGTATTGGTAATAAGTGCATGAAACTCACATTCAAGTAAATAAAAAGCGACCGACGTTGGTTAATCGAAGAGACCTAATTCTGATTCTTGACAATTCTCGTCCACATGTTGCCCGCATGACACTACAGAAGTTCACCGACTTGAAATACGAGATTTTGTCTCATTCACAAAATTCCCCCGATCTCTTGCTCACCGACTAGCACTTTCTTCAGCTTGTTGATAGTGTTTTTAAGCCAAAAGACATTCCGTTGCAAAAATATGTAGAAACTGCATTCAAAGATTTCCTGGCATCGAAACCTTTAGAATTTTATCGTAAACGTACAACGAAACTTGTAACTCTTCGGCGGACATATAAAGATCTTCCCGGTTCCTATTTTGACTGATTTAAACACTGTTTAAATACATTAATTCGGGTGTAACGTTGATTCGAAAATCGGACATTATTTTCTGAACAACCTAATATGTATATAAACAATGATGCACTTTTCCTCGTTCCCAGGTGGTTCTCCGCTTCCAGTCAAAACTCATCGCCCTACCAAGAAAAAAAAGGAAGAAATGGCATAATAAAAATGATGGCCGAATTGTTAATTGTCAGACTGATGAAACGAAGCGGTATATTATTATTTTTTTTTATGCCGATCGCAATTTTAAGTAATGTATTCATTTTGTTTCATTTTCATTTACACTTGATTATTTGTGTTTCCGATTGAATCTTCTTTCTCAATTCTCTTTTCGCGACTTCTTATTTGCTATTTTTTGTTGTTCTTTGACATGAATGTTTAGTGAACCGAACGCTCCAATCGCTTGTTAACGGCGAAACTTTTTTCAAATGAAAGAACTGGCGTAAATGAGACAGTTGTGCGAATTGGCATTGCATGATCAAGTGATCAAGAATTTGCTGCAGGGCTGAGAAGAAAATATCAAAATTCTAGACGGGAAATAAAGAGGACGAAAGAAGAGACACAAAATGGACGATACTGACAACTGAAATACTAAGAAAGAAAAAAAAGAAGATAAAAAAAGTAAATGATACTCTAAGTAGAATGTAAAAGTACGAATAAAATTGTAAGAAAGAAACAATGAATGAAGGAAATAATGAAAAAAAATAAACAAACAAATAAAATAAACAAAGTGAGAATAAGAGTTTAAACCGAAATAATGAAATAAAGAATAAAAAGAGAACGAAAAAGGAAAGAAAGTAAGAAAAAGAAACGAAAGAAAAACAATTAAGCTTTTGAATAAATAAAGTGAGAATAAGTATCTAAACTACAAGAATGAAAAAAAGAATAAACTCTAAAGAGAAAGAAAGAAGGAATGAAAGAAAATAGAAGGAAAGAAAGAGAAAAGAAAGAAAGAGAAAAAGAAAGAAAGAAATTGTGAACCAAAATCTGCATGAAAAACAACGATTAAAAAATAATAACAATAAACGTGTCGAAAAGTGAAAAGTCTTCATCTCATTTTTAATCAGTACAGGAATAAATGTAGGAAGGTAATGGCTGGAGAACTGTTAGGCTACAACGACAACAGATAAATGAAGAAATTAATGAAAATTAATAATAAAATAAAAAGAAAATGTATTATCTGAAAATCTATAATCCACGAATGAGAAATTACTTCTAATGGCCGGAGAATTTGTAGGCTTGCAACATAATTAATTTGTAAAAAAAAGGAAGGAAGGAAGGAAGGAAGGAAGGAAGGAAGGAAGGAAGGAAGGAAGGAAGGAAGGAAGGAAGGAAAAACCAAATGGAAATGTCAAATTTAGGAAATAATTTCTCGGAACGAAAGCTGTAAATAGAATGAAAATAATAAACCGTGTAGAGAAAAGTAAGAATAAAGAAAGAAAGAAAGAAAGAAAGAAAGAATGTGCCAACAGCGAAAAGTATGAAATGTGTAGAGAAATTTACCAAAAAAAGGAAAGAAAGAGAAATGATGACTCAAAAAGTGTGAAGAAATAAAGAGAAATACAAAGAAAGAAGAAAGAAAAAAAAGAACGGACCTGTGTGAAGTGAGAATATCGCAATGTGTATAGAGTACAGCAAAGAAAGAAAGAAAGGAAATGAAGAAAGAAAAAACAAAGAAAGAATGAAGGAAAGAAAGTAGGAAATAGAAATTAAAATAAAAATTGATCATGTAAAAATTGAGAAACAAGAAGGAGAAAGAAATACAACGAAAGAAAGTTAGAAAGATAGAACGAATGGATCCCTAAGCAGAGAGGAAATCGCACTACACAGAAAGAAGTGCAAAAGAAGAAAGGAAAAAATGAAAGAAAAAATGAATGAATGTGAGACTGAAAGAAAGCAAAATAATTTAAAATAAAAGAATATCATGTAAAAAGTGAGAAGGAAGTAAAAAGAAATACAAGATACAAAGAAATGAACAAGAAATAATCTGTAAGTAGCGAGAAAAAACGCTGTATGAAATATTACAAAGAAAGAAAGAAAGAAAGAAAGAAAGAAAGAAGGAAAGAAAGAAAGAAATAAAAATAAAAATAAAAAAGATCGGGCAAATAAGTGAGAATGAAGAAGTAGAGAGAACAACAAAGAAAGAAAAAACAAGGAAATAAACTGCAAGCACAGGAAAACGCACCGTATATACGTTAGTAAAATGAAAGAAAGAAAAATTTAAAAAAGAAAGAGAGAGAGAGAAAGAAAGAAGAAAGTAAGAGAAGGTAAAATTAAAAAAATATGTAAAAAGTGTGAAGTCAAGTCGAGAGGAATACAAAGAAAGAAACAAAAAGGAAGAAAGAAAAAAATCTGTAAGCAGAGAGAAACTCGTACTGTGTACAGACAAGTGAAAAGAAAGAAGGCTTTGTAGAAATAAAAAGTAAAATGAAAAATTTCGAGTAAAATGCGAGGAAGAATTTGAAATAAGTACAAGGAAAGACAGAAAAAAAGAAAAGAGACTGTAAGCAGCAAAAATCGTACTGTGTAGAGGGAAACGCAAAGAAAGTAATCAAGCAAGTAAGAAAGGAAGGAAGAAAGAAAGGAAGGAAGAAAGAAAGGAAGGAAGAAAGAACCAACAAAAAGTAAAATAAAAAAGATCATTAAAAACGAGGAAGAAATAAAAGAAGCAAATTAATAAAGAAGAAAGAAATAACTTGCAAGCATAGAGAAAAATTCATTGTGCGTAGAGAGGTAGAAAGAATGAAAAAGTAAAAGGACAATGCAGAAAGTGAGAAAGAATTACAAAGAAACAAAGAAGAAAGAAAAAGAAAGAGCAGCGAGAAAAACGCATTGCATTACAGAAGTACAAAGAATAAAGAAAGAAAAAAAGAAAGGAAGAAAGAAAAAGAAAGAATTTGCGAGAAAAAACAACGCACTGTGTATACAAAAATACAAAGAAAGAAAGAACGAATCTGCGAGAGAAAAAAAACGTACAGTGTATACAGAAGTACAAAGAAAAAAAGAAAAAGAAAGAAAGAAAGAATCTACGAGAGAAAGAAAACGCACAGTGTATACAGAAGTACAAAGAAAGAAAAAAAGAAAGAAAGAAAGTAAGAGAAAAATGCACTGTATATACAGAAGTACAAAGAAATAAAGAAAGAAGAGAAAGAATGAAGGAACAAAAGGACTGGGAAGAATGAAAGAAAGAAATAATGAAAACTAGAGAGAATGAAAGAAAGAAAGATAGAAGTAAAGAGATAAATGAAAGCGAAAAGAAAGAAAGAAAGAAAGAAAGAATGAAAGTTACAAAGAAAGAAAGCAAGACAAAAGAAAGGGAGATTACAACGAGCAATTTCTAAACTGAAAACTTGCGTCTTTCTATGAAGTTAGCTTGAATGTAATCGGGGTTGGACATTTGAGCTGATGTCGGAATGAAATATATTCTAATTTATTCCCCTTTTGTCTTTATTTCCTTCTTTATTTTTCTTAATTAAGTTTTCAAAATGAATTGACTATGTGATCATATCAAATGCAGACTGCAATATTTGAATAACTTCGCCGCCGGCCATGAATCGTTTAAACGCATTAAAACAATAAACGCTGCCAACAGTTAGAAAATAAAACACACACACTCAGAAAAATAAATTAAATAAATAAATGAAAATCACAAAAGGAAAATCCACAGAGATAAAAGCAAATTGGAAGACAATAACAAGAGTCCACACACACAAATACGGACACATACACATACACATGCACACACACTGAAAATGGCGTTTGTGTGGAATAACAATAGACGTTTGTGTCATAAAAACAGAAATCTGGTAGGTTGGAAGTGATGTACTGGGTGAGGTTTCAAATGGGTAAAAAAAAAATATGTATAAAAAATTATGACATCAATCTCAGCAAATTAAAAAGAAAGAACTCGAAATTCGTGGAGAAAAAAAAATGGAAGTCAAGATCGAAAATAAACAAATTTAGAAAATCAAAATACAAAAAATATATATTCTTAGGCACCAAAAAAAAAAGAAAAGAAAAATCCCTAAGATGAATAAAATCGAAAAAGGACGGATAAATAAAAACAAAATCTATCAAATGAACTACAAATATGTAGCAATAAAGGTTGTAGCTTTAATTCAATGATTAATTAATTCTGTGATTAATGAACTTTGTGATGTGATTAATTAACTTGCCGTTTAGAATAATGCATATGTGAACAGAAACAAATAAAAATCGAGATTTCAACAGTGAGCTAAAAGAATGAGGAAATGTATACTTCACTGCAAAATTTAAACAAATGGCTTCCTTTATATCAGAGACTGCAATTGATTAGTCCAATTAGTCTATCTTTTGTTAATTTATTTTTATTCTGGGGAAAAAAGAAGAAAATAGAATTGAATTAAAAGAATGCTTTTAATGCAAGGATTTGAATCAACTATTAGCCTTCGTGAATTCAGAATTAACCTGCCAATGAAAAATGGAACGAACAAGATCCACCCCCAACTAAAGAATGAAAATAAAAGAAACAAAGAAACGTTTTCAAATATAGTTCAATGAATGGAATATTGAGTTTATTTCCTCTGAGGTTTGAGTTCACGATGTAGGACCGGTTTAATGTAATCTGTTCTTATGCGAATCGTCCTGGGTATGACGATGAACTACATCCGGTAGAAAGATCGAGAGATTGGTGGTTTTGAGGGGCATGGAATCACCTCTTAATTGCTGTTGTTCCCAGGTCCAACCTGGCCTAGAGTGGTAGTATTTCTTAGAGTCCCAGCTATGGGCAAACAGTTCACCCCCACAAAAGACAAAAATCAGCACTACCTTTTTATAATAAAATGAGCAACAATAGATTTTTATAGCAAAATGACATTCAATGCAAAACTAAAAAAAGTATTAAATACATTTTTGCAGTAAAATTACCAATAATATATTTTATGATCTTCAACCTATATATCTACAAAAAAGCATAACATTACCCTGAAATTAAAAAAAAATATGTTCAAAATATGTAGATTTCGGCATTAAATAACCCATAGGGGTGTTGATATGCCGCTATACCATCTCAATCAATCAAACTAATATTATGTAAATATTTAAAAAAATGATGAGATTTTGAAATGCTGAATCTCAGATGCAGAAAAAATATTTTTATAACGATCCTTTCTTTCTATAATTCTGTCTGTCTGTCTGTCTGTCTGTCTGTCTGTCTGTCTCTCTCTCTCTCTCTCTCTCTCTGTGTCTGTCTGTTTTTCTCTCTCTCTCTCTCTCTATGTCCCTTCAGCATCCAGCAACAAGGCTACTGATTGGAGGTTTTGAGGAGCGAAGAACCACTTCTTTATTTGCTCTTGTTCCCAGATCTACCGTGACCCGGGGGTGGTAGCACCTGTTAGGCTACAAGCTATGAGCAAATAGTGAAGTCACAAGCACAAAGACTATGGAAATATATAAAAAAATACATTTTTATAGCAAAAATAACAGCAATATGTTGTTATATAAAAGATTACCAAGAATACCTATTTATAGCAGAATTACCACCAATACATTTTATCTGTAGTTGAAGCCATAAGATCGTGTTCAAAATATTTAGATTTCGGCATTAAATAACCCATAGTGTTTGATATGCCGCTAAACAAAATCAACCAGTCAACCAACGTCTCTTAAGGTTGTGAGCGAATGTGTTTTTCACAGCTCCCTCTCTTTCTTCTCGCCGGTCTTTTAAACAGAAGTGGAGGTTTATGTCTTGATTCCTGTTTGGAATTGTTTTGGAAGAGTTTTGCTGAAGATATGTGCAGTTCAATACTAAGTAATATTTTGCAGCTGATGTGTCCAGAAATTTTACTCTCCTGATTTTCCTTGCCTTACTTTATCATACCCAATGCCCATATCACAGCGGGGATAATTGTAGTTTTACGTTTGAGAGTTTAAATTTGATGGTTTTTGAAATTATTCTTTTAGAAACATTGGAATCCTTTGGCCAAGTCATATCAATTAGTAAGCAGGTTCCTTTTTTTAAAATCTTGTATGACTAAAAAAAAAAAAAACAACAAAAAAAAGGAACATTAATATTATTCTCAAAAAACGAAATCTGACTTCGAAATAGGTTTGGCTGTCTTATCATTCAAAATTATAAAAAGAAAACACCCTCTCGACATTCGGATATTATGCCCCACGTCAACCAAATTTTCTTACTCACTAAGGAATACAGTGTAACCCGGATATAAGAGTCCCGGATATAAAAGAAACCCGGATATAAGAGAGATTTTATCTGGTCCCAAATTAGAGCCTGTGTTAATGTATATATAATAGACCAAACCCGGATATAAGATAAACCCGGATATAAGATACTTCTTCTCCGGTCCCAGCAACTCTCTTATATCCGGGTTACACTGTATATCCAACTGGTTAAGTTAATTCAACTGACAAACACATATGTAGTAGTGAACAGGATATTTAAAGAGTCATCTATGTGCTTTGTTCCTTCAGGATGTGGTTGATCATGGCTCTCCACAACTTCCTATCCTTTAGAATTTTTCCTTTCCCTGTTCCTCCTACTTCTTATTTTGCCGTCCATTTTCTCAAGCTTGTAAGTTAGGTTATTCAGTATTACCCTCTGTCCGTTTTATTGAAAACAGAGAGAAATACTTGCAATAGCCAATTTTAATTCAGCAAGATAATGTAAACCAAATAATTAAGACCAGGAGCCAGGGTATTTATTACTAGAAAAAGCTGTGAAAATTTCCCGGTTTTCCTCTTTTCATTTTCTGATGAATCTTAATTCTTGAGTTAATGACTGAATACGCTCATGGCGAGTTCTACGACAATAGAATTATCCGTAGACATTCCCCTTTGTCGTCTTTAAATATTTGAGCTTAACTTCAACAAAATAGTGCAATAACAACCATAAATATTAATACTGGGGCATCTCGACGTGGTGTAATTTTTAGCAAGCTTGTCCGGCTCGAACCATTATGACTGAGTCGTGAGTTAGATCCTAACTGTGTGCCCCATTATTTCGGTCTTGTGCTACGCTTAACAAATCATCATAAATATGAATGATGGGCGTTATTTTAAGAAGGAAAAGGGGTACAAATGAAAAGATTTGAAACAGGATAATTTTTCCATTTCTTCACTTTTTCTTTCTTTCTTTCTTTTTTTCTTTCGTTTTCACACTGAAAGAAAGTAGCGTCTCTGATATGTCATTTCTGCGTTTTCATACGGTCAATACCGAATAGTCCTTTATTTGAGGTCTTAAAAGGGTGTAACGGTCATGCGAACAAACTGTGGAACTTACTAACGAAGGGAGGGAAAGCAGAATTATAATAGCGAGAAGAGAAGTTTATTACTATCATTATTTCTTTGCCTCTACTTTGTGTAGTTTAAGTTGCCACCAAGTTTCTACAAGAGGCTTCAAGAGGCAGGTTTTTGGTTTCAAAAAATGAAAACAAAATGATCTGGCATGCAGTCAGAGAGACAAAAAACATATGCGATTTGATCACTGCAGAGTAAGAGAGAGAGAGAGAGAGAGAGAGAGATTTGCGTATGGTGTGAAAAGTAATCATGAGTATGATTTGTTGCAATTCATACAACTTAGGGCGACCAGGAATTTGATCTACATATTTATTTCCTACTTTTGATATCACACCCGCGCTCTGCGTCCTGGGTATGGCGATAAACTACATCCGCGTCCTGGGTGTGACGATGGGCTGCGTCTGGCGGCGGGGCCTCTGATCGGGAGGTTTTGAGGACCGTGGAACCGCCTCTTGATTGCTGGTGTTACGGGTCAACCCGGCCCTGGGGTGGTGGCGCCTGTTGGGGTCCTGGCTGTGGGCGCGTAGTTGACCCCGAAGCTGAGGTAAAAAGCATGATAAAAGTGTAAAAATAGGATTTAATAAAATAAATATTTTGTAAAAAATTATTACCAGAAATAAGTTTTTGAAGAAAAAAACTATTACCAGCAATGTTTTTTTTGAAAAAATATTACCAGCAATGTATTTTTGAAATAAATATTACCAGCAATGTATTTTTGAAATAAATATTACCAGCAATATATATTTGAAAAAAAAATATTACCAGCAATACGTTTTTGAAAATAAAATATTACCAGCAATACATGTTTAAAATAACATTACCAGCTATACATTTTTGAGAAAAAAAATATTACCAGAAATAGATTTTTGACAAAACAAAATATTACCAGGAAAAAAAGAAGTTGTCGGCATTAAATAACCCATTGAGGTTGATATACCGTAAAACACAACAAACCAAACCAAACCAAACCATACCCGCGCTCTAATTAACAACAGGTTATGTTGTTGTCTTGAAATCCTGTATTATACGGATTTCAAAACCTTTGGTACTGAAAACAATCTTTAATGCAGGATATTTAATTGAGTTGTAATCAATGTAATATTTCAGTTACACTACTAAGAGGTTCATTCTCTTTCACTGGCCGCTCTGGAAAGATGTAGTTAAAAAAAAAAAAAAAAAAAATAATAATAATAATAATACAAAAACAATGGCATGATAAACCGCTTCATGGCCAATACTCTGCCCGTACGAAACAAGCTGACGTAGACAAAAACCGCACCCATCAGTGGCTACGTAGTGCAGGGTTGAAAGCTGAAACTGAAGGTTTTATCATTGCTGCACAAGACCAATGCTTGTTAACTAGGAATTATCAAGCAGATATACTAAAATACTGTGATAGCCCAAAATGCAGATTCTGTGATAAATATCCAGAAACCATTGATCATCTTGTATCAGGTTGCACGATATTGGCATCCACTGAATATAAAACCCGGCATGACAGATTGGGCCAATATATGCACTGGAAAATTTGCAACTCCTACGGGAAGGAAACTGAAAGAAACTGGCACGAACACCACCCAGACCCGGTTACGGAGATAGGACCTGTTACAATTCTATGGGACTACACAATACACACTGACAGAACAATCAAAGCCAACCGCCCAGACATTGTTATTAAAGACCACAAACAAAATAAGTGCCTCCTTATTGATATGGCAGTCCCTGCAGACTGCAATATATTTTTGAAGATATTCGAAAAGCTGTCAAAATACAAGGACCTTGAAATAAAAATCTCAAAAATGTGGCACATGGGAACATCAACAATCCCTGCTGTAGTTGGAGCCCTTGGACTGGTTGGAAAAGATTCCAGTAGACTAATTGAAGGGATCCCTGGAAGTCCATGCCTCAAAGAGATACAAAAAATTGTTCTGACAAGTACAGCCCACACTTTACGAAGGGCTTTATCTATTTAATTATTTTTTTTTTTTTTGCAGTGGAAAGTGTCATGATGCCATTTCTAACCTTAGGTCCCTGGGCGGGACCCGGAAAGAAATGTGTAAACGCCAGATATCAAAGAAAATAATAATAATAATAATAATAATAATAATAATAATAATAATAATAATAATAATAATATGTATGTATGTATAGCTAGCTACTCGTATTCGAGGATACCCGTCTACTAGGGCGGATAGCCAATCCCTGTTGAAGACGCTTGCTCAGGCGCAACTGTGTTTATTGAACACCCACAGAGCCAATCTGTGGTTTATACTGCAACTATGCTGAGCAGACTTTAGTTAGAGTTTTAGGGAAAGAGCGTGTTATCTAGCATGATCAACAATTTGAACAGGACCAGCACGCTCAAGCTCTCGGCCACGATGACTTGTGACTTCGTGCTAAAACATCTATCGAAGGCCCCCAAGGGTTCCGTCTACCCAATTTCACTCACAAGGCTTGGGTCAAACCGTGGTATGGTTTTCAGACACTTTCCAAATGTGCCGTACGCTGGGATCGAACCTCCAGTCCGGTAATATCTGGAAGTTTCCTTCCTGACAAATCGACCATGGTGAGATTCAAACCAGGGTCTTCTAACCACTAATCCAGGCTTCTTCAGGTGGTACACATGGCTCAGTGGATAAAGGCGTTAGTTACATCCAGTGACAGGACCCAAAGACTGTGAGTTCTATACCTAGTTAAGGCGGTGGAGAATTAACAGGAGACAACTGATAACAGACATCCATTAGACATGGCACGTGGAACTGGAACAGTCTACCCCAGC
This sequence comes from Acanthosepion esculentum, assembly GCA_964036315.1. Taxonomy (NCBI): domain Eukaryota; kingdom Metazoa; phylum Mollusca; class Cephalopoda; order Sepiida; family Sepiidae; genus Acanthosepion; species Acanthosepion esculentum. Next base: position 73,228,997 of record OZ038488.1, read on the forward strand.
GAGCGAAATAAAGGGTTCAGTTCGACATTCCAACCACCTGAAGAAGGCCGGAGCGTACAACGGCCGAAACATTGTAAAAAAATATGGCAACAAAGATGAGGATGATAGTCCGAGCAATGTAAATTGTGAAGACCAGCATATATATAATTTATGCACAGTTATACATACTGGGAATTTTACCTCATGGAGTGTTTCACTCCCCCCCCCCCCCAGTAGGTACCCAGTGTGTGTGATGTATTTTGGTGTATGAAGGAGCGAATGGTGTCGGATACATTCTTATGGTGAATGAGTATATTGTAACGAATGAATGAGCCGTGAACCCGATTAGGTAGGTATAAGATAGCTAATGATGACCAACCTTGACCAGTTTCCCACTTTTGTCGGTTTTGTGCCACAATTATTGTATCAGTAATAAATCTCAGACAAGCAAAGTTTGTACAAAAATCTAATTTTTGGGGATATATTTTATATATTTGAATTTTAAAAAAATATAACTTGAAAAAGACAGATATTCTGTTGAAATATTGTTTAACATTGTCAAACACTGTGATTTTTCTTTTCTTTTTCTTTTCTTTTGTTACAATTTACTCATTCACCTAAAGTGACTAACCGTCACTATTCGTTCCTACATACACCAAAATACCTCACACACACATAGTGCACCTACCAACAACAACAACAATTTGTTTGTCTTGTAATAGAAAAACGGCTGTACTGGTAGTGCACGCCTCAAAACGAAGCGTGAAGGCATGCAACTAAACATCTTGTTCATCTTGAAATTTTCCTTCCGTTGTTTAATTACTAAGAGGAATTAATCAAACAGCTTAGTATAAATCTTATGGAACTCTCCTGTCATTCGGTCCATTCATATAACTTGAAGAAGACAGGCATTCTGTTGAAATATTGTTTAACATTGTCAAAAACCGTATTTTTTCTTTTCTTAAATCACGCACTTCTCGTAACTGTTGAAGGATATTGGAAGAGTTACGTCAGTTTTGTTTAATTATAATAATAATAATAAACTGCACTTGTTCAAAATACTTTTCTTTCTTTATCTTCCCACACACTTAATTGGCCCCAAGTTTCAACTCTTGAATGACCGTTCTCTGCAAGTTTCATCTATCCCTTCAGGTTAACGGATTCGGGAACTGCGAACCAATTAATTACGGTCACTTGGACGCATTAGTTTGTTTGGCGAGTTTTAATGGGTCACAATTAGGCCGCATATGATGTCGAAACCATTTCTTTTCAGCCAATAACCGCCTGACTGTTCCGTTCGGATGTACAAATGGACAGACGGAAAGTCAGCAGGACACTTTGCCAGAGGCGTGTTTTCACACAGTTTGGATGACCAACAAAATATCTTTAAAAAAAAGGGGAGTAAAAAAACGCGGTTAATATCTTTGGTTTTGCCAAGAGGAATGGACACGTGACATATTGGCTTTAATTAGGGTAAATTAACTCGTTTTAGGGGCAGATATCATTGTGTTTGTGAGTGTTGTTATCGCTCAACTGGATGGGCCCTGTGTTATCTTCCTATCGCACGAGACGTGACGTTCTCATAATGATCAGTTAGAGTACTAAAACACTATTGACAAAGTAGATAATTTAAAAACAAATTTCTGAAGATACTACAGTTGCTAAAACGAGAAATGATCAATTTTACACAGTCAACTTTACCTTCGGCTCTGTTTTTATATACTAAATTTCAAATGATACAAGGTTCGTCAGTCACTCAAGGTAGAAGATTAAAATCAAACTCGTAATGCTGAATGAAGTATGTGACAAGAATAGAAAAAACATGGTGGCCAGTGGAGATTACGAGGATATTATCGTGGTAGATAACGATTGATCCTTGACATGAAGAGGTTAACATTATAGTATATGGGGAAGCAACGATGCGAATCTGTTCTACAAAATGGGAGATCATAGGGAAACACTGTCTGAGCGGAAGGTGCTTAGATTTGGAACTCGGAGGAAAAAAGGCTGATTCGACTCCATGTAAGTGGCATAGAGTATCCTAGCTGTAAAGGTCTAAACTGGTGGAACCAAAACATTGGAACTCGTCTGAACATAGACTTGCAATATTGAGTCTTTGAGGAAAAGTTAAAAGTAGAAAATCACGCGTATGTCTCTATAAATATAAATATGTCACCTAAGTAGGAGACGTGTCCTGATTTCTGCGATAGAATGAGCCAAGAATTTTCTTGCTAAATGTTCAAAATAAAAGCATAATATGACATAGTTTGCATCTACTAGGGTATCGATATAAAAAATAAACAATGTTAAAAATATCGATCCATTGAACAGAAAGTATTGTCTATCAACCATTGCTTTATATAAAAAAATTAAATAGTCATTAAATAGTCATTCGTGTACGCATTAAATATTGTCACATTTGGTCTGGTGCTTCAGATATGTATTTAGTGATTTTTGATAAAATACAAAGAAGTATATGTAATTATATTGATACTGACCTGGCAACTCGACATCAGCTACCTTCCCACCACCGTAACGTAGCTTCCCTATGTCTTTTCCATAAATATTTTCATGGTAAATATTCTGATAAACATTCCTCTTCGGTACCTTTATGAATTTAAGCGCAGCACTAGATTGGCGGTAAGGTCTCACAGTTTTACGGTTGAAATCACACATCGCTTGCGGAACTTTCTTCTGGCTTCTTGCTTTCCAGTCATGTTTCATCTTGAAAAATTTAATTGTAATGTCAATCGTTATATTCTGTCTTCTTTTTTCATGTTCGTTTATTGCTTCCTCTCCTAAATGTTTCTCACATGCTTTCATACGCAATAACTCCTTGTATCTTAGTGACTTTATTACCTTGCTTAGGGTGTGATTATTTATTTTTTTTAAATTAGTACTTTTATGCGCTTTGTCATATGTGCCATGTCCTATCTTTTTTCAATATTTACAGCTCTCTTTGTCATTTGTTTTTCTGCCAATAAAGACTTTTAGTAAGATATTCACTGTATCCCTTGATTCTATTGCATTTAGTATGTCTTCTGAGTGTTATATTCTCCAGGCACTCTTTTCTCATTATGTGTGACTGAAATTTCAGCTATCTTTTTTTTCTGTTTTTAAGTATCAGATACCTTGCCGTTCTTTTTTGTTCTTCTTAAAACAGCCTTTTTGCTTATATACTCTGCCTTGATATTCTTACAATTCCGTAGAGTGGCATTTGAAGTCTTTTCTTCATTGGTGAGAAGATTATCCGGCACTGACTGACATATAGAAAATTAGATATTACACAGCAATACGTTTTTCTAACAGTATTCCATATTTCCCAACACTTTTCCTAATTTCTGGAAGGCAGTATTCTCTATTGTTATACGCCTGCAGATTTCTGTGCCATGTTTTCCGTTTTCTTTTAATATGCAACCTAGATGGTTAAACTTCTATGCCGGCTTGATTTCGACGTCCCCAATAAATAGCTAGCACAGTGTGCTGTCTCTTTTGTTGACAACCATGTCTTGTTAATCGTCGGATTTAGATTTCTTATGCTTCACTTAGATCTCGGAAATGTTTTTTTTTGCAAAAATCTGTAACAGCGATGGGTAATTGCTTCATCTAACTGGTTATTACTAATAGTGTATTTGATACTCACTGAGTGCCCCATACTTGTGGTATTGTGCAAAACAAAAGTAAACTAGTAAATACTATTTGGTTTCTGCGGTGTTGGGTGATGGTGAGCTAGCTAGTTGAGTTGACCATTACGACAGAATAGTGAGTTCGAAACACTGGGGCCCGATACATATACGCCTGAGCAAAATTAAGTTAAACCTTGTAAATAGTATGAGTTCGCCACGGTGTGAGATAATGGTTAGTCTTGATGAATAATAATACTGGTTGGTTGTTTGGGGTTTTATGGCATATCAACCACTATGGGTTATTTAATGCCAGATCCAGTATTTACTAAATATATCAAAAACGTATAGCTGGCAACATCATTGTTTCAAAAACTGGCAACATCATTGTTTCAAAAACTGGCAACATCATTGTTTCAATGTGCTGGAAGAGACCTGGAAGTTCACTATTTTCCCATAGCTGGGACCCCAACAGGTGCTACCACCCCGGGTCAGGGTGAACCTGGGAACACCAGCAATTAAGAGGTGGTTCCACGCTTCCTCAAAACCTCCTGATCAGAGGCCTTACTGTTGGATGCAGTTTAACGTCGTACCCAGGACGTAATAATACTGAATAGACAGTTCGATACTAGTTGAGTTTCCAATACTCGTGGCCTTGTGCCATAACTGAACTATGTTTATACAATAGCAGTACGTGTTAGTCCTTTTTAACTTTCGTTAGATCAAAGAAGTAGGAAAGTTGGTCCGCGGTATCGTGCTACACAATTTTTTACGCCAGAATCTATTTTACATATATGTCTACCATTCGTGCATATATTAAATATTGTTGCCACATGTGGTCCGGTGCATCTGCTTTATATTTTGAGACATTGACAAAATACAAATAAAAATCTGCAATATCTTTGGTCCAGACCTGTCATCTCGGTGTCAGTCATCCTCCCACCACCGTAATGTAGCTTCCCTATGACTTTTCTATAAATTTTTTAATGGCAATTGATTTGGCGAACTTTTCTCTATGGTACCTAGACTTTATGAATTTGAGGGCAGTACTAGATTGGCGGTAAGGTCTCATCACTTCACAGTTGAAATAGTCTGATGTAACCGTAATTTCTATGCTAACAGTTTCTTGTATCAGACTTCTCACTCGTGGAACTCTCTTCTGCCTCCTTGCTTTCCAGTCAAGTTGGATATTCAAACATGTAAATGAAATATCAATCTTTATCTTCCGTATTCTTAGTTACTGTTCATTATTGCTTTTGCTCTATAATAATGATTTTATTTCTCACATATTATTTTACACTAGGTAAACCCCTGCGTGTTAGTGGATACCTCGCCTTGCTTGAAGTGAAATTATTAAAAAGTAATCATTTATTTTGAGACATTAATAACTTCTGTCAGATTTGCAGAGAGAATGACCCATTCGTCACTTGAATTGCTTCGCCAAAACGGCTATTACATATAGGGATTTTCTAAGCGGAGCTAAGATGTGGTATAAGGCCGAAAATACAGTTCACCCAGTGAGGATCGAATTCCCTATTCAGTCGCAATTGAGACAAGCCTGTTAATCAATACACCATATCGAAGTGCCCAACCTTGTAAATAGTATGAGTTCGCCAAGGTGTGAGATAATGGTTAGTCTTGATGAATAATAATACAGAATGTAGAGAGACAAGCCTGTTTAATATTACATTACGTCAAAGTTCTCAATAGTGATTTATGAACAAAAGACTGAAAGTATGGTGCACCCAGTGAGGATCGAACTTCCTATTCAGTCGGATTGATCTAGAGAGACAAGCTTGTTAATCATTACACAATGACGTTGTGCCCAATAGGGATTTTCTAAGCGTAGCATAGATGTAGCATACGGCCTAAAGTACGGGACAGCCAGTGAGGATCGAACGCCCTATTTAGTCGCAATTGCTCTAGAGAGACAAACTTGTTAACACCAAGTCTAATTGCCCAAACGGTAATTATTTATGATCTTACTAGAATGTAACTGGTTATTACTATTTGTGTATTTGATACTCACTGAATTAAGAAACTGTAGACATGAAATCCATTATTGAAGAAGAAAAAAACACTCTCTTCAAATTGCGTTTTCCACGGACTTGCGCAGATGTACATCAGATTTACATCTTTGTTTTTACGATGTAATACCGACTTCCACATATTTTCTATAAGAATTTCTCAATTAATATTATGGCACTATATAATTGATATTATCGTACTATATAAAAACAGGCATCGTAAATAAGTTTTGACTCGAATAATATAGAGTCGTTAGGAAAATGGTCAGCCCAAAATGCAAATTACAAATCGGTGATACCAAAATCAAACAAGTATAACAATTTAAATATCTGGGAAGTGTTTTAACAGAGGACGGAAAGTACGACACTGAAAACCGTAGGCGCATTCGAATAGCCAAAGATGCCTTCCAAAAGCTAAGCAGAGTATTAAGTAACAGAAAAACTTCGTTAGAAACAAAGAAAAAAGTAATGAACAGTTACCCGATATCTGTTTTCTTATACGGCAATGAATGCTGGACAGTTTCCTGAAAGATGACGACGAAACTTGAAGCAACAGAAATGTGGTTCCACCGAAGGATGCTGACGACACCACGGACGGCATATGTGAGCAACGAAGTTTTACTGAAAAAAGGAAACAAAAAGGAAACTTATAATAAACATGAGGAAGAGACAGTTGAAATTTCCAGGGCACTTAATGAGGAAAAGGTGCTTGGAAAATCCGATACACCCATGACAGACTGAAGGAAGACAGAGGAAAGCAAAGCATAACACACTTAGTGAACTTGAGTAAATTGATAGCGGAACAGGAGAAATAAGATAATGACAACATTTATTAAGAGCTACAAAGGGCATTAAAATTTGGAAAGCGATGACCGTCTACGTCCTGAGGGGACATGCCATATAAAGAAAGTATACTTTATAATGCAGAAAATTTCTGGACGTCTGAAGAAGAAAAAGACACGTATATATTGCGTGAAGAATCAATGTTACTGTCCAGTGAGGAACGATACGGATTTGGCAGTAATATTTTTGTGTGTAAATGAGGACACTAAACTTTTTAAATATTTATATACCCTATATATGATTAAAACAATCTTATGTCATACTGATAATCAGTAACGAACCATATAACTTTATGTTGGAAAATAAGGCTTCTCTCCCCAGCTATGGGTAAATAGCAGGACAGACCAGGTTCTGTAGCCTTGGATGGCAACTGGTCTACAGCAGAAAGAAATGGCAACCTACTACGGGAAAAAAATTTGCCTCGTTAGTCATGTATCGAAAGATATATGATCACTTAAGCGTGTAGCACGCATGGCACATAACTGACTGACGGAAAACAGAAACTGTCTATATTTTTAATTCCAGTGTAAACCGAATCTATACCTTGATTTTTAATTCTCGTGTAAAATGAATCTGTCAACATTTTAACTCTAGTGTAAACCGAATCCATGTCTACATTTTAAATTCCAGTGTAAACCGAATCTTTCTCCACCTTATTAACTCTAGTGTAAACCGAATCAATGTCTACAATTACGATTCTAATCTGAATCTATATTTTTGTTATCTCTAGCGTAAAACTATATCTACACTTTTTACCCTTGTGTGAAAAGCACATTTCAGACTTTTAAATTCGAAATTAGAAAATCTAATAAGAGTTGATATGTTGTTAAAATAACCAACCTCGGCTCTTGATAGACACAAAGATTAAACGAGAGGTGTACATGTCTACATCGGTTTCGCCTTGTTATTCCAGATGAGTTGTGATGTGTTTTGTATTCGTGATTTCAAAAAGTTATTTTTTCTCAATATACATATTCTTGGTCTCTAAGTGTACGTATAAATGTTTGCCTTCTAAAAACTGGCGACAATTCGATATCATCAAAAGCAATAAAAGAATTCGATTCGACACACAACAGCAGTTCGAATCGACTAACGCATTAACGTGGCAACGCAACAGGTGTTCTATTTCGGTTTATTTGAGGATATATGGCTGAGAAACATTTACAAAAAAAAATCATCAACGATTTTATTCTTAGTATCCGAAATAATTTTATTTTTCGGCATTTAACGATAAATTCGCTGAGAGAATTCAATTAGACAAACTGTTGTCGCTAATTTGCAAATATTTCTGACTAAATGTGGGTCTGATGGCTATTAACTTATTTCCTTACTTTATCCTTAACGTTACTTCTTATGCCTGAAGTATTGAGAATTTTCATTCTAAAGTAAAGTTCATTAACTCTGCCTATCGGAATAAATTAACCTCATGTAACCGGACCTTTTCGTCTCTAGTGTAAACCGAACAGATATCTAAATTTTTGGCTTTAATGTAAGCCTTCAGAATGTTGGCGATCATGGCTCTCCACAATTTCCCGTCTTTTGTAGATCTTAATAGATTTTGTATTTTTGTTTTCTCTCTTAAAGCCGGCTTCATTCATTTATTCAAGTTCGCTAGATAGGTTATGCGTTGTTTTCCTCTGTCTTGCTTTCAAACTGTCCTGTGAGTATCAAATTTTCCAAGCCCTCTTTCCCCATTAAGTGTCCTAAAAGTTTCAACTCTCTTCCTGATGTCGCTGCTCATATGTTCCGTCAAATAGTATTCTCAGCATACTTCTGTAGAAACACATTTCCATTGTTTTAAGTCTCTTCTTCATCTGTTAGAAGATTGTCCAACATTCACTGGCATATCAGAGGAATGATATTATATAAGAGTTAAGTATTTTTTCTTTGTTTCTAATGAATATTTCCTCTTTCTTAATGCTTTTCTTAGCTTTTCGAAGGCATCTTTCGCTATCCTAATGCGCCACACATTCCGTCGTGTGTTAAAAACATTTAACCAGTTATTTAAATTGTTGTACTTGTTTGATTTTGGTATGTCCAATTTGAAATTTTAACGTCGGGCTGTTTTTTTTTGCTAACAACCATGTATTCTCTCTTCCTAGTATTTCTTAGTCTATTATTCATGCTTTTCTTAACTACATTCTGTAGGATTTCTTCTTTCTGAATCTCGGACCTCTGCCTACCAGTGACGTTCAGAGGTTTGCTGTTGCACGGGGCCAACTCCCTGATTGCATGCCCCAAAGACTCAAGTAGAGGGCCCTACTCCGTTTTCGCGATTTCACAAATTCCGCTGCGTAACTCATCCGAGTTTCCCCAGCCCAACGAACTGTGCTCCCAAGAGCCACGGCTTCTATCCGTAAATCGCTCCATCCGGTGCATTAGAATCCGGTCCAAGTAGCTTGACTTATAAATAATTACATGATTATGATGTATTACAATAGCTTTTATTTTACATCTATTTACTTATTTATTTAATTGATTATTTATTATTAATATTATTTACCGACCATCGGAAATTAAATGAACTTCTTCGCTAATATTAGAGTGCTGTATAATTTACGATATTTAAATTATGCAACTGCCAGTTTACAAGCAGCACCTGATGACTCCGTTATATATGAAACGCAGAGTTGTGCTACTTTTTGACAAAAATGTATATTTATTATTAATTAAAATTATATATATATAAATATATATATATATATATATATATATATATATATATATATATAATTTTAGGATATTGCACAGAAAACATGTTAAAATCGCTACACAAATGCAGTCGTGTATCGATGCATATTAATACATCTCCTCTGGCTATTATAAATTACTCTCGAAAACACGACTGCAATTATGTAGCTATTTTGACATGCTTTCGGTGTAATGTCCTAAAATAATCAATATACCTCTATTTTGTATTGAGCCCCCTTTTAAATTAAATGCTACGAACGTTGGAATTGTCCTCGATTTGTTCTCATCCTACCTATATATATATATATATATATATATATATATATATATATATATATATATATATATATATGGACTCTCCCGTCGGTTTCGACGTATGAGAATCTGACAGCTTAATTGATTCAATTATGAAATTTTCTGCGATAATCTTAAAGTGGCAATTAAGACCCGCTAGTGATTTACAAAGAAGGCCACATATGGAGCAAGAGTGGGGGTTGTGAGATGAGATCACTGTTAGATTGGCTAACCTTTTAGATCTTGCTCTCGCTTCTTGAAGATGATTCAGACAAGCAGATTGAAAACTGCTGAGTCCACTAAAACACGTTGATCTACCCGCTGCAAGGTTAAGCGCACAATATATATATATCATGCAAATTTTGTGATTGGTAGGGATAATTCCAAAGAGGTTACTAAATTTAAAGAGAGTTCAATGTAAATTTAAATTACAGAGAATTATAATGATAAATAAAGAAAAACCTTCAAGATCCATTTCGGTTATAATTTAATTCGTGAATAATTACACCGAATGTTTTTAACAAATGGAGACAATTCATCCCGGCAGAAAATTCGGACATTTTTGCACATTTTATGTCTAGAAAAAACAAAACAAAAACAAACTTAAATAGTCACAAATATAATGCTTCATGGCAATACCTTGAAAGTTGGGAGCATGAGACCCGGGTTCAAATCTCACCATGGTCGATTTGTCAGGCTTTGTCAGTCATCGGTTTGCTCAAGCCTTGTGAATGAAATTCGGTGGACGGAACACTTTGCACGAAGTCACAAAGCATTGAGGCTTTGAGTGTGATGGTGTTGTTCAGATTGTGGATCATTCTAGATAACATGCTCTCTCCCAGAAACTATAATTAAGCCCGGCTCAGCATAGTTGAAGAATAAACCACTGGTTGGCTCTGCGGGTGTTAAACAAACACAAATGTCCCGAGCGAGAATCTGCAGTAGGGATTGACTAATAGACCTAGTAGACGGGTATCCTCGAATATATATATATATATATATATATATATATATATATATATATATATATATATATATATATATATATATCCTAATGTAATGAGAACGAAAATAATATAAATTTTAACGTTCAGAGAACTAATTAAAAAGAGGTTTCATTACCAAGTTAGAGTAATAACTATTTATTAAAATTTTTACATACGGGCAAAACAACTTACACACTATAGTAATTTGTTTTTGTCCGTATGCAAAAATTATAACACACACACACACACACACACACACACACACACACACACACATATATATATATATATATATATATATATATATATATATATATATATATATATACATAAATATGATTATCTCTTTATAATATAAAATATATTCTGGCTAGTTTATTATGTTTATGAAAAACAATTGATCCGCAGTACAAAATTCCTGAGAAAAAAACTACTAAGTCATATCACTCTATTAATTGAACTATCTACTCAGTTCATGTCATGTTAACTGAAAAACACTTATAATAAAAGAATTCGCGGATTTACCAAATTACAAAATTCTCACTTGAAATATTTGAACTTTAGCGTTGCGACTTTCACGCTCCAACACTACACAACCGTTAATCAATAGCTCATTCTTAAAAATATATTTCGGTCGGAAACACATTTATTTCGTCTTCCAATTTTGATTCTGAACGGAAAAAAATACAGCCTGATGATGAAGACATGAGTCTTTGAAAGTAGTAGCTGAATTAAAAATACACCATATCCATCTGACAATTTTATACATAAGGATCTCATCATTCAGTGGATTATTAGTTTTATAATGCCAATAATATGTCTGTTAGCGAAGGGATTTCGCAATTAATTGCATTAATATTGCTAATTGATTCAAGGTATGACTATCTCTTTATAATATAATATAAGATATATATATATATATATATATATATATATATATATATATATATATATATATATATATATATATATATTACACACCCATATATATATATATATATATATATATATATATATACACACGCACACAAATACACACACACAACCACACACACACATATATATATATATATAGAGAGAGAGAGAGAGATATAGATATATGTGTGTGTGTGTGTGTGTGTGTGTGTGAGTGTGTGTGTGTGTCTGTGAATAAAAAGACACGAGGAAAAATTATACTTAGCTGGCGTGTTTCGTCCTCTGAGGGACAAATGCGACATTTGATTTGATAAAGTCCCTCAGAGGACGAAACGCGCCGGTTAAGAATAGTTTCTCCTCTTGTCTTTTTATCCATTTTGTTCCTTTACAGATTCACTCTATCTGAAAATAATTTATACACACACATATATATATATGGCGACAGATTTATAAATGAGTGTCTTCGTGCGTGATGTGGACTTTGGAATTTAATGTAAAATAATTTTCAATATTTTACATATTTTCATAGAAGAACAGGAATGAAAATTAAAGAATTATTGCTACTCGAAGCCTTTTGAACGCAAAAACCTTCCAAATTTGGCGAACGTGGACATGAAAATGAGAAAGACGAATGAAACTAATTTTGACGTAAATCACTTACAATATATCGCCAATCAAAAATCCTTGTGAGGGAAAATGAAAAATCTTTTCACAAGCCTTTTAAGTTAAAGATAGAATGCGAGCAACATAATTGTTTGAAATCTTTACATGAGTTAAATCTAATAGCATTAGGTTTTCTTGATCTTAGCATGATTCTGACTGAGCGAAATTAATGAAACGGGTAATAATATATATATATATATATATATATATATATATATATATATATATATATATATATATATATATATATATATATATATATATATATATATATATATATATATATATATATATATATATATATATATATATATATATATATATATATATATATATATATATATAAGTTTAAGAGCTTCTCCAATTTTTTTTTTTTTTTTTTTTAGGAAAGAGACTGAAGTTCCTCTCCGTTGCCATCGGCGATTAGTGACTCAGAAGTCAGCCGCTGATAGTTAAGTTTACATATTGCTCCATGTTGGGTCTCATCGGGCTCTTGTAAATATAGAGTATACCAGGAGAGGATCAAGTACTCTTTATATGCCGTGTTCTCTTGAAACAAAGGCAATCATGGCTCTCCGCAATTTCCGGTCCTTTATAGCTCTTAATAAATTTTATCTTTTCATTATTTCTCCTAAACTCTGTTCCGCCATCCATTTACTGAAGATCATCAATTATGTTACACGCAGTTTTCCTCAGTCCCACTTACATATATATGAGTCCCACTTACACAGGATCCGATGGATAAATTTCCGTTTAAATTACGCAAAACTGAAAATAATACTAACGTCTCATTTTAACAAATATATTTACCAAAATTAAACAAAACATCTTGAAATACTAATGAGTAAATTTATTCAATAAAATCACCATTGGCTTCAACCACGGCCTCCAGACAACTTCGGAGTTTCCTGCAACTCTTCTGGATGGTATTTACGTTTAAGTCGGAAAACGCAGTCACAATCCTTGCTCTCAGTTCATTTTTGGTGTTACAAATATTTTCGTTGGTCTCTCGCTCAACTTAGCACCACACAATAATCAAAGGTGTTTCAGTCTGGGGAGATAGGTGGCCAGATGTAAGGTGTGATGTGTTCGCAAAAATTGTCTGACAGCCATGAATGTGGTCTCCTGCTTGAGTGGCATGGTGTAGAGTCCTGTTGCTAAACGCAGGGCCTTCCAGTAGCCACCCTCTTGACCCAGGGCAGCACTACCTCCTCAAGGCACTTGATGCAGGCCTCCTTGTTGAGTCTGACTCTATCGCCAACAAATTCGGGAGTTCTTATCAAAACTATAAGACTGAGTTTTTTTCTGGCTGCCGTAACTTCGTAATCACAATTAGACTCATCCAACTCTTTCCGAATGCTTTGTACTGTCCCCATATTCATACCAAAAAACTTTGAAATGCTCGTATTTGATCTTTCGGTGCGAATGCCAAGCAGTACAACATGTGGTTTCCATTGTACATTATTTTATCACAGACATTGCTCAAGTGGGCTTACATATCAATATATTTAAAGATATTTTTATGTTTAACATTGTTTTTATAGATACAAGTATTTAAGTAAAAGCTCTGTTTATAATAAACAGTATTAAATAACATTTACCGGCCTAAATGTCCAAGAAATATTCGTCCTCGACAGGATTCGAACCTGTATCCTATACGGCACCGTCATATAGCCTGACGTGCCTTAACCGTTTCGGCCACTGATGATCGTTCGGTTGGCAAGGTCGAATTTACTGCTTATAAACGTCAATCTTCCATGAATCTTTCACGTACATTCATAACTGCTCATGGCGTATCAAATGTAAACAAATGACGTCACACATTATGAAATGGACAAAGTCCGACAATTATTTAAAGGCATTTTTATGTTTAACATTGTTTTTATAGATACAAATATTTAAGTAAATTCTCTGTTTATAATAAACAGTATTAAATAGCATTTACCGGCCTATATGTCTAGATTATTCAACCAGACGTGCTTGAATGAAGATATGCGACCTAAACATATATATATATATATATATATATGTATGTGTGTAGGCATATATATATATATATATATATATATATATATATATATATGTATATATATATATATATATATATATATATATATATATATATATATATATGTATATATATATATATATATATATATATATATGTATATATATATATATTTAAGAATATTAAGAATATATTTAGAAAATCTTTGTGTATAAAAATATGAATTAAGCAGATGAATAAAAATGCCATTTTTTTATTATTGAAAACCTAGACGACTAAATGAATAATGAAAGTATATGTTTGTTATTAGGAACCCACACCCCATCTAAAGTTAACCTAACTTTGTAAGTAACATATATTGGATACATAAGCTGTATAGGGAAATTAAGACCAACCATAGCTGAATTAAAATAGATTTTCCTTAAATTTAATAACTCATAATATCAAAATTGTCTGCGCTTATAAATTAAGTAAATTTCTTTGAAGGTTTATTCCTAACATAGCTTGACAATGGAACGAGACTATGGATTTTAAGTTTAATTTTTATAAGTAAATTTATAAATATAGTTTCAGTTTTCAAACATGGACATTTTTCGCGATGGAATCATATTTTTAAAAAGAAAATAATTATAATATTCTGCTTTACTGTGTTTGTATCGAGCACCTTTTTAAAAAAAAAATAACTGCTAATAACACCGGATTATAAATCTTACTGTTCTTTCTTATCATCATTTTATATATATATATATATATATATATATATATATATATATATATATATATATATATATATATATATAATATAGATAAAACAACTGAAAAGTTGCAAATTAAAAGAAAAAAATTGGGTGCTTTTTTTTGTGAAAGTATTTATTTATATGTTTTTATATATTTGATATTTCAGACCACCTCGGTCCTTCCTCAGAAATTAATGGAATAACTGTATTTGGGAGTTTGTTTACAATTAGCGTTCGTCGTTTTTTTAACTATTGAAATATTTATACAGATTTAAAATACCCAAGTCTTTGTTTAACCCTAGTTTATATGTGTCTAATTTTAAAATCCAGTATTTCTCTTTCTTTCTTCGTGTGTATGTTGAGCTAAAACCCGAGTCAATCAATAAACATTTACAGTTGTCTAATGAGTGTCCTGATTGATTAAAGTGTTCAAGAAAGTATACGTGGCTTCTCATTATGCTATATATATATATATATATATATATATATAAACAAATGAGAGGAAAAATGGATCACCAGTTCCTTACCATCATCTGAAGAGGCAGAAATTTTTCGAAACACGAAAGCTATCGTGTAACGATTTCAACGTTTTTATTCTAATCTATAATAATAATAACTGTAATAATAATAATAATAATAATAATATATATATATATATATATATATATATATATATATATATATATATATATATATATAGAGAGAGAGATAGATAGATAGATAGATAGATAGATAGATAGATAGATAGATAGATTAGGAATATTGTTTTCAAACCCGAGATCGGTGTTGGCTATTGTTGTGCCTGGATGGTTTCATTCATGCAAGGGTCGCTAACCTTTTTCGATATCTTCATAGTTAACAGGTTCAGCAGGAAAAATTTAGAGAAAGGAGCGTAAGAAGACACCGAATATATAATTACTGGATAAGAAATTGATAAAATGGGAAAAAGTAAACTGAATCAAAACAAAGGGCGATAAGGATAAAGGGAAAAAAGAAACAGATGTGGAGGTCGTAATTACACAAAGGCAAAGAGAATAAATGAATTGTAGCTGTCGTTACGTAAATGTAAAAAAAAAGGAAGAT
Source organism: Acanthosepion esculentum (assembly GCA_964036315.1). Lineage (NCBI taxonomy): Eukaryota > Metazoa > Mollusca > Cephalopoda > Sepiida > Sepiidae > Acanthosepion > Acanthosepion esculentum. The sequence goes on from OZ038488.1 coordinate 73,244,846, forward strand.
AATAGCGCAATGAAAATATTAAAATTAAACAACAGAAAAGAAAAGGTGCTGCAATGAATGATAAAAATAAAAGCAAAGGAAGGAAAATTGAGAAAAAATAAAAAGGAATGAAAAACACCCGATTAGGGAATGAATATGTAAACGCAAATAAACAAAAAAGAAATACGCTTAAAAAAACAAAACAACAAAAACAAATAAAAATGTGTTTTGTTTGATAGAAATAAAGTGAGAGATGGAAAAGAATGAAGGAGTTATACATTTGAAGGAAAAATGAAAAGATACGGATGGAAGTCTATAAAAAGAAAAAAAATTCCAGAGAAAGAAGGAAGAAAGAGTATATGTTTAATAAAGAAAGATTCAAATAATTAAGAATTAAAACAGAGTGGACAGAAAGAACGGCATATTTTTTTTTTACGTGAGGAAGGATAAGAGACCTTACGAAATAAATAAATAAAGAATGAAAGAAACAAAGAAAGAAAGAAAGAAGAAAGAAGACGTTACAAAAAATATATATATTTGCTAGCGATCGAGACAGTCTTATTGAATGAGTGAAACGCGGCCGGTTGACCTTAGCCTCTCTTCAAGTCATTCGAATGGCTTGAAGGAAGCCTTCGTCCAGTCGACTTAATTGATCTAAACAGTATCAAGTAGCAAGTTTAATTAATTGCTGTCTGACACAATTAACAAGGCGTTAAACAACATAACAAATTTCAACACGAAAACAACACAATAAGCAAAAAATAATAATAATATTAAAAGAACTACAAGCGTAACAACAACAATAATATTAAAGAGGTAAAAATCGTTTGGCTTCATGAAACAGGATTTAATGACATTAACTGGGACTTAAAGCTCAATTCGGGTTGGAAGAGTAGCAAGTGTGTATATATATATATATATATATATATATATATATATATATATATATATATATATATATATATTTTCTAAGCGTAGCGTAGATGTGGCACAAGGCCGAAAGTTGGGCAAACCTTGTGAAGATCTAACTCATTTCTTACCCGTAATTGTTCTAGCGAGACAAGCTTGCCAACCATTACACCAAGTAAATAAGTGGTACCCAAATATATATATATATATATATATATATATATATATATATATGTATATATAGTGTAACCCGGATATAAGAGACCCGGATATAAGAGAAACCCGAATAAAAGAGAGATTTTCTCTGGTCCCAAATTAGAGCCTGTGTTAATAAAACAAAATAGACCAAACCCAATATAAGTGAAACCCGGATATAAGAGACTTCTTCTCCGGTCCCGACAACTCTCTTATATCCGGGTTACACTATATATATATATATATATATATATATATATATATATATATATATATATATATTCGAAAATTATAACATAAATATGTTATAAAATCACTACAAAGATAGCCATTTTGTTTCAACACTTATGGTGTCTTATCAAAATGATGGAGTTGAATGTAGAATAAAGGGTGTTAAAGTTTCAAATCAATCAAACATCCCTCGCAAGGGGAAACGATGGTACATAAGCTGGAATGACCAATCAAAATACAAGTATACGGGAATTCAAAAAAGTTGACAACGAACTTTGGTTATAATAATTATTTAATGCTTTAATGTTACGGTTAGACTAAAATAGAATTCATTCTAACTAATAAATAATAAATTATACTATAAAATTCAAAATTCAAAAATATATATAAAATTCAAAATTAATACATACTCGTATATACACAGATACACACACACACACACACACACACACACATATATATATATATTCTTTATTCCACATTTCTGATGGAACATTTTCTTAAGATTTAGTCATAAGCTTAATGTACATCTAATATCGAAATTATAATCAGCATATATAAACTCCTTCTCCCACTCTTTTTCTCCTCCTAGTCTCGCTCACTATCCTTTTCCTTTCCCCCCCACACCCTTTCTTTCTTTATACCCCTTCTCTGTCTTCCACCCCTTTTCTCTTCCTTTCCATCTCCTCACCTCTAGCTCACATGATTTCTTTTTCGCTTTCACACTTTTTCTCAGTTTCTCTCCAACTCAATCTACTCTTCCTATTCCTTTCTCTATCTTTCTCTCCCATCTTCTCTTCAATCTCTTCTTCATATCTCTTTCCTCACTCTCCTCCCACTCTTCTCACAGACGTTTGACTCTCCAGTTTATCTCGTATTCACCAACCGCTGAGAAATTAAATAAAATACAATAGAAAGCAGATTGGTGATTCAAACGTTTGAAAGATTGAGCGCAGGCACAAGGCTATGAGGACTACCTTAATTGAACTCGCATAGACAAGAGTACAATATGGGAGACATTAATAAAGAAAAAATAAATGGCAACAAGGCTTCAACAGCAGCAGTAAAACAAGAGAAACCACGATTAATACTGTCAATCATGACGTGCAGCAGCAATGCCAACAGCAGGCAGAATAGTTGTAAGGCACAAGGTTCTAGACTCAGGATTGTCCCACGGGTAGGTTAAGCAATTTTTACAAAATTAGTTGACACTGTATATGTCAATGTGTGTGTGTGTGTGTGTGTGTGTGTGTGCGCGCGCGCCCGCGTATTCTGGTTATTCAAAAGTAATTAGGTTTTTCGAGAAACGATATAAGAACAAGTGTCTGTCTCTATTTCTGAGATGAGGTATTGTAGCTATTTACACTATTTACATTGTTCGGACTGTTGTCCTCATCTTTCTTGTCATATTCACGACGTTTCGGTCGTTGTACGTTCCGGCCTCCTTCAGGACCTGTCTCTATTTCTGAGATGAGGTATTGTAGCTATTTACACTATTTACATTGTTCGGACTGTTGTCCTCATCTTTATTGTCATATTCACAACGTTTCGGCCGTTGTACGTTCCGGCCTCCTTCAGGACCTGTCTCTATTTCTGAGATGAGGTATTGTAGCTATTTACACTATTTACATTGTTCGGACTGTTGTCCTCATCTTTCTTGTCATATTCACGACGTTTCGGTCGTTGTACGTTCCGGCCTCCTTCAGGACCTGTCTCTATTTCTGAGATGAGGTATTGTAGCTATTTACACTATTTACATTGTTCGGACTGTTGTCCTCATCTTTATTGTCATATTCACAACGTTTCGGCCGTTGTACGTTCCGACCTCCTTCAGGACCTGTCTCTATTTCTGAGATGAGGTATTGTAGCTATTTACACTATTTGCATTGTTCGGACTGTTGTCCTCATCTTTCTTGTCATATTCACGACGTTTCGGCCGTTGTACGTTCCGGCCTCCTTCAGGACCTGTCTCTATTTCTGAGATGAGGTATTGTAGCTATTTACACTATTTACATTGTTCGGACTGTTGTCCTCATCTTTATTGTCATAGTCACGACGTTTCGGCCGTTGTACGTTCCGGCCTCCTTCAGGACCTGTCTCTATTTCTGAGATGAGGTATTGTAGCTATTTACACTATTTACATTGTTCGGACTGTTGTCCTCATCTTTATTGTCATAGTCACGACGTTTCGGCCGTTGTACGTTCCGGCCTCCTTCAGCACCTGTCTCTATTTCTGAGATGAGGTATTGTAGCTATTTACACTAATTACATTGTTCGGACTGTTGTCCTCATCTTTATTGTCATATTCACGACGTTTCGGCCATTTTACAAAAACAAGTGTGTGTTAACTTTATTTAAGCGTTATTTATCAAAAATGTAATCATCTTCAGTTTAAACGTTTGCAGGTCAACGGGAAGACGTTCATTTCCGATTCCTTGTTGAAAATATTCTGGGTTCCTACAATATATGAAAAAAAGATTGAAATACCGTTTTCGAGTATATCTTATGAAATGTTCTCGAGATCAAAACAAATGTTAATATCGATGCTATATCCGATCAGTATGGGGGGATTCATTAATGCAGATTATCGATAAGTGCTTGTCAAAAAGAAAAATAAATAAATGGAAATGAATTAAAGAATTATGCCTTCTTAAGAAAGAAAGAAATTTTCCATCTGTATAATCGATTATTTTCTCTTATTTAATATTCAAACAAATTTAATAACAATAATTAAAACGGATCTAATATACAGGTCACAACAACAAATCTATCCAAATCGTTTAATAGCAGAATTATCCAATTATTAGATTAATCTCTTTGTATCTTAGAAATGATTAAAGAAAACATGTATACAGGTTGTAACAGCAAAATTATCTAAATCGTGTAACAACAAAATTGTCCAATTGATAAAGTTTTGGTCCGTTGTATCTTAGAAATGATTAAAGGTACCGATGTTTTTATAACCCTACTGGATTCTACTTTGAGCGATAAGAATGTATAATTACTCTCCAAGCTTAACACAAGAATCGTAATGTAATCAATCATAAACGAAGATTTAATATTCATCATTAATTAATCATAGCTAAAGATCGGAAGTCCATGAAGGATTGAAATAAAGTTCAAATATATATATATATATATATATATATATATATATATATATATATATATATATATATATATCACTGCTCTTAGGACTGTCATAGCTGAAACCACTTTCCCTCACGTGCTAAATGTTTTGGAAATTGAATTGGATTATTTCTTATTGATCTCTTTAGTTTTAAGTTGTAATGATGATCCCTCTTCCTGTTGAAACCTCCTGATTCAGCTTTCCTCTTTACTGTCCTCTTTTTTAAAAACTTATCATCGTTCTCTTGATGGTTATTGAATGGACTTTGAAAATAGAAGCCAGAATATGAAGGCTTTAATTATCTTTTTCCTTTCACACTTGCTCAGTTGGGAATATAGTGGGTCTGACACAAAACAATTTTAACCTTTTCTCTTTTTAGCTGAATAACTCAAAGGGATTTTAGTTATTCTAACGGAAAGTGGTGTCAAGATGGCTAAACGTCTTATCTGAAAACCTGGAAAAGAGAAAGTCAATTAATTTAGTGTTTTTTTTTTAGATATTAAACAATTTGTCAGATGTATAATTATGCTGTATTATGATTTGGACAATTTTTCTGTTACACCCGGTGTATTTGACGATTATTTTTTTTATTGTTTATATATATATATATATATATATATATATATATATATATATATATATATATAATTCATTTTTTATTTTATTGTTTATAGTATTATATTATTTTTCCGTTAAACAGATGTTGTAGTTAAACAACAGATGCACAGTAGAGCAATAAACTGCATTTCGGATTGAATAAACGGAGCGTCGAGTTCAAATTCCAGTCGACTTCATTACATTCATTTACTTGCAAATACCCTTAGGAAAGGTATGAATCTGTCACTTGTCCTTCCAGCTATCTGCAAATAGGAGGAAATACTAGGATATATCGTCCTAGGTGGCAACAGGTCTAGTAGAAGGAATTTAAAATCTCCAAATAAATACTAGGACAGTCTGGGCTCTTCGGCAATAGTTGGAAACCAGACTAGGAGGAGGACAACCCTGAATTCAAATCCGTCGCTGGAGTCCCTAAGTCAGTCAAATGTCACGTTCATTTTCGTTCTGTCAACTTCTGCAACGAAGCCAGCGTCAAGCGGTGTTGGCATCTGTCTTTCCTCTGGACAACATCGGTAGATAGAGAGGACAGGAGTGCTGTATGGCCAACAGCCGATCACTCATAAAAGAATAAAAACCTGCACAGGCCTGCGCCCTGGAGAAGGCATAACACTTCGAGCGTTAAGCCGTGGTTTCTGGAGACCGACGGATACCATACTGAATCTAAAAGCTAGGCAGAGTATTACGAGACAGGAGGATTTCTTTAGTAACAAAGAAAAGAGTACTGAGCTTCTACGTGACATCTGTCCTCCTTTACGGCAGCGAATATTGGACGGTCTCCTCAAAGATGAAGAAGAGACTCGAGGCAATGGAGGTATGTTTCTATAGAAGGATGGGAAGGATCAAAGCTAACCGCCCACTCATTGTTATTAGAGACCGCAAACAAAAAAGTGCCTCCTTGTTGATATGACAGTCCATGCGCACTGCAATGTATCTTTGAAGATGTTCAAAAAGCTATCAAAATACAAGGACCTTGAAATCGAAATCTCATAAATGTGGTACATGGGAAAATCAATAATCCCTGTTGTAGTTGGAGCCCTCGGATTGTTTGAAAAAGATTCCAGTAGACTAATCGAAGGGATTCCTGTAAGCCTATGCCTTAAAGCAATACAAAAAATTGTTCTAATTGTACAGACCACAACTTACGAAGGGCTTTATGTAAAATATGGTATTTTTTTTGTCACCGGAAAATGTCATGTTGCCATTTCTAACCTTAGGTCTCTGGGTGGGACCCGGAAAGAAATGTGTACACGCCAGAAATCAAAGGAAATAAAATAATAATAATAATAATAATAATAATAATAATAATAATAATAATAATAATAATAATAATAATAATAAAATTTCTCCAAAGAAAATAAAAAAATAGAAAAATAACAGAACCTGGCTAGTGAGCTGAAGAATGTATAGAAAATGAATATTGAACTAATTGGAACACCATCTTCAAAACTGAAAAAGTGCTTCTGGAGAATTGGAAATGAGACCAGAATTGGAACTGAGACCAAGATTATGGTCGGCCAGAAAGCCGTCAGCATTTACTCTGCGACGAATCGGCGGGAGATTCTTGACTTGTGAGGATTCTTGTTGAGACAATGCTTCAAGAACAGAATTTCCATTTCCTACGTCAATATGAACCACCAACTTAATAATAATAATAATAATAATAATAATGATAATAATAATAATAATGATACTACTACTACTACTACTAATAATAATAATAATAATAACAACTGGAATATCTGACGACGATCCGTTTACTCCAACGTTCATTATAAAAGTGTCTATCTCTCCCTATTTCTCTATCTTTCACTTCTTCTCTGTCTGTCTGTCTGTCTGTCTGTCTGTCTCTCTCTCTCTCTCTCTCTCTCTATATATATATATATATATATATATATATATTATGGCAAGTCACTCTCGCTGTGATGCTGGTACCATGAAATTCAGTGCGTTATGATCGGTTTATCGACGACTAAACTGGTTCTCCACCAGAATTTTATGTTGAGGTATTGTGTCTAGTCACAAGCGGATTAAAAATTTCATAGGGGTGGGCGAACCTTCTGATAGGGTCAACGACCATCTCGCATCTGGGTTCCATAGCTATGGATACAGACAGTGCTGTGATGAAAGAGCATTGCCGGGTGGAGGGATTTCAAGACCGAGGTCAACTAACAGGTGGAAGGCTTCCCACCACCCCTATATAATCAACGACCACATGCTCGTAACCAAGGTCAGCGTTCAGGTTTCGAGGACAGCGCCTTGTGGTTTATCATGCTTACTTGTCCAAGACACGTTACGCTTTCAGCCGCGCTATTGTTGAAGCTGGAATATCAGGTACTCAGCTGTACAGCAATCATTCGACACACGGTGATGGAACTGATGACGATGATGATGATGATGATGATGATGATGATGATGATGATGATGATGATGACGATGATGATGATGATGATGATGACGACGACGACGGTGATGGAGAATATGGAAGATCATAACATCCTTAAGTTATTTTAATTTTCTTGGGTTTGTTTTGCTGATTTTGAAATTGAATCTCGATTCTGGTTAATGAAATTACTTGTTTCTTTATAAAAGCAGGACATAATGTTTCGTTTAACTGATCGATTTGTTTGGCAATAAATATCTCCAGTCATAGCCATTATGTATCTCGTAACTAAAAACAATGCCCATAGGCACAAAGAAGGGGTATCTTTGATGGAATTCTGAAATTGGTTTCGGCAGCCGTTTCTCATTTTGTGATGACTATAAATTTTACAGTTTCTCTCGACATGCAAAACCCATTTTTACCTCTTTTTACAATGCGATAAAAATTTTAGTCCGTTCATATCAATCTCCGTCTGTTCATTATCTATCTATCTATCTATCTATCCAAGTCTTGTCATATCTATCTATCTATCTATCTATCTATCTATCTATCTATCTATCTATCCAAGTCTTGTCATATGTATGTATGCATGTATGTATGTATGTATGTATGTATCTATCTATCTATCTATCTATCTATCTATCTATCTATCTATCTATCTATCTATCTATCTATACAAGTCTTGTCATATCTATCTATCTATCTATCTATCTATCTATCTATCTATCTATCCAAGTCTTGTAATATCTATCTATCTATCTATCTATCTATCTATCTATCTATCTATCTATCTATCCAAATCTTATAACATCTATCTATCTATCTATCTATCTATCTATCTATCTATCTATCTATCTATCCAAATCTTATAACATCTATCTATCTATCTATCTATCTATCTATCTATCTATCTATCTATCTATCTATCTATCCAAGTCTTGTCATATCTATCTATCTATCTATCTATCTATCTATCTATCTATCTATCTATCTATCTATCTATCTATCTATCTTATTCTCTTATATCTATATATCTATATATGTCTGATCATTATCTTTATGATTCTGTTCATTTCTATCGATCTATCTATCTATCTATCTATCTATATGACTATCTATTTATCTCATTAATGCTTATATTAGAATCTTCTTCATTGTTCTGTCTTGATTTTGTTTTTATTTGCGGCCATCAAACACCAATTCATTTGCTGATGAAAGTCATTAAATAATTTAAGACGAAACTAAGTCATTACTTCCGCTACTCTAAAACCTGAGTAGGATATCTGATCTTTACAGAGAAGCAGGCAGAGAAGTACATCGAAATGCACTTACCTTGCACTACTTCCCGCTGTTTGCATTAATTTCAAACTATCATAAGTGTATATTGTAGTGTCCAGTATCTTTGAAGTTTTCTAAAAATCGAATTAAGTTTTTCTCCCACCAAAACAACTTAATATCGTGTTACATTTAGTCCATTATTCTTCATTTGTTTAGATTAGTTTGATGTCTTTAAGGCTTTTGTCATAGAAGGCGGTTTATTGATCAAAGAGTAAACTGAAGATTCTGTCTCTGTCTCTGTCTGTCTGTCTGTCTGTCTCTCTGTCCGCCCCCCCTAAACACTGAGAAACTGCTAGATGGATTTTTAACCAAACTTGATCTACCGATAGACTATGACCAAAGTTGGCTTAAGCTTACAATGAAGGTCATCATTATCATCATAATCATCATCATCACCATCATCATCATCAGCAGCAGCAGCATCTGCAGCAACATAACCAGTTAGCGCATTTTGCGCTTCTGTCATCTCCATTTCCTATTGCATCACACAAGTTTGGTTCATGGTGATATTCAAGGCAGGTTAGTGTAATGGGTGGCCGGTTCTTTTTGTTGCGGGACTGTTGAGGTTACCTCGTCTCTCCTCACAGAAATTAAAAATACAACACTTATACAAGGCAGCAGGTTGTTTGAATTCAGAATTTTCCCTCTCCTAATCTGGTTGCCAACAAAGTCTACAGGGCCCAGTCTATCCTGTTCTGTCCCGATATTTACCCATAGCGTGGGGGAAATGATAGATGCATACACAGTTATTAACATGTACTCGGGTTCGAACTTGTCTTTCCGATTCCTCAATCCGAGCCACTGCCTCCAACATCAAAAACATGCAAGCTTGAAAATATGTTCGAAGACTCCATTTCTCGTGGAAGTTAAATATTTATCCCAAATGTTGAAATAATAGCAATAATGGAGGTAAATCAGTTTTCAGTTTATATATATATATATATATATATATATATATATATATATATATATATATATATATATATATATATATATATATATATATTCAACTTTCAGAGTGTTTGCGGTCAGGTCTCTCCACAGCCAGCGGTCGTTCTCTCTCTAAGCAATGTTTTCTCCTAAATAATCCACTCATTGCCAATTCTGTTATCCATTTACTCACTATCTATCTATCTATCTATCTATCTATCACAACCTGTTCAGATGTATCTATCTATCTATCTATCTATCTATCTATCTATCTATCTATCTATCTATCTATCTATCTATCACAACCTGTTCAGATCTATCTATCTATCTATCTATCTATCTATCTATCTATCTATCTATCTATCTATCTATCTATCACAACCTGTTCAGATCTATCTATCTATCTATCTATCTATCTATCTATCTATCTATCTATCTATCTATCTATCTATCTATCACAACCTGTTCAGATCTATCTATCTATCTATCTATCTATCTATCTATATCTATCACAACCTGTTCAGATCTATCTATCTATCTATCTATCTATCTATATCTATCACAACCTGTTCAGATCTATCTATCTATCTATCTATCTATCTATCTATCTATCTATCTATCTATCTATCTATCACAACCTGTTCAGATCTATCTATCTATCTATCTATCTATCTATCTATCTAGTACTAAAAGTCTATGATTGCGTACGTGCGTGCTTGCCTGTTGCGTGCGTCCGTTGCATAATAATTTAAGTTAATCTGATTTAAAAATTAACGTGTGATTACTTCACTTAGGCATTTTAATAACCCACTGGCTGATTGAAAAGTAACTCCTTATTTTATGCATGAGAGCCCAGCCAGGATTCCTGACTTAACACCTTGTGACTTTTCTCTTTAGTGTTGGTTAAAGGAGCAAGTTTACTATACCAAACCAAGATTTTGGAAGAAGTTGAAGGGCGAATACAAGAAGTTATGTCTTCCATACCACAAGGGTTCTTGGTGAAATCAGTTGACGTAAATTCCTGTGTGAATATCGAATTTTAAATGCAACCTCATGCTAAACGCTTTCTTCTCATATCCATTTCTTGCAAAAAAATATAGTTAATAAATAAAAGTATATTAAATTAGGGAGTTACTTTTCAATCACCTGTATACAAATAAAAGGAAGTGTCAGTTTTGTAGTTTTATTTTGAGAAAATTACTTCCCGTCCTGCATTGATTAGCTCAACGAGTTATAAAATAAAACTATGAATATTTTTGGCCTACTTTTTGTTTTTTTTATTGACAACTATAAATGCCGTGGCGTTTTGTCATTTTATTCTGACAAAATTCTTGTGCAGTATCGGTTACTTCTGATATTAGTTTCTTGTAGATAGTTTTGTATACACATTGTAAATAATCATTGGGGTAGTTTTTAGAATTGTTATGTTTTTCCCCTGCCCCCACAGACAATGAATTGTAAATATGGGAACTAGTTAGTATTTACATAGAGACAGTGAGGCATTATGGTGCTTGGAGTAAGAAAGGTGTGTATGAATGTGTTGTTTTGGTGTATGGAATATTGTTCGTACGATTGGGTCACTGTTTCCGGCTAGCTAAGTTATAGTTAAGACAGAAGAAGACCATCCTTTCCCCAACCCCCATTAGGCCTTGTGCCACATTTCTGTATAGTACAGAATAAATATTGTTACTTCTGATATTAAAATTATGGGTGCTTTGGGCACTAAACCTTTGCTTACTGATATCGTTGAAGTATTTTAATGAACATGACTCTAGTACTGAAAACATTAACTCATTTTCTATGTATACCCGAATTAATTAATTTATCTCAGCCTATTATATATCTATTTTTATATATGTGAGAGTCAACTTCCTGCTCAGTAACATTTACTCTTGGTATTTATATTGTGAAACCGTGGGTGTTTGGGACACTAAAAGTTTGTTTACTGACATCGGCGAAGGCTTTTAATGAACATAACTGTAGTCGTGAAAACACAGCTAATGTTCTAAGTTTACCTGAATGAACTCATTTGTCTCACTCTGTTATATATCTATGTTTATATATGTGAGAGTCAACTAAGTTCAAATGTGTCTACTACAAAAAATTGTTTGCATTTATTTCCTCACAGACGAAGATTATTTTTAAGGCACCAAATATGGTTCTACAGAAGAATGCAGCGAATATCGCGTGAAAGACGAAAGAATTTAAAGGAAACTGGACTACCCGTTGCGAGTTCGATCACTGACGATTCAGGTTATAAAACATTGAGGTTGATTTCAGCATTCCATGGTTTTGTGATGTCAACGAACGCTCGTTGCCACTTTTGTGATGCCAACGAACACTCGTTGTCACTTTCGTAATGCTCGTTTTAGTAGGAACTTTGTAATCGCAGATACAACTATAGTAACGCCGTTGAACAATACTGGTGTCAGACGCCTTCGAATAGAAACTCGCACTAATAATACTTGCTCGATAATAATCGCTCGAATAGAAACCATCGGATAGTGATCCGTGTAGTGATCAGTATAGAGAAATAGTATAGTGAATAGCCGTATAGTAATAGAGGATAGAGTAGAAATAGTGATCAGTTAGATGCTACGCTAATTCCCATATATACATTTCCTTTGAGATCACGTTGTCTACTTATTAGAAATGGAATCACCTGTGTTTACTCACTGTGTTCAAACTAGAGTGTTGACAGCGACACTTTATTCCCATATAACATTGAAATGAAAGTTAATTTTATTATGATTCAGTTAAATATTTCAATTTGTTCGTGTCGTCATTAGTTGGTTTACAAGTTCATCTTTAATATCTTACTAATGGTTTACAGTATTTAATACGAATAGAATTTCCGATATAAACTTGAATTGCAGTAAAAGCATTTATTTATGGCATAGGTGAACACTTGTAGAAAATGAAAAAGGAATTGTTATGTTACAGTATAAAAAACTCATATTTTTAAATCGTATTCACTTAAAATATTTTTTAAATCAAATTAACTTAAAATTGTGTTTAATATGCCAAACATATTCTTTATATATTTAAAATATTGTTTGTTTAAAGAAAGCTGAAATATAAATATTTATTCTACAACTGGACGAAACAGCAAAGCATGATATCTTTGTGTCTGTCTTTAACATGAAAATACTTCAATTAAAATATATATATAAAAATCTGTTTGAAGAAAGGTGATAATTTGAGTTTATTTTGTTGAAAAATTTAGCTGAATTTTTAAATGCATACTAGGCTACTCGTGACCCGTTGTAACACTGACAGTTCAGATTATAAAACACTGAAGTTAAATTCAGCGTTCCATTGAAATGAAAGTTAATTTCATTATGATTCAGTTACAAATTTCAATTCGTTCGTGTCATCATTTAGTCTAGTTTACAAATTCATGTTTAACGTTTTACTGATTATTTACAGTAATTAATAGAAATATAACGGCCGGGATGTATTTGAAATTTAAATCAGATTAACTTTAAAATATTTTTCAATATGCCAAAAGTATTTTAAAATCATATTCATTTGAAAATATTATTTAAATATGCCAAAAAATTACTTTTTCAATATTTAAAATATTGTTTGTTTAAGTAAAGTTGAAATATAAATAATTGCTCTATAAACAACTGGACGAAAAAGCAAAGCGGGATCTCTATGTGTCTGTCTTTAAGTTAAAAATATTTTAATTAAAAAATATTGTCGGTTTGACGAAAGTTAAACTAAAAGTACTTACTCTATAAACAACTCGTATTTTTAAATCGTATTCACTTAAAATATTTATTTAAATCAAATTAACTTAAAATTGTGTTTAATATGCCAAACATATTTTTTATATATTTAAAATATTGTTTGTTTAAAGAAAGATGAAATATAAATATTTATTCTACAACAGGACGAAACAGCAAAGCATGATATCTTTAACATGAAAATACTTTAATTAAAATATATATATATATATATATATATATATATATATATATATATATCTCTGTTTGAAGAAAGGTGATAATTTGAGTTTATTTTGTTGAAAATTGTTTGCTGAATTTTTAAATGCACACTAGGCTACTCGTGACCCGTTGGAACACTGACAGTTCAGATCATAAAACACAGAAGTTAATTTCAGCATTCCATTGAAACGAAAGTTAATTTTATTATGATTCAGTTATTTTTTTTTTAAGCTTTTCACCCCAAGCAAAGCTGGAAGCCACTAGCACGCATGGGGTTACAGAAGGTTTGGAGGAAGAGCAGATAGGAGTGGTAGAGGAAAGGATGTGGAGAAAGATAGTAGATCGATCAAGGCAAGGGGGTTTACAGAAGATTTGGAGCGAGAGCAGCTAGGAATGAAACGGGAAAGGATGTGGAGAAGGGAAGTGGATAGATCAAGGCAACTGTAGATGTCGATTGACGTTTCACTTAAGTAGTTGGAGATTGTATTTGTCAGGGAAACAGAAATAAGGAAGGGAGTTCCACAGGCGAGAGGTGCGAGACATGAAGCTATTGGAGTAGAAGAGACGTCCATGTTTAACGTTTTACTGATTATTTACAGCAATTAATATAAATATAACTGCTTGGATGTACTTGAACTTTAAATCAGATTAACTTAAAAATATTTTTCAATATGCCAAAAGTATTTTAAAATCATATTCATTTGAAAATATTATTTAAATATGCCAAAAAATTACTTTCTCAATATTTAAAATATTATTTGTTTAAGGAAAGTTGAAATATAAAGAATTGTTCTACAACGGGACGAAACAGCAAAGCGGGATCTCTTTGTGTCTGTCTTTAATTTAAAAATATTACAATTAAAAAATATTGTCGGTTTGACGAAAGTTAAACTAAAAGTACTTACTGTATAAACAACTCGTATTTTTAAATCTTATTCACTTAAAACTGCTAAACTTATTATGCGCTGGACTCACGCACCATACAAGCTGTACTTAGAAAAAAAGAGTTGAACTTCCTGGGGCATATCCTGAGGAAATATGGTTTGGAAATTTTGACACACAGTAAATGTTTAATGCAAGAGGAAAACACCGACAATCTATCTAATAAACGTGACTAAATAGATAGCAGAATTGGGAACGACTGGATTATTAAGGGGAAAATTGCTTAGAGATAAAATGACTGCTAGTTGTGGAGAGACGTGATCGCAAACATCCTGAAAGTAGAATATATATATATATATATATATATATATATATATATATATATATATATATATATGTACTAGCTCAGTCACTAAATCTACTTTCAAAATCTACCATGACTCTAACTGTAGAAGTCATAACATAATTTACCTCCTAGAATGCACACGATGCCAGAAACAATATGTAGGGAAATTTGAATGGCCCTTCCACTACAGAATTAATAATTATCCCAATCGAATTAAGTCGACTCCCTATGGAAAATTATTACCTGTAGAACAACATTTCCGCCTAGAAAAACACGATTTTAAACCCCATGCCAAATTCACTATAATTGAGAGAATATAAAAGTCCAGAGCAGATAACATTAGAAAGATTTTACAATTCCATGAAAATAAGTGGATACAACGTTTACAAACGCACTATCCAGCCGGGCTAAACCATAAATTTAACAATATAGATAGTATTAATACATAACCCTACAAATCAAAACCTTCCCACATTTCTCACCCACACATGCTCACGGAGGTGTTGAGGCCTGACACTTATACACACACCCACACGAATATACACACTTACACACATCATACTCATTCACTCACTCCCTAATGAGCCAAATGATAACACATACCCACAGCAGTATACACGCTTACACATATCATACTCACTCACTCCCTAAGAACTAAATAACGCACACACACACACTTAACAGAGACATCTCCCTCTCCAGGAACCAATAAAACTGCCAAACTGACCAAGCGAATTCAAAGCAGCATGAATCCATCCAGCTCTTATCTCAAATAACAACTTAAAAGAGACTGTTTGACCAACACAAGGAATGTTAATAAATTCATGTTAAAAAGATAAAAACAAATAAAAAAAACAAATGTAAACTACAGACAAAAGTTCATTTTCTCCATCAAGACATTCATTTCTGTAGTTCACTGCTACCAGCAAGCAGAAACATTTTTTCTCCCGATGATGGCCATGTTGGCCAAAACTAGCCGAGGAATCTAAATGAAATAATAATAATAAAAACGAAAGAATATTAATCTACAACCCAGTGTGTCTGAAGATTTCATTTTTTTATCATTTTTTATCGTTCAATATATATATATATATATATATATATATATATATATATATATATATATATATATATATATATATATAGGTTTGGTTTGTTTTGTTTTACGGTATATCAACCTCAATGGGTTATTTAATGCCAACAAAATTTTTATTATTAGTAATATGTTTTTCTTCAAAAATCTATTGCTGGGAATATTTTTCCTTGAAGAAATCTATAGCTGGTCATATTGTTTTCAAAGAATGTATAGCTGTTTGTATTGCTGGTATTTTGTGTTTTTTTTTAAGTATTGGTGATAATAATTTTTCCTTAAAAAATATTACTGGTAATAATGTTTTTATTACAAAGTATTTCTGGTATTAAAACCTATTTTTACACAAGTTTGGGTGTTAACTAATTGCCCATAGCTGGGACCCTAACAGGTGCTACCGCCCTGGGTCAAGGTGGACCTGGGAACACCAGCAATTAAGATTTATCAAGATATATATATATATATATGTATTTATATATATATATATTGTAACCAAGTCAATGGTTAAGAAATAACAGAACAAGAGTTTGCAGATAAATCGTATATTGAACAGTAAATACAACAGAATAGTTTTACACGACTAGGGAGTGTGTGTCGTTTGACCAGCATTCAATCTATACTACCGTTCCCCCGAGGCTTACTCTCCTATTAATTGTATAGTAAGTGGAAGAGTTTACAATAGAATCATTAGAGGGAGGACACACCAACAATATCCCATGAATTAAATATCGACTTAAATATCTACTTTTGTCATCTTTAAAAAAATTATTGTTTTAAGATAATATGCTTTAGTTCCTGTGGTCTTCGAGTGATTCATCGCCTATTTTATTCGCTCTGCAAGCGGTCCGATTAGCACGTGCCGGGGGGGGGGGATTGATGAAATTTTCCAGCGCTGAAAAGAGCTTTACAAAATTCAAGACACTTGCAAGCAAATCAATAAATGATATTCATATGAGAATCAACAAAATAAAATCATATACATATACATACATACATACATACATACATACATATATATATACATATATATATATATATACATATATATACGTATATATATATATATATATATATATATATATATATATATATATATATATATATATGTGTGTGTGTGTGTGTGTGTGTTTATTTGTGTGTGTTTGCGCGTTCACGGAAATTTCAATAGACTTGGTATTTTTTTATTTATTTGTGGCGAACATGATTAAAAGAAGAATCCATTCCCCATTAAAATACAGACGTGAAATCATGCCTCGATTTCTTATGTTCTTTAAATTTCTTTTAGCAGCTTCTTTGCCTTTTAAGTTAATTTATGTGTATCAGGCACATAAAATAACTAAGAGAAAAAAAATAAATGAAATTCAATTCACGCTGCCATTTTTTATTTTTGATTTCATTCTCCATGAAATTCCTGACAATTGTGAAAGTCGTTGAAAGTTAAACTTTTGTAAACTCGTCAGAAGCGCAAACCTGTCTTTATATAAATCTGTTTGCTTTCAGTGTAAGAAAGCACATTTCTAAATAAAGTCATGTTCAGTGTAAACGAAAATGAATCAAAAGATCTTGTCGAGATTTGCTTGCAGGAGGAAAATAAACATAATTTTTCAAGAAAACATTTCCGACGTTCATAAAAAATATATTCATTTTTTTTTCATACATAGTCCAATTTGTACAGATTTCGTATATTTTACACTATTTCTGTTTTCTCCAGTCATTTATTCTGTTTCTATATATATCTCCCTACCAACCATCATATCTAACTATCTATCTATCTATCTATCTATCCCTCTCTCTCTCTCTCTCTCTCTATCTATCTATCTATCTATCTATCTATCTCGGTCTGTTCCTTCCTTCCTTCCTATCTATCTATCTATCTATCTATCTATCTATCTATCTATCTATCTATCTATCTATCTCGGTCTGTTCCTTCCTTCCTTCCTATCTATCTATCTATCTATCTATCTATCTATCTATCTATCAGAACATGTTTCTATCTATCTATCTATCTATCTATCTATCTATCTATCTATCTATCTATCAGAACCTGTTTCTATCTATCTATCTATCTATCTATCTATCTATCTATCGGAACCTATTTCTTTCTTTCTATCTATCTATCCATCTATCAGAACCTGTTTCTATCTATCTATCTATCTATCTATCTATCTATTTATCTATCTATCGGAACTTATTTCTTTCTATCTATCTATCTATCTATCTATCTATCTATCTATCTATCTATCAGAACCTGTTTCCATCTATCAAGCGTGTGCATCTGTATGCGTGTGCGCAAGCGCATGTCTCTGTGTGTTTAAGTAGGTGTTGAAATATTTTAGGCCGAAACAACCAATTTTGTATTATTTTATCGGATTTGGGGAGGTGATTGAAGCTGAGATCTTTTCAGAAGTATTTCAGAGACTAAGACAGACAGACATAGAGAATTTCTAAAGTCAACTTAAAAAAATAAAACAGATCGTCTACTGAAATAGTGGTATCGACTAAAAATAACAAT
Organism: Acanthosepion esculentum; assembly: GCA_964036315.1. Classification (NCBI taxonomy): domain Eukaryota; kingdom Metazoa; phylum Mollusca; class Cephalopoda; order Sepiida; family Sepiidae; genus Acanthosepion; species Acanthosepion esculentum. Next base: position 73,263,339 of record OZ038488.1, read on the forward strand.
TTCATATATATGCATGTGTATGTGTATGTGTGTATGTGACTGTATGTGTGTATATAATAGCGTTCAGTGAGTTCTACGAAACGGATATATATATATATATATATATATATATATATATATATATATATATATATATATATATATATATATATATACATATTAATAAATATACATTTCCGTTTGGTAGAACTTACTGAATGCTATTATACACACATAACGGAAATGGATATTTATTAATATATATATATATATATATATATATATATATATATATATATATTAGTAAATATACATTTCCGTTTGGTAGAACTCATTGAACGTTATTATACACACACACACACATACATATATATATATTAATAATTGCAAATATACCTAGCTCTGTTTAAATACATTGAGCACTGTTTTATCTACAGCATTGATTAAATAAATAATTATTTGCTCACCTGTATGTGTACATAATCGCTCACATTTATGTTTCATCCTATTTCTTTATTTGGATCATTTTTACAAACACACACACACACACACACACACACACACACACACACACACACACACACACACACACACATATATATATATATAAATATAAAAGTGAGCATAGAAGTCAACACTTAGAGGCGACAGTCTGTTTCATGCTAGTGCAATCGTCAGGCAACTCTGCCTGACGATTGCACTAGCGTGAAACAGACTGTCGCCTCTAAGTGTTGACTTCTATGTTCACTTTTATATTTACACACGCTCTATCTCTGATATTGAGCACTTTATCCCATAAATATAGCACACTTTAAGACTATATTTCTTCATATATATATATATATATATATATATATATATATATATATATATATATATATACGGAGATATCGAAATCAATAATCGTGAATCTTACTCGTTTTAAGCGTTCATTAGATCATGGGCAACAATTTTTGTGTAGGCTAACTACATATAGTCCACTGGGAGTTTATGGAAAAATGGGATGCAGTCTTTGCCTGTGCTTAAATCTGCCGATAACTGCTGTAGAGCTACTAGGCATGTCACAATATTATTATTTCTTTCTTTACTCCCTGTTTGTAAATGTTCATGTTGATGCATATGCGTGAATGGCAGCTTTGACGTTTTTGTTTCATAACATTTATTATAAGAAAGCTGTTTTATGAGGTCGGGGGTGGCAGGAAGCCATTGACAAAAGTAATGTCGTTTGTAAAGAAACATTAGAACAAGAGCCTCTTACAGTATTTGTTTATTACTTGTCATTTCTCGCAGGCGATATGCGATGGTCATCACGTGGTTTCAGGTCATTTGTCTAGACGAGGAGGAAGTCGTAGTTAACTGCATATTCCAAATTAAAAAAAAAAACTCTATTTATCCAGTAACCCCTAGTTGTGTGGAACAGTAATCTTCATCTCGTGTCCCCAATTCCATATCTCTCTGTGCATTTATCTCTGTAGTCAGAGACACGTATTTCCCGATTTGCGACGGGGACACAATACAACGTTTTTTTTTCACCCCAAGAAGTCTCCTGTGTCTTAGTGGTATTATCGCCTTTTTGGGGGTGAAATGATTTTAAGAATATTCTATTCTAATTCCTGCATTTCTCGCTTTTCTCACATTTTCTTGTTTCCTCACCACCTATGGTCTTGAAAAATGTAAATGCAAGTTCTTCGCTATCTTCTGTCCTTAATGATTAAAATGACAACAACATCTTTTAAATATTATCAATTAACCTCGTTTTCAATGTCACAGAAAATCATTTGGAAAAGTTTTTTTCTTTTTCTTTCTTTCTTTTTTTTTATTTTGCAATTAACTAAAACATTTTTCCAGTCATTGAAATATCAACAAATGTTTGAATTTCTGGCATTGTATATTCAGATCATTGTGATCTCTTCATTCTGGGACTACTTTCATAACAGGCAGCGTTTACTTTTCCAAGAACGGGAGAGAAGCTTTGTTTTTTTATTGAGATCTTGAAATTTTAGTGTAGAAAAATATGTGTGACTGCAGGGAGAATCTGAAATGCTGCCCCCAATCAGACAGCACTGATTTCCTTTGAAAATAAAGAAACAAATAAAAAGGGGGGGTATTCTTTTGAAGTAACTGGACATCTGGTCGGGGTCATTCGGTATCAGTCTGCGGATATTTGGGTGACACTTGAAAAAAAGCGAGGGAATCGAAAGAAGGAAAAACGAAGTGTTTAGGAAGGAAATTATAGGAGATGACATGGAAGGGGATTTCGAAGAGGAAAGTAAAGAAGAGAGGTGTACAATAGAGAGGGTTAAATGATACTGAGAGGGCGGCAAAAAAGGCAGGTGAAAATGGGTACAGAAGAGAGACGTACGAGAAAGAATAAAAGAAAGAAATAAAGAATCAGAAACATGCAGGAAAGAAAAAGAACAACGAAAGAAAGAATTAGAAACGAAAAAAAAAGAAAAAGAAAAAAATTAAGGAAGAAAGAAAGAATGAATAAATAAATAATAAAAAAAAGAAAGTTGAATGAGAAAAATCTACCACTGTTTTGACACTTATTTTTACACTTTTCTTTCTTTAGAACGAAAAAGAAAGAAAAGTGCAAAAACGGAAAAAAAGAAAGAAAAGGAAAAGGAAAAAGAAGAGAGGAAGAAAAAAAAGAAAGAAAAGTGCAAAAACGGAAAAAAAGAAAGAAAAGGAAAAGGAAAAAGAAGAGAGGAAGAAAGAAAAAAGAAGAAAGAAATAAAAAAGGAAGAAAGAAAGTGAATAACATTGCAAGAAAGACGAAGGAATCGAAGTAGAGGCTAATAACAAAGACGTAAAAATTAAGTGAATTTTTTAATCGATTTCACACCGTACAAGGCACTAAAGACAATACGACACAAGGGATTACTGGGCGTGGAAGAATTAAACAGAAACATGAGCAGGAACAAAAAGAGTAAGCAGGAGTACAGTAGATAGCGAATGACATTGCATTTGAATTTTTGATGATTAAAGTTGGCTGGAAAGCATGGACCGTCCTGGGTGTGACGATAAACTACATCCGCGTCCTGCTTTAGATGATAAACTACATGCGACAGCAAGGCCTCTGATCAGGAGATTTTGAGGAGCGTGGAACCACCTTTTAATTGCTGGTGTTCCCAGGTCCACCTAGACACTGGGTCTCAGCTATGGCAAATAGTTAACCACCAATCTGTGGTCAAAACGTGTAAAAATAGGTTTTAATACCAGCAAAACATTTTTGTAAAAAAATATTACCAGCAATAATTTTTTGAAGAAAAAATTATTACCAGCAATACTTTTATTTGGAAAAAAATATAGGGTGACCCCCAAAAAACGGGATTTTTTGAAGTGCGTATTGCCAGACATGAGCAAGTAGCAGTACTGCGAGACAGTGACCTTGAGCAAGTAAACATTTCGCCATTTTAGTAACGAGAATGAAATTCACAGTATCCCAGCTGTTGAGATGTTGCAGCAGTCAATGAGGAATCTCAACAGCAGATTTCAAGAATGCATTCGTACAGGAGGACGCCATCTACAGGACGTAATTTAACAAAAAAAATGAAAATTCTATCATTGTTTCTTAAATGGCGTGTTTTCAGGTTTCAGTTACTATGAATTAAATATTTTTCTTCCATCACTCTTGGTTTTATTGGATTGTTAAACAGTTCCCGTTTTTTTGGGTCACCTTATATTACCAAAATACTTTTTGGAAAAAAATATTACCAGCATTGAAAATCTTGTCGGTACTAAATTAACACATTAAAGCTGATATGCCGTAAAACAAAGCAAACCAAGAAAACTAACATATTAGTAATAACAAAAAGGGCAGAGGATCACAAAATAACTGAAGTGTAATAATACCAACTAGTTTACTAGTCAATAAAACTGACGATACCATTTGTTAATTCCTTATTAGTAGATTGTCACATATTTTTCAATGAACATAAAACGGACACTAGCGCTTGGCAAGGCTAGTGCAAGGAAGAAAACTTTAGTTATTTCAAGAATCAAACATTGCTAATAAATTGCATGCAAATACATATTATATGCTATATAAAAATAATTTGTTTTAATCATTTCACTTCAAACGAGACAATAAAGGAACTAAGAAACAAGGACTTACTGAATGTTAGAGAATATGAGAAAAAGAAAACGTTATTAATATAAGAGGGAATAATAAAAGGACTAGAATTAAGAAGAGAGAAGATAACGATTGCCATTGCATTCAATTTCTGAATATCAAAGTTGACTGCGACCTACGGTTACATCTAGTGATTTCAACCGCAAAATGAGGTGACCTTGCCGTCAATCCAGTACCGCGCGCAAATTCATAAAGTCTCGGTACCAGAGTAAAAAGTGCATCAGGACAATTACCATGAAAGTATTATGGTCGAAGATTTATTCAGTTAAAAATGTAGTTAAACGAATTGATATAAAAAAAAACACAGGTACAAATAAAGCCCTAATAATATTATGAATATGAATAAAGCCCTAATAATATTATGAATATGAATAAAGCCCTAATAATAATATGAATATGAATAAAGCCCTAATAATAATATGAAGGGAGCTGAAAAATACTTAATCCGAACAAGGAAGAGATTCTTAAATAAATTCTGTTGTTTAGATTTGGGAAGTAGGTCAGGCCGGTCAATTTCCAGTAGCCATCTCGTAAAATTGTAACGAGTGAAAATACTTTATCGAAGCATCTGAGTTTTTTCTTTACAAACTTAATGGTTCAATAATGGATCAACTTACAGTCTGGTAAGTGGAGACAACCATCAAAAACAAAATGGCATATGTAAGATGAAAAATAACTCATTCTGATTTTAGGTCTCTGGCTGGGACCCGGAAATAAATGTGTATACAACAGAAATCAAAGGAAATAATAATAATAATAATAATAATAATAATAATACTAATAATAATAATAATAATAATGTGTCAAGGAACATGAAAGTAGTAAGTGTCTTTACTCTGTAGTAAAGGAAGCCGACAAATTCAAAATGGAGTTTCAAATGGGCACAGAAATGCAAATACATCACTGTACACCGGCTGAAGCTGCAAAATACTTAAAAAAGAATGCAAAGACAAATGCGACCGACCAGATAAAGAAACAATGGCAAGATAAACCGCCCCACGGCCAATAAACTGTCCGTACCAAACAAGCTGACGTAGACAAAAACCGCACCCATCAGTGGCTACGTAGTGCAGGGTTGAAAGCTGAAACTGAAGGTTTTATCATTGCTGCACACGACCAATGCTTGTTAACTAGGAATTATCAAGCACATATACTAAAATACTGTGTTAGCCCAAGATGCAGATTCTGTGATATATATCCAGAAACCATTGATCATCTTGTATCAGGTTGCACGATATTGGCACCCACTGAATATAAAATCCGGCATGACAGAGTGGGCCAATGTCTGCACTGGAAAATTTGCAACTCCTATGGGAAGGAAACTGACAGAAACTGGTACGAACACCACCCTGACCCGGTTACGAAGATAGGACCTGTTACAATTCTATGGGACTACACAATACACACTGACAAAACAATCAAAGTCAACCGCCCAGACATTGTTATTAAAGACCACAAACAAAATAAGTGCCTCCTTATTGATATGGCAGTCCCTGCAGACTGCAATGTACCTTTGAAGATATTCGAAAAACTGTCAAAATACAAGGACCTTGAAATAGAAATCTCAAAAATGTGGCACATGGGAACATCAACAATCCCTGTTGTAGTTGGAGCCCTTGGACTGGTTGGAAAAGATTCCAGTAGGCTGATTGAAAGCATCCCTGGAAGTCCATGCCTCAAAGAGATACAAAAAATTGTTCTGACAAGTACAGCCCACACTTTACGAAGGGCTTGATCTATGTAATTATTTTTTATTTTTTTGCAGTGGAAAGTGTCATGATGCCATTTCTAACCTTAGGTTCTGGGCGGGACCCGGAAAGAAATGTGTAAACGTCAGATATCAAAGGAAATAATAATAATAATAATAATAATAATAATAATAATAATAATAATAATAATAATAATATGATGATGATGATGATGATGATGATGATGATGATGATGATGATGATGATGATGAAGATAAAGAAGAAAAAATAGTAAAAATTATTATTATTATTATTTAAATTTCACAGCAATGATACGTTATTCTTCGTATAAATTCTAAACATAATTAACCGAATGTTAACATCTTTTTACATTCAATTTTTTTGACAATTAATTTCGTTAAAAGGATTTGTGATGAGAGCAACAACATTAATATTTTTTAATTAATTAACAACTAATCTGATTAAAAGAAGCAGTAGCAACAATAATAAAAATAAATAAATAAAAATAAAATAAGCATCTCTTTTTTTCATAATTATAAATATATAATGTATTATTTAAACATAATACTCTAGTAAAACAATGTTTTTTTTTCTTTAAATAACTTCTTTTTCCAAAGACTTTTTCCAGCGTCTTTCTTTCTGAATTCCGTTAGAGTCTCTGTCTCTTGGCAACCCATCTAGGAGAAGAAAAACTCCGAACAACAACCCATAACTCAAAATCTAAAGTGAGTAGTGAATGGCTGCTGCGTTATGAGGCCGCGAACGATCCCCTACAGGCTTCGGAACCATGTTTGTAAACGACTTTTACTGAATGTGCCGAGCAACTTTGCGTGGACTTTTGGACCCGTGCATTACCAGTGAGAACAATATGAGAAATAAAAAAAGCAAAATGTCTCGTCTGGCTCTTCCAGTGGATAAACGAGGAGCCCATTCCTCAGGAGGGAACCTACCTGAGGTCGAAAAATCTCCCATAAGAAAAACCTCTACACAAATAATGAATCTTCATGTCACCACAACCGGGATATTGACAATGATGGCCCTGCGAAAAACAAAAATCAAAGAAAATAATAATAATAATAATAATAATAATAATAATAATAATAATAATAATAATAATAATAATAATAATAATAATAATGTGGCACATGGGAACACCAAGAATTCCTGTTGTAGTTGGAGCCCTTGGACTGGTTGGAAAAGATTCCAGTAGGCTGATTGAAGGGATCCCTGGAAGTCCATGCCTCAAAGAGATACAAAAAATTGTTCTAACAAGTACAGCCCACACGTTACGGAGGGCTTTATCTATGTAATTATTTTTTTTTTTTC
>OZ038488.1:73275487-73347987 GCA_964036315.1 Acanthosepion esculentum
CCAGTGTACGCTCTGGTCTTCTTCAGGTGATTGGAATTTCGAACTGAACTCTTTATCTCGTCTATTGGAGTAGATTGTTGTAGTTCCACGTGCCGTGCCTCTCTCAGTGGCCCCAGTCTCAGTTATGTCAGTTTCACTCAGCTCCCCAAATTTTGTTCACCTCTGCTATTGCCAGGTATTGAACTTGGATCAAATCACTGAATTCAATCAAAGCTTTTATTCACTGGGTCATGTGTTCGGCCGAACGTCGTAAATATGGCAACAAAGATGAGGACAAGTGTTCGGACAATGGAAACAGTGTAAATAAGTTTTAAGAAGTTGATATATCGTAAAAAAAAAAAATCAATCAGCCACTTTTAATATACTTCTGCCTGTTTGTCTGTCTATCTATCTATCTATCTATCTATCCCATTCTGGTTATATCCCTCACTTTATGTATTTTCTCTCTCTTCCTTCCAGTGTGTTCATATCTATCTATCTATCTATCTATCTATCTATCTATCTATCTAACTATGTGCATATATATTTCTTACTCTTTTAAATTATCAAACTTTCTATCAAATTACTTTTTAATTCCTCAGACAAGGTTGATTTATTTAATTCTTGACAATGTTTCCCAATAACCTGGGGAAACATAGTCAACAATTAGGGATTATATTCACCATTAATGTTGTCAACAAATAAGAAAAAAATCGATATCAAGTAAGCTCGATGTCCATCTAACCAAATGTACGCCCAGGTCCTTACAAGATTTCACTTTTCTTGACAGATCTTCGATTATCACAATGTGGGATACTTAATAATAAAATTGATAAAAGCAAAAGCATAAAGATGCTGAATGCAGTTGAATAGACCATATGCCCTGTCACATTTAACAAGAACAAAAAAAAATTAATTTAAAATTTTAAAAATTTCCTATCGATGCACAATTATAACCGATGCTCGTGTTTTTATATAACCCTCCTTATTCTATATACAGTGTAACCCGGATATAAGAGAGTTGTCGGGACCGGATAATTCTCTTATATCCGGGTTTATCTTATATCCGGGTTTGATCTATTATATATACATTAACACAGGCTCTAATTTGGGACCAGATAAAATCTATCTTATATCCGGGTTTCTCTTATATCCGGGTCTCTTATATCCGGTTTACACTGTATATATATACAGTAGCGGCCATAATATAAGGAACGGAAACAATGAAGACATAAATATGTTTATTACATAAAACGTAATGCATGATTAGCAATGGAATTTTTACCGAATAAAGATTAGGGTGTAATGCATAAATATAATACAAAGTTACAAAAATTTACATAATGGTTTTTTTTTTAATAAAAATTAAATGGAACAAAGGAAATAAGCTACTGGACAAAAGTTAAGGAACGATTTTGTTAATAATTGATTGTGAACAAAATATGAACAAAATTTAATATATGCTAAACATCCCCTTATTTTCAATGACTTCTCTGCATCGCCGACCACATGATCGAATTAATTTCTTGCAAAAATCATCAGTAATTTCCTCCCATTCGTCTTTCAATAACTCCCATAGGTGATCCTGGATTTTTGGGTTTCTTTTCTGAGCCCTTTCTCCAATTATCTTCCAAACATTTTCTATTGGATTCAGTTCGGGGTTCTGGGCTGGCCACTTCATTAGGGCGATTCCTTCTTCTTCAAATAAAGCCATAACCTTCCGAGCCTTGTGGCAAGGTGCATTGTCCTGCATGAAAATGGGAGATTCATAAAGATTATGGTGTAATCTTGGTACCATATGCTGCTGAAGAAGCCTTTTGTAAATCTCAGCAAATCTTACCATGTACGCGGATGACAGGGCCAACTCCTGCAGGTGAAATCATTCCCCACACCATCACACTCCCGCCACCAAACTTAACGGTTTTCTTGACACATTGAGAAGACAGTCTTTCACCTGTTCTACGGCGTACGTAAGTTTTGCCCTCAGAACCAAATATAGTAAACTTGGACTCGTCACAGAAATGAACTGTATCCCATTGTGCGTCAGTCCAAACAACATGTTCTCTGGCATACACCAGGCGTGCCCTTTGGTTTCGCTTTGAAATGAGAGGCTTCGAAGCTGGAATACGGGCATGCAATCCTGCATTTTTTAACATGCGAGCAACCGTTTTCCTTGAGATCTTATTATCTGTCTCTTCATAAAATTTACGGGCAATTGATGTAGCAGTTTCAAAACGGTGTTTTGTAGATATTCTAACAATTCTTCGATCTTCTCTTTGCGATGTTTTTGGAGGTCTGCCGGTTTTTATGCTTTTGCATCTAACGTTTTATCGGTTTTATACCTGCTAATTACACGATGAACGACACTTGTAGACCTATGAACAATATCAGAAATTTCTGAAATTGACTTTTTTCTTGATAGCGATAATGAGTTTTTTTTTCTTCAAAAGAGAGCGTTTTGCGTGTAGAATTTGCCATATTGCTTAAAAATAAAGTCCTAATGATAAATGAACTTTTACTTATTGTTGAAAAGCTCCATCGAGTTTTTTAACAATGTAAATTTAAAGTTTATGCAAATTATTAACATCATTCCTTAACTTTTGTCCAGTAGCTTATTTCCTTTGTTCCATTTAATCTTTATTTAAAAAAAAAACTATTATGTAAATTTTTGTAACTTTGTATAATATTTATGCATTACACCCTAGTCTTTATTCTTTTTAAGTAATACACATATTTATGTCCTTGTTGTTTCCGTTCCTTATATTATGGCCGCTACTGTATCTATCTATCTATCTATCTATATATATATATATATATATATATATATATATATATATATATATATATATATATATATATATGTATATCCAATAACAAAAATCATTACTTATGAAGTCTTTCTTGAGGATAAAACTCGTTTCACACAATTTATTATATTTTCTCATTATTTTACCTAACATTTTTCTTATATAGAGACATTTATATATATATTCTACATGTAACTATTAGAAGAGGCACTTCGATAGATTTCTTCAATCTTTTTATCTCAATCAAGACACTGCGACACAAATTGATATGAAAATAAAAATACTTAATCTGGAAAGGCACTTTACCAGTTGTGTTTTTTCATGTAAATAATCTAATTCTAAAACTTATTCTTTTGAAATTGCAAAATAATTCCTAAACATATTTCATCATTTTAAAATTATTTTAAAGTTAAAAATTGTTGTTAACACAAGTGCGAAGATAAATTTCAAAAGGCAATGTCGGAAAATTAAAAATTAAATTTCAGTATTATTCAGTTATTATTCAAATGTGTACTTATTTATTTTTTTCCTATTTTAATAATTCCTTACTAAGTGTGTATATCGAAACGCTTGTTTTCCATATCTAATTACAGTAAATGGTATGATATCATACTGGGAATAATATTCATCTTACCGCCCACCATATATATATATATATATATATATATATATATATATATATACGTATATACAGTTGAATCCGCTGCCTTAGGTGATTTTTATTAAATGACATCTTAACTCTCTATTAACAAAAAAAAATCTAATGGACGCGATATTATTTTTTGAAAAGAAAAAGCAAAAAACAATTCCTTCTTTACATTCTCCTCCTCCCTTTATATAACAGTTACACTGAACATCGTGTGTTTGCTTTTTGTTTTGTTTTTTAAAAATATCGAGTCCATTAGTTCTTTTTTTTTTTTTTTTTTTTTTTTTTAAAGCGTCAAGAGGTGATTTACTAAAAATGGCCTGAGGATGCAGTAAGGTTGAAACCAAGATAGTGGATTCAACTGGGCTTCTGATTTTTTTAAAGTTAAAATCTCTACATGTTATTTTGAATTTTATTTCATTTTTTCCACATGTGTATTGGGCACTTTTTAATACTATCGTTTCCTTGTCTGATTCAACTCTGACCATTAATCTTTTATATATATATATATATATATATATATATATATATATATTAGTAAATGGATTAAATCCGAAAAGTATTTAATATATTTTCTGTTTATATATTATTTTTATCGATAGACTTATTTGAGTAAATGTTTTGTTCTTTTAATTAAACAGTATTAATTACATTTAACGGACTGAATGTTCGAGAAATTTCAAATGAGTGTATCCATAAAAAATAACGTATAAGAGAATACATACATACATATATATATATATATATATATATATATATATATATATATATATATATATATATATATATATATATATATATATATATAACACACACACATACATATATATGTATATATATATATATATATATATATATATATATAGTGTAATTTTTTTAAGGGATTTTTTTACCGACACTGTTTTATTTTTACTGTCTCATGCACGGGACATGGCATCCTGCTTCCTTTACTACAAATGTTTTGATTAACTTTTTCCCTGGTGTACGCTCTCTGGTGTACGCTCTTGGGTGTACGCGCTCGGTCCCCCCCCCCACATTAAACCCGACCTTGTTTCACATCACGTCTCAGTGTGGAGACCGGTTAAATAATACTTTTTTCCCTGGTGCACCGACTTCATGAATTTAAGCACGCTACTCGATTGACAACTTGGTCTCACAGTTTTACTGTTGAACTAACCAGATGCAAGTGACAGTTCTACTATAATAGTTATTTTTCTTACACTTCTCGCCTGTGGAACTTCCTTCCAATTTCTTACTTCTCTGATTACGGCAATGTTAAAAAATTTAAATGCAATGTCAATCGCCATCTTCTATCTTCTTGAACCCTGTTCTTTTTTTTTGTCCTTTCCTCATTCATATCTTTTAAAGTCTTCTCGTTCTCTTTCATTCCCTGTAAGCCCTTGCGTCTTAGTGTCATTTACACCTTTCTTGGGGTGAGACGGTTAGTAAAAAGTAAATTAATTAAAATAAACGTTATTTTGGTGGGTGCACATGTTTCAGTTGCTATGTAGAAGCACGCTATGGTTAAAAATACTTTTCTACGTGATATCTGTCATCTTGTATGGTAGTGATTGCTGGAAAATCTCCTCAAAGATAAAGAGAATTGAAGCAACAGAAATGTGGTGCTACAGCAGGATACTGAGGATACCATGAACCGCACATGCGAGGAAATGACGTAGTTTTAATACAAAAAAAATGGAAAAAAAACAAAACATATTTGACATCAGGAAGTGACAGTTGAGTTTTTTAGGGTATAATGAGGAAGGTGGGATTGGAAAATCTGACACTCACAGGACGGATAGAAGGGAAGAGGGGCAGAGGCGAACAACGCATAACATACTTAGTGAGCTTGAGTAAATAAATGGTGGAACACCTTTTTAGGAGAAAAACAGAAAGACAAAGTTTGTTAAGAGCTACAAGAGACAAGGTATTGCGGAGAGCCATGATCGCCTACGTCCTGAGTAGACACGGCACATAAAGAAGAAAGATCAATTACTTTACTCCACTACTACCTGCTTACCTTTAATCGTTTTGTACATAAGCAAATTAATATTTCTGATGGTAGGGTTAGAAGCAATGTTTCCTCTCACCAACTAGATTGGCAGTTCTCAGAATACAAGTGTAAGGGAAATACTGATGTATGAATCCATATCTTCTCTCCCTAGCTATGGGTTAATTAATAGAAATTCTATCATTAAATCATTATTAACTGCAAAAAATTTCATACTTTGACAGAGAGAGAGAGAGTCTGGGAAACACACACACACACACACACACACATATACACACACACACACGTATATATATATATATATATATATATATATATATATATATATTAATTGAAATTGGAGTAGATCCGAGTAGCAAAATTAGATCAGAGCATTTTGTTTACTGATGCGAAATCTGATCTAGGACAGGAGTTGTACCCATTGGAACTGGGTTATTAGAAAGACAATGCAAAAATGGTCGAAATAATTTTTATTGATTAAAAATTGGAATAGAGCTGAGTAAGCAAGGAAGAACTTTAGAATTCACATGATTCTGGTTGAAGCAGCCAGAACCTCGTGATGATCGCGTGCGAGGTGTTGGGGCCGAGGGTCGGTTATGACCAGCCGGCTTTTTCTATATAAACGCGTAGTTATGCAGAAAAAGTGGCAAGCGGAAGAGAGAGACGGGAGAGGCCGCGATCGGTCGGCACGACGTTGTTGCCTGCTTGCCCTCACGTGCGTGGGCACCCGCATCGACCGTTACGGATCGCGGTACTACAGGAGAGACGGGAGGAAATTCTTGGCGAGATTGGAGAAGAGAATTAGCCCGGGCTAGAGACAGTGGAGAGTCGAGTTGGAGACTCGAGGAGGAGAGGAAGTGATATCAGAGATTGGAACGAAGCGTCCGCTAACATGTACTGTTGATATAAGTACCGCTGCTTCTGCTACCACGAATATTACTACTACTGTTACTACTGCTGAGGAGGAACGACACTATAAACTTTAAGCCCCGCACAGAAATCTTTTCGTATATCGTTCTGAGACGATTTAACAAATTAATCACAATACGCTCTCTCTCTGTCCAGAATCCAGTGTATGAGTTTTACGTCAATTACTTTCTTTTCTGTAACCCGTTTCTTTTCTATACTATTCCTTTCTGCTATATAAAAGACATTAACAATTCAACCATTGAATAGTTGTCTGTCCGGCTTTCTGCAGATATTTTTTTTTGCTGCATTCTAAATTCCAGCCGTGTCAACATTTTCAGTCGACTATGAATGGATGAACATCACTTCTGCTTTCTGGATCAAACCAATCACAACGTGGGCAGGAAGCAGGATTTAAACCAGTGGAGCGGTCGAATAATCTACGGAAGCTCAGGGGACCTACGGCCACTCACTTAAATTCGGTTAGGACCGAGTAGACACTTCAACCCAGAGAGTAAGACTTCGGAGGTTGAGGGGCTGGGGCGAAAGTGTTAGACTGGTGGCCGTGACCAGGATAGACCCGTGGGAATTACCACGGCCGTCTGAAAGAGAAGAGAAGGTTGCATTTGTTTTGTCCATTCGGGACCAAGTAAGACCAGAAAGGACTCTAGTCTTCGGACTATATTGGTCTAAAAGGGACATAAGAAGGAAAAGAGAAGGAAGCAAAACGAGGAGGAAAAAGAAACAAAACACGGAGTGGCGGACCTCAGGTAAGTCACTTTTTGGTTTCCTTTGTTCGTTCATTGCACTTAGAACTGCCAGTAATAATTGTTGATCTTGTTTTGACATTGTCGACGTTGTACGCAGTTGAAGCGCTACCACCGTGTTAAGTATTTTTCCTTTAGTTCCGTCGTTGAAAATAATAGTTGACAAGATTCTAGGACAAGCGTAGCATGATCAGACGCCACAGATGGCCTTGGGAACGTGGGAGTCTCCAAAATATCGATGATTTTTCAGGAGGCTGATAGGTAGCATGAAGCTACCTACTTATAATGTAATCGCTGCGGACCTGCACGAATGGATTCTGTCCATTCAGAAGAAGCAGGTGATCTATGGTCTCTCGGACCAAGAAATGGTGCTCCTCGCCTGACGTGGACCGAGCTTAAATCCGCTCAGGTGCGGCAATACGCAAGTGAGTGTATGGCCATTGAGGCAGTCAGGAAATTATTCCGGCTGCAGCAACAAAAGGAGAGTCTAATGAGGAATTGGGGGAAAGAATCGCGGGGCTAGAGGCGTTAGCTTTTCCGGAGTAGTCGACTCGGGACAGTGGTCCTATTCACGCCTTGTTAGCCGATGTGTATATGGACGTGCTGAGTGACAGGGACCTAAGGGGCGACGTTCTGAAGTTGGGACCGGTCAGCCTGGCCGCAGCCATAGAGGCGGCTGGAACCAGCGAAAGACTCTGGCGCTTTTCGGCAAGTTGTAAGGAGCGAAGGTGTTGGCGCTATGGAGGAGCGGGTCACCTGAGATGAACCTGTCCTCGCAGGACAAAGATGGACCACACCGAACGGAACAACCCTAACTCGAATAGAGGGGAGAAATGGGTTGCTAGTCCGAGAAAAGAGAGTTATCCGAGCTCTACCCAACCCAGGAGCGCCCCTAGACAGAAATTGGAGCCCCTAGAAAAAGTTGAACTCCTGTCACGGACTCCCACGTCTCGGTTGTCGAGAAAGCGGGAGGAAGGGAGAGAACAT
The DNA here is from genome assembly GCA_964036315.1 of Acanthosepion esculentum. Lineage (NCBI taxonomy): Eukaryota > Metazoa > Mollusca > Cephalopoda > Sepiida > Sepiidae > Acanthosepion > Acanthosepion esculentum. The sequence continues at coordinate 73,283,591 of OZ038488.1, forward strand.
ACAGAAAGAAGAAAAGCACAGGTATACCGTTTGCTGAAGGAAGGGCCAGACTTCACCTGTAATGTGTTACTGGGAGACAAGAAGGTGAAGGCCATTGTCGATACTGGAGCTTCAGTGTCACCGGTTAGCTCCAAGGTTTTTAGACAGTTGGGACCGAAAACGAAGCTTAGTCCCGTCGATCTCCTAATAAGTCAGGCTGATAGTAGCTGGATGAGGATAGAGGGTATGACGTGGCTAACTTTCCAGTTGGCAAGAACCAGAGGTAAACTTAAGGTTTATGTGGCATCTGACTTGTGTGGTGAGCTAAATTTGTGGAATGACTGGCTTAGGCAGAATAAGGCACAGATTCGTTTCGACCCCGCCACCCTAACATTGGACGGGGTAGGGATACTGTTGGGAGAGGATAATTATGAACAATTGCCAGTGATGGCCCAGACAGATATAAAGCTTCCTCCTAGGACTACTGTATCTGAGAAGGGCAATATTATAACAGAAGGAGTGCTGAACAGTGACCTGTACCAAGTGGTCCCTACTGATAAGTATGATAATAGTGAAGGGGAATTAACCGTGTGTGATTCGTTGGTGAAGATGTCGGGGACCGTTCCCTTACTGTTATCCAATACTGCCAATAAAACTATTAAAATAAAGCAGGGAGAGGAGCTAGCACAGTGTTATAGTAGAAGACACCTTGTCTAGATAATAGACTCTCCCACCTATTATAAGTAGGAGTCAGTAGGTAGTCGAGGAAGGAGTAAGTGTTCAGCGACCACAACTCGATTACTCTGCGTAACACTTATTTACAAGTCCCTAACGTTTCTGTACGTTTACCCCATTTAGGACGCTTTAGTCCGACTACAATTCTATTGTGGAAATAACTCTACAACACACAGGCGTGCCCAGTGAGAGAAGTCGAACAGTTGAGAGTATGGATTGAGAATAGGCCTGAGAATAAGAGATGTAGCGATGAAATATGGGATGAAGATATAACAGCCCCTGAGCGTTATAGGAGGAAATTGAGGGGGTTGCTGAACGGTAATCGGGAGGTAATAGCCATTACTGATAAGGAACTGGGACAGACGGAGACAGTTGAAATGAAGATAGACACGGGTAATCACCCACCTATTAAGTTAAGGCCGTATAGGATCCCAATTCACAAAAAAAAATTAAAAGAGAACGCTGTGAATGAAAAGATGGAATCAGGGATAATCGAAAGATCCAAATCTCCCTGGAGTTTTCCAATAGTAATTGTTGAAATGAAGGATGGAGGGCATAGGTTTTGTGTGGATTTTCGTCAATTAAATGCCATTATGAAACCGCTGGCAATGCCCCCTTTGATTGATGATGTTCTAGCTCTTTTAGGAAAGACTAAATGTTTTTCCACCTTGGATTTGATGTCGGGATATTGGCAGGTAGCACTTAACAAAAAAGATCAAGAAAAGACTGTTTTTACCTGCCACATGGGTCTCTTCAATTTTAGAGTTATGCCGTTTGGGCTGGCAAACGCCCCGGGTGTATTTAGTCAGTTAACGTCCATCGTATTGAATAGCACTGAGGCATTTGCCATGGCGTATCTAGATGACATCATGGTGTTTTCAAAATCACCGGAGGAGCATTTTGAACATCTGCAGAAGGTGTCCTATAGGTTAAGAGAACATGGATTAAAGTTAAAATTATCGAAGTGTCAGTTTATGAAACAAGAGACAAAGTACTTTAGGGTTTATCATAAACAAAGAAGGAATAAAAAGCATTTAGGCCAAGTAGAGGTTATAAGAGCCATGCCCGCACCGAATTATCCGTTTCAGACAGTAAGCATGGGTATTTCCGGGTCCTATGGAGAAACACATAGAGGTAATCTTTACATAGTGAGTTTTGTGGACTGGCTGACGAATTGGCCCGAGGCATTTGCCATACTGGATAAGAAGGCATGAACGGTGTCAGATATAATACTGAACGAAATATTCCCTAGGTATGGGGCTTCCAAACAGTTGGTTACCGATAATGGATCGGAGAATGTGAATCGGATTATGAGAGAGACTTGGGAGAATTAAACATACAGCACATAACCACCTCTCCATATCACCCCCAAAGTAACGCTAAGGTAGAGAAATTTTATAAGACCCTCGCTGATGTTTTAGCTATACTAACAGAGGATAATAGGAAAAATTGGGATTTATTCGTAACTCAAGGGTTAGCAGCTGTGAGATTCTCGATGAACGAGACGACAAAATGTTCCCCTTATTACTTGATATGTGGCAGGGATGTAGTCTTATCTATAGACAATCTGTTACGACCTAGAAGGAAGTATTTAGGAGAGGATCATCATCAAATAGTTTTAGAACAACAGCATAAAATGTTTACGCAGATGAGGAGGATGAGGATTCAAAGAGTCCAGAAAAGGCGAAACGATAGGGTAAATAAAAATAGAGAAGAAGTTTCCTTCCAGATAGGTGATCCAGTGTATTATAAAATACACCTGAGAGAATGTAAATTGGACCAGAAATGGCGTCCATACTATAGGATCATGGAGCAGACGGGTCCGGTTTCCGTTGTGATCTGGGACCAATTGACCGGACAGGTAAAGAGAGTGCATGCGAATGATATAAAGCGATCTGAAATAGGAGAATGGAAAAGAGCCGAAACAAAAAGTCAACCGAAAAGGCTGAGGAAAACTACGTTGGTAGAACCTGAAGTGTTAGAGACTAAGAGTGAAAGTGAAGGGAGTGAGGAGATTGAAATTAGTCCAACTATCCTTCGAAGGCTGGGGGAGGTAAGTCGGATCCCAGCGGGACATTCTGAGGAAGCAGCGATTGAGCCTAACCTTAGGGAAGAAGAAGAACTGAGTGAATGGGAAGAACAGGATGAAATTCCGTTAGCTCAATTGCAGAGTAAATTGAAAAAGCACCTAGTGTTAATGAGGAATTACCACTAAAATGGCGAATGAGGTGAGCGGTGCAACCCGAGCCCAAGCATTAAGTGAAACCAGTACAGTGGCTGTGGCGAATGAGTGACGGTCTGGGACCAACTGTGCATTTATCATCAGTGCGGGTGAACTGTATGGTGAAGTGGGTCGGTGCTTGATGTATCACTCAAAGATGTAACCACCCACTAAAAACAATAAGAGAATGATTGAGTAAGACGAATTATTCTCTCCATCTCTTTGCAGACATGGACGAAAGGAGGTTCGTGGTACTGACGATGCTAGTTGTGGTAGCTAATACCTGGGAACATAGTGAGAATACTGTATTTAAGAAGACTATCGAAGTGATTATAACTAGATCAAAGTGGTTGTCAACTTTGGTGATAGACCTGCTGGGTCAGTTGAAGACCGAAGTGGACAAACTAGATACGGCCAGGACAGAGTTTATGCTATTAACAAAGGGAGAAGCAGAAAAATGCAAGAATGATGCCTCAGGTACCTGTGGGTCTGTAAGTCCAATTTACGTGATACTTAGTCACAATCTGTGTGTACTAACTTTATTTAAGAAAAATAAGAAGGGCATTAGAGATCATTGTCAGGTAGAGGTGTTGGCTAATGTAATCTTACCTAAAGCAACCAGTTTCTCTGACGGAATTTGGGCGGTGGCCACACAAGAAGGAATCGAATTATCAAAGGTGTGTGAAGGGAGGCCCACCACTACAATAAGAGTTATCCCTCCCTTTGTTTTACGTAGAGCTACCCACTGCCTTAACCGGGTATTGAACTCACACTGTTTGTATCCTGTCACTGGATCTAACTAACGCCACTGTGACATGTGTCCTTGGAGAGGGGAATTAACCAGGAGATAACTGATAACTGACATCCATTAAACATGGCACGTGGAACTAGAACAGTCTATCCCAGTGAGCGAAATAAAGGTTTCATTTCGACATTCCAACCACCTGAAGAAGGCCGTAGCGTACAACGGCCGAAACGTTGTAATAAATATGGCGACAAAGATGAGGACAATAGTCAGAATAATGTAAATAGTGTAAAAAATAACTAGACCAACGCAGCTTTACCAATAACTATATAGATATGCAGTACTGCATCACCCTCTGATAATCGTTCCTTTTCGTGATGGAGGGGCTGGCATGGTCCAATGACATTGAGAGCGATACCGTCGGGCGTTCTGAACTCTTGGTAGGGCGAGCCTTGGCGGCAAGGTCGAAGAATAAGCGCAAACAACCACAAAGACTTCAACTGTGAAACAAGCGGAAAATTGCAACACATCGCAACGGTTGAACCAACGGATGAAGAGAGCTACGCAAAACGGACATGCTACAGGAAGCGATTCTCGAAATTATAACGTAATCAGAGGCATTGAGTTGCAGTTTCATAACTAGATTATTTATGTCTAATTCCATATGTGCCAGAGTGCTCATAAAATGCAGTGCGTGGGTCATATCCTGGCAAGTTGAGGTCCTCAGGCAATTCACGCCATCGGAACTTTCGTCTACTCTGATTTTCTTTCACCGCCAGCCAAAATGACGATAAGAAATTGATGAAGTGATTTTTCCTTAGCTTAGATGTGGCACAAGGCCGAATGTAGGGGGACACCTAGTGACACCTCTGTGTTAATTGTTCTAGCGAGACAAGATTGTTAAGCATTACACCGCCGCGAGGCGCTCATAGTTATTTTATAAACTTAGCTTAGATGTAGCATAAGGCCGAAAGTATGGGGTGCCCAGTGAGCATCAAACTCACTACTAAGTCGTAATTGTTCTAGCGAGACAAGCTTACTAACTATTACACCGCCACGAGGTGCTCAAACGATAGGGAATTGATAGCGGGAGCAGGCTTTGTTGAAAGCAGAACCTGCACGTTGGCGGCGAATTTAATCAACAAGGCCAGCATCATAAAAGAAATGAAAGAATAAATTAAAATCTTGGATACGAAATAAAGCCGACGATGGCTTCATCAATGCGTCCGTAGTCTGAATATTCAAAGATGGCATTTATTTTTGCCAACATATATTTACTTTTCAGCATAATCGATCGTTGCAATTCTTTTAATTTAGCACTGAATGTTAATATAAAACACGGAATGGGAAGATGGACGCATCCGCTTGGGCGCTGGCGTTTCACAACAGTTGCTTGGGCGCCAGCTGATTTTGCACCAAACCTTTGCGAGAATTAAAAAAGTTTTAAAACTGTAACCTTATTGAAAAAAACCTGTTAATCACCAGAAGCTGTAATATATCTTCCTTTAATTCATTTGGTAATTATGAGCAAGGCTCCTCAAGTACTCGATAGTATCTATGTCTTCAAATCTAACAACAATTTCGTTTATTTTTTCTATTTGCATCTCTATTTTTCAACATCGTTTCGCGAGCGACCAAACGTCTTGTGAAAAATCAACTGGCACCCAAACGCCCGTCTGAAAATGGTGTTTAAAAAAAGGTCGTTAATGAATTTTAAATCCTTATTTTTCAACGTATGCATTACGTTCTCTCTTAGGTTAACTTGCCACTTGTCAGAACTGAGTGCAATTCGTGCACATATCGATCATCATGTCCCAAACAATAATAATACAACAATTACCAAAAAAAATAAAATAAAAAAACATTAATCTGTTAATCACTCAGTACAAGATAACAAAATACTATACAATACCCAACGCAAGGGGAAAACTCTAAATCCTCGAAATTATATTTACACAAAACAAACAATCCACGTTAAATAAAATATTTTCAGCACAGGAGAATGTTTATAATATATTTAATAATAATAATAATAATAATAATAATAATAATAATACTAACAAGTGACCACATTATATCAGGTTGCACAGGTATCACTAGCTGAATATAAAACTCGGTTACAAAGACAAAACCTGCAACAATTTTATGGGTCTTTACACAAAGACAGAACAACTAAAGCTAATGGCCCAGACATCATTATCAAAGGCCACAAGAACAGAATATGCTTTCTTTTTGACATGGCAGTCCCTGCAGATTGTAATGTGTGTTTTATGATCTTCAAAAAAATATATCAAAATATAAGGATCTTAAAGCGGAAATCTCAAAAAATATGGCATATGTGGACATCAATATTTCCAGTTGTAGTTGGGTCCCTTGTGTTAATTAGAAAAGGTTCCGATCTCATTGATGGGATTTCTGGTAGCCCATGCCTTAAAAAATACAAAAAATGTCCTAAGAAATACTACTCACATATTACGAAGAGTTTTTTCTATATAAATTGTATGTTGTTCGTTTTTTTGATTTTTACAAAAAAAAATTCAGTGGAAGACGAAACGATCCCATTTCTGACCTTAGGTATCTGGTTGGAATCCGCTATGTAGTGTGAAAGCCGCACAAATCCAAGGGAATAATAATAATAATAATAATAATAATAATAATAATAATAATAATAACAATAATAATAATAATCAGGTTGCACGATATTGGAACCCACTGAATATAAAACCCGGCATGACAGAGTGGGCCAATATCTGCACTGGAAAATTTGCAATTCCTATGGGAAGGAAACTGGAAGAAATTGGTACGAACACCACCCTGACCCGGTTACGGAGATAGGACCTGTTACAATTCTATGGGACTACACAATACACACTGACAGAACAATCAAAGCCAACCGCCCAGACATTGTTATTAAAGACCACAAACAATATAAGTGCCTCCTTATTGATATGGCAGTCCATGCAGACTGCAATGTGTCTTTGAAGATATTCGAAAAACTGTCAAAATACAAAGACCTTGACATAGAAATCTCAAAAATGTGGCACATGGGAACATCAACAATTCCTGTTGTAGTTGGAGCCCTTGGACTGGTTGGAAAAGATTCCAGTAAGCTGATTGAAGGGATCCCTGGAAGTCCATGCCTCAAAGAGATACAAAAAAATTTTCTGACAAGTACAGCCCACAATTTACGGAGGGCTTTATCTATGTAATTATTTTTTAATTTTTTTTTTTTGCAGTGGAAAGTGTCATGATGCCATTTCTAACCTTAGGTCCCTGGGCGGGACCCGGAAAGAAATGTGTAAACGCCAGATACCAAAGGAAATAAAAATTAATAATAATAATAATAATAATAACAATAATAATAATAATAATAATAATAATAATAAAAATTCCAGTGGCAGTTGGGGAACCTGAGTTTGATTGGAAAAGGTTCCTATCGACTCATTGAAGAGGTCCCTAGTAGCCAATACCATAAAGAAATGAAGAAAAAAAAAGAAAAGAAATACCAAAAATTGTTCTCACAATTACACCTTACAAAGGGCTTTATGTATGTAAAATTTGCGTGATCTTGGACTTTTTAAACTCATTTTTATTACAAAAATGTCATGATACCATCTCTGGTTGGGACCCGGAATAAAATGAGTATGTAGCAGAAATAAATGGAAACAACAACAATAATAATAATAACTAATAGTGAGACTAAAGTGTTTATTTTTTATGCCCAGGCGACTGCTTATAGGCAACTAACAAACTAATATCTTGTATAATACTACGAACTCAAAATGTAGGATCTTTGACATTGAATCTATTGATCATCTAATCTCATGATTTTCAATACTCACACACAATGAGTACAAAAAAAACGTCATGACAAGGTAGGCCAATCTGCATTATAAGAGCTGTCATCAGTCCGGAATAATAAGAGCTGCAAACTGGTACATAATCTTGAATATGCAGATGAAGTAATAGATGTCAGCATCCTCTGAGATTTTCCTTTCAGTGCAGGTCAAACAATATAAATCGTCCAGATATTATTGCCAAAGAGAAAGACAAAAACCTTTCTGCACTTATTGACATGAGTGCACCAAGTGACAAAAAAGCAACTTTATGTGCTTATACTTTCAGCATATGCACTTCACTCTCGTTTATGTTATCTTGTCTCTAGTCAGAACGGTGTTCAATTCCTGCAAAGGTTTATGAAAAACTAAAAAAATACAAAGACATGGAGAGAGATATAGAAAAAATGTGGCTCTTAAAAACTAAAAATGTACATGTTGTGGTTGGAGTTTTGGGTCTGCCAACGAAAGAAACTCAAATATAAATCAGCAAAATTCCTGGTGCTTCATCTCTTCTTGAAATAAATAATGTAGTTCCACCAATCTCTGCAAATACCCTGCGAAGATCTTTGTTCATTTAAAGTTTTTGGTAACAGTTCGATTTTGCTTAAGTGGAAACAACAAAATTCACATCCTTCGCTTGCCTCGAGGTCATTGGTTATGAAACGTCACGTGATTGTAAAACAAACGATGGTCATAATAATAATAATAATAATGCATATAGATATTTAATGAGACGTGGTCTGATAAAAAAGGTATTGGGTCTATTGCTATGGTAACGGGGTTAACTTACGCAGACTGATGTCGCTTGGTACAAAATGAATTTGAAATCTGTCACGCATACGAATATGTTATAACGTTGTAACTTAAACTCGTTGTTTAAAACAGTGCTTGCACGGAAAGTGTGTAGTGTGTAGTCATCTCAGCACACTGCCGCGATTCTGTCAGTGACCATGGATTAAGCAGCAGGTTTTGGCAAAGGACAGCATTTCCCAAAAACCACCATATTTCGTCTTGTGATTTTTTTTCTCTTTAAAAATCGAATCGAACGTGAATGTCTTCGAGGCAATCCGTAATAATTGTGACTAGTCATCTGCTTGATATCCACCCCCCCAAAAAAAGAGTTCAAGGAATGCTTCCAGCAACGAAAACGACGCTGGATGAAATCTAGATCAAGAAGAGGGCTAATTCAAAGGAGATTAAATGCCGTATTGATATATGTTGTAGTTTTTGTTTTATAGCACCAGTCCCGATACTTTTTGATCCTACCTTTTACATTCTTTTTCGGTTCAATTGAGATCTTTTTTAAAAGTTTCGTTACTTATACAAGCCGTGTATATTTGAATCGATTTTGAGCTTCAAGATATTTCAAGATATGCCAGCATATAGCCAACAAAATCCTGCCTAACAGGTAGACAACATTTAGTTCTTCGGACAGTGATTTGGATGTATACCGTCTTATTCGAAAATTGAGAAATACAATAAAAATAATTCAAACAGACAGATATCTGTTTGAATTAATTCTTGCTGCCTAAGTACAATTTATATTCGAGTACATAGATGTGCATGTGTGGGCAAATCTATAATACGCATCGAATACTCTGAAACTTTTATGATCGTCTAATATATAACATATGACCTTTAGGTAGGTCTTATTATAGGCCGACTGAATTGTCTGCTGATAAGTAAGACCACCCGCTAATGGGAACACCTTTCCTGGGATCACCATGAAAATAACAAATTTAGATTACAGATACTAGAAGTAATTTATATTAAAAAATTAAAGCCGGCACTAAACAGAATCAACTTTGAATACTGCAGTAATGTTCTGAAATGCCTATAAAGGAACAGTTGTTTCACGCTTTCATGCGCGCGTGACCATGACATTATAACATAGAGAGAAAAAATCGATTGATAATTTGATAATTGTTAATTGATAATTTTTTCACGTTGTTATGAACGCTCGGCACATTGTCAACTGATTTGCATGTAAAAGCATAATGAAAAAATTACGGCAATGAATAACAACGCACAACTTTATATAAATACTTATATTAATGAACAACATATAGTTTTGTATTACGTGAACCCCTGAAGATGATCTTGGAAAAAGATCGAAAGTACTTGGCGAATGAAAATAAAAGAAATTTAAAAAAGCTATAGCACATTTCTCGCATCCTTTAACATCAATAAACGGAAGGTTATTCGTGAGTATGAATGGATTTTCTTAAGAATTAGCAAACATAATGTCTGTAATTTATTTAGACATGCCTAAAAGAGAATTTGCTGTCTAAATACGCAAATATATATATATATATATATATATATATATATATATATATATAGACTTATTCTGGGAATAACACGTTGTCGAGAACTTCCTCATAAATTAAGCAATGACAAGGCTCAACGAAGTCTGGGCATGTGCAAAGAACTGCTGGTAAATCCACAGTATGTCCGCTTTGGGCATTGAATTGTAACGCCGGATGAAAAGTGGGTCTAATTTCGTAATGCAAATAATCAGTGGATTCATTCGAGCCAGGCTTCAGAATCTATTGTCAAAAAAGGAACGGCTTGAACAGAAAGATACATTGCATCTTTGGTGGAATTTCGAGGGGTTGTTGCCTTTTCAGATGGTTATTCTGTGAAAGCTGACCTATAGGCTCAACAACGGCAGCAATTATGTGATACGTTTATAGCCTGTTAGCCGACATGGGTCAATCGAAGATGCGCACTCCTGCAGCATGACAAAGTCTCTGTACACGCTGCCAATGTGACTAAGTAGAAACATAAGGAACTTGAGAGGCTAGAAGTGCTTCCTCAATCTGCAAACAGTCTAGACCTTGCACCATCAAATTGTAGCATTTTACGGACCATGGTTCATTTCCTGTGTGGTTGAAGGTTCACCAATGTGGATGAGTTTGAAAACAAGTGCAGCCAAATGGTATAAGCGTTGAATTTAGGCAAAGGACAATGGGTTGGGATATATTTTGATGAATAAATACTTTTCGAAAGTAATATGTTTGAACTATTAATGAAAGCTTGAAATACGATAACATTTAACTCAACCTAGTATATCCATACACACACATGCACAACCACATATGTGTTTTTGACGAAAGTCAGCAAGTCAACCAATATCTTCGTTCCAATATATATACATATATAAATATATGCGTGATATATATATATATATATATATATATATATATATATATATATATATATATATATATATATATATAATCCCTTACAGGTAGCACAACTCGGAGCTTCATGCACAAAGCCATCTTCAGGTGCTGTGTATAGAATGACTGTTATGCAATTTCAAATTTAATAAATTTAAATTTTAATGTTGGCGTAGTCCATATATTATACGCGGATTAGTTTTTGATTGTAAAAATATCCCCACCACCAGAAAAAAAACAGCATTAAAATTAAGAGAGAAAAAAATAACAGAGAAATATCATAATTTACATTAAAAATTAATCTGAACTAACGTATTTCAACAGATATTTATTTTTATGCCTCCATGTAACCATCAATCCATTTCTCTTGTTTAATAAGCTAGGGTTATTTAAATGTTTTATAATAACTAATTTTTCAACAAGGCATACATTACATCTGTAATCTTTCCCATTGTAAGATTTGGCTTTTGGTACAATATCCCACGCAATAATGGCAGTGTTACGATTATACTTTCATTGCCATCAATGTTCAATCCACGATGGTAGAAACAAAGTTTCCAAGTATTTTCAGTGTAAACAAAATAAAATAGGTGACAGATCGTATTTTTTCGGCAATTGTGTTTATTTAAAGAAAAAATTAAGTTGACATTGCTGGACATGTATTTGTTTGATATAATATTATTATGATAGGATATTAATTTATCGATGTTATTAACGCAGCTCTAGCTGATCTTAACATTATTTCTGTGATGTGGACCCGAAGTAGGGGCCACGGAAGGAAAACACGGAACACGGGTTAGAGGTAAGAAAGATATATGAAACAGAAAAGTTACAAAGAATAGTGTAAGCAGAGATTACCATCCAGTGGTGCCCGGTATTGGTATCAAGGACAGATGTGGCACAAGGCCGAGTTTAAAGTGGGGTATTCCCGAGCCCGTAGGCTAAGGCCAAAAAAATGCCCGTAGAAACTGTAAAAACAGAATCGGGTTGGTCAACCACCCCGAACAAGACTCTACCCTTCGGTGGAGCCTCGTCCGGGTTCCTCTCCGGCCAGATGCAGAGAGTTCTACCGTTAACTCGTCAACACGCGGCTGCGCATTACTGGTATATTTAACAACCCCCCCACGCGGGTCGAATGTGGCACAAGGCCGGTTTGACGTGGGCTTACCGAGCCCGTAGGCTCGGCCAAAAATATGCCCATTTACAACCTGTATACACGAGTTTAGGGACTGTCTACCTCCCCGGACGAATCTTTGCCCTGCGACAAAGCCTCGTCCAAGTTCCTCTCTGCCAAACAGAGAGTTCGACAGCAGAACACGCGGCTGCGCGTTTCTGGTGCTACTCTCATGATTCACATAATAATATAGTGCTGGGAGACTCCATGCTGTAGGGAAGTATCGGTCTCACAACATTCTCTTAAAAATCTTTTTTGGTATTGGTGAGTGATTAAAGTGTTTCTAAATTAAATTTAGGAATATTTTTCCCAATATCCTTTTAAACAATACAATTAAGTGGTGATTAATCCATATTATATTTACGCCTACGTGTCTTTTTTTCTAAATACTGTATATTTAGTTTATGGATCCTTACTTCTAAATCATTTATATATTTAATTTTATTATTATCAAATAGTCACTTACAGCTGGAGTTAGTAGATAAACTAACTTAGACTGATTTATGTAAATTATTTAGAATTTTATATGTGTGGTTGTATTCTTTACCAACGTATCTGTGGTTATATACAACTTCGGTGTATGGTTTCTTATTCAAGTCAAACGTCCCATCGAGAAAGTCGATCACTTTAAAAAAACAGCAATCTTCCTTTCTGATTAATATAAAATTAATATTCATAACATTAAATAAAAAAATAATTATATATATTAAGATGGCACTATATGTGCAATATATATATATATATATATATGTATATATATATATATATATATATATTGTCATCCACAGACAGACTATTTCGCTGTATCACAGCTCATTGTTGTGGCTAGACGTCCGGTTGCCTCCCAGCTAGGATCCAAACCCGACTGAATTGGCGTCAGTTGGGTGATTCTATCACTAAGCCGTTGGCACGGTAGGGACGAATGTGAATTTAAGCGCATTTATCTTTAGATAAACACACAGTGACTGACAGATCTCGATTGAAGAGTCTTGCATTATTAGCCATATAAGTCACTGTTTACAAACCCGCACTTGCTCCCCAGAGAGCTCAACCGAAACAAATACTCCGTTTTTGATTAAACAGTATTATTAACATTTTCAGACCTGAATGTTCGAGAATTTTCATAGAAAATATTCGGTCTATATTTATTTACACACACATACACATACACACACACACACACACATGTATGTATATTTATATATATATATATATATATATATATATATATATATATATATATATATATGTATATATATATATATTTATATCTAAACGTATATATATATATATATATATATATATATATATATATATATATATATGTATGTATGTATGTATGTATGTATATATACAGGGTGTAACTGCAAAATTGTCCAAATCGTGTAAAAGGAAATTGTACAAATATTAGATGGATCTTAGAAATGTTTCAAGATATCTCACTGAAATTCTCCGAGGTTTTTATAACACTACTTTGCGCTATAAGAATGTAGAATTGCTCTTTAAGCTTAACAGAAGAATCGTGATGAAATCGATCATAAACTAAAATGATATTTTCATTATTAATTAATCAATACTAGGAGTCGGAAGCTCATGATGGATTGAAATAAAGTTCAAATATATATATATATGTATTATTCCAGGATTATTTTCCAACTTATTAAAGGTGACCTTCGCCCTCTCTAACCTTTTAATTTCTTTTTCTGGAGTAACAAGGTGCCTCACAGTTTTCACGTACGATTTCATTTTCAAGTCTTTTTTCAATGATCTTTGGACTGTCATAGCTGGAACTCCTCTCTTACGTGCCAATCGTCTAATATAATGATTTTTATTTTTTTCTAATTGATGTCTTTCGGTCTAAGTTGAAATGATAATGCCTCTTCCTGTTCTGACCTGTTGATCCAGTTTTCCTCTCTACTGTTGCCTCTTTTTTAAAACTTATTCAGCGTTCTCTTTATAGTTCTTGAATGGACCTTGAAGATGGATGCCAGAGTATGAACGTTGATACCACAACTGAAGGCCTGAATGATTTTCCTCTCACCATTGCTCACTTGGGAAGACACAAACCAATTGTAACCTGTTCTCTTTCTAGCTGAATAACTTAAGGGATTTTTCAGTGATTCTTAAAAAAAATAGTATCAGGATAGCTTAATATCTTCTCTGAAAAAGTGGAAAAAAGAAACTGAATTTGTTTAGAGTATTTTTTTTTAGATATTAAGCATTTTGTGGAATGGATAAATATGCTGTTACACGATTTGGACAATCTTGCTGCGTCAATATATATGATGTAAGACAAACAAAGACTTATTTTCAATATACATGCATATATAATCATGTGCGATATATATATATATATATATATATATATATATATATATATATATATATAAATATAAAAGTGAACATAGAAGTCAAAACTTAGACGTAACAGTCTGTTTCATGCTAGATGCAATCGCCAGGCCACCTGACGATTGCATCTAGCATGAAACAGACTGTTGCCTCTAAGTGTTGACTTCTATGTTCACTTTTATATTTACACACGCTCTATCTCTGATATTGAGCACTTTGTCCTATAAATATAGCACACTTTAAGACTATATTTCTTCATATATATATATATATATATATATATATATATATGTATATATATATATATATATATATATATATATATATATATATATATATATATATATATATATGTATGTATGTATGTATGTATATTCTTTTTTGACGGTATAAGATTCAGCTTCTCCACTTTCCAGTCTGCGTGAAATGTATACCTATTTACCCTATCCTAAAAAATAGTATCGTCATCTCACACTGCACTTATGACAATAGAACAATGGTCAACTGATACCTCTTTATTGTCATTAGGTGAAGTCACTGGACCGCGTCACACGAGAGCAGGAGACACATGCCGATCCATGTCAACCGGGTAAATCTTAAAAGTGACAGAAAAACTCGACCGCAAATAATCACAACAGCGAATAGCTCTGGCCAGTTTTTTCTACCATCTAATTTTATTTGTTTACAAAAAAATCGATTTGGATTTCTTTTAATTTGTCAAGGATTAGAATTTAAAAAAATCCATTTCACTTCTTACTTTATACTTAAAAAAATGTACAACGAATTATAATGTTCGGTCATTATTATTTCCCACGTGTGGGGTATGCGTCAATGAATTGGACTGACATATCTCCGTCATGATATCATGTTGGGTGTCTTATGTTTTTGCCTTGCTCACTTATTGTTGACATGCAACATGGTTTGTCTTCATAGCCATTTTCATATTTAAAGTTTCAGCCCATTATAAAATCAGACAATTCTGACATATTCTATTATTCTAAACCTTTAATAAAATCAAGCATTTAATTAACATTTTTCTGATTCATAAGATTAAATGTATAATAAAATCAGATATTTAATTAACTTTTTACGTTTTAATATTAAAAAAACTTAATAAAACCAAACTTATAATTATCGTTCTTACATTTTATAAGATTAAATCTATAATAAAATCAAACATTTAATTAACACGCTTATATTTTATAACATTGACCACATAATAAAATCAGATATTTAACACAGTTTAATTTAAGCGCTTCGTATCAACGCTTTTATATTTCTTAAGATTAAACCCATAATAAAACCAAATATTTAATTTCCTCTTTTATATGTTATAAGATTAAATCCCTTAATAAAACTTGACATTTAAGTTATCTTTTAAATTTCAAAACCTTACTAAAATTCGGCAATTAATTAAGTGTTTTATATTTTATAGGATTCAATCCATAATAAAATCGGACATATAAATAATAATTTAATGCCAGTAATAAAATCAGTTATTTAATATTGTTTTTATTTTTTTAATATTAAGCCTTTAATTAAGTATTTTACATTTTATAAGTTTGAACCCATAATAAAATCATACATATAATTATGTCTTTTATAATTATAAGCCCATTATAAAATCAAGCATTTAATTAACGCTTTTATATATTGTAAGATTAAACCAGCTATATAATATAACATTTAATGAACTATACTAACACGGTTTCTGTTATTGAACTACACTTGCCTATAATTTATGCAATCAGTGTAACTTAACTTGTTACAAACAAAAAGTTAGCCATTATTCAAGTTCGTCAATCTAGAATGCTGATTCGCAATGATTTTTCTGTATCCTGAGGTAAGTTCGATTGTGAAGACGACACCGTGTTTCTGTAATTCATTGATACTGCAGGACGTGACCAATTGATATTCTTGAAGGTGCTGCTCTTATAAATCTTGCCAACATCAGGTTATTTTTATTATTTTTTTTACCCGTCTCCCCACGGCGATGTAATTTGACAAAAGGTTGGCTTTAATGTGGCGCTCATACACCCGGGCCAGACGCCGCAATCGTCGGTCCGGCTGGCATCGAAATTATTACCGATCCCCTTCTCTAGTGCAATGAGGTGGTGGGTACTGCCGCGAGATGCTATTTAACGGAACCAGGCATCACTGAGTAATTTGTTGTGTCTCTGTTAGAAGACCCCCAACAAAGATGCATCCTGGGTACGACGGTAAACTACATCCGGGTCCTGGGTATGACGATAAACTACATCCGGGGCCTGGGTAAGACGATAAACTACATCCGACAGCAAGGCCTCGGATCAGGAGTTTTTCAGGAGCGTGGACCCACCTCTTAATTGCTGATTTACCCAAGTCCACCCTGACCCGAGGTGGTAGCACCTATTAGGGTCCCGGCTATGGGCAAATAGTTAACCCCCAAAATTGGTTCAAAAGAGTATGAAAGTGCAAGTTTTTTTTTTCAACGGGACAAGAGAAAATGGAAAAGGCAACATTTAAAAACTTTCACTTCAATAACAAAGATACAATTCTAAAAGCCATCTTGAAGTTTCTGAGATTATTCTGACCTGTCCTGACCTTAATTCTTCTTATTGGAATTGATTATTGTAATCATTAACTATTTTTTAAAAATAAATATTAGTTTAACCTGACAGCTATTAATTATGTAATTAGAAATTATTGTATTGTGTATAGCCCACTATTCGCAATTTTCGTCGTATAAATATAATGATACAAATATATAATCCTTATCATTAGATAATTCTTTTTATGCATTTATTGTTGGAACATTTCTTCTTATTGGACAACAGATAAAACCCTAATTAGTTTTATTAGAATTAATCAAAATGACCAAAAGTTGTACTTTATCTTAATTTTCTCTTTATGGGGGAAATTTTCCGGGGTGGGCTCAGTTGTCATATGCGCGCAGTTGTCCTGAGGGCAGTTGTTCCGGGTGCAGTTGTCTTGAGGGGAGTTGTTCCGGGAGCATTTCTCCTGAAACATTAAAGGGTTTTTGCAATGTTTTGTAAATTTAGTGATAGCAGATCGTAAACATTACATACTTAAATACACTAAAAAAAGTTTTATACTTAAATTTGCACTGCTAAAATGGGAGCGCGTTTAATAAGCCCGTACGTCTTTTCTAACGCCATTTACGGTAAGTGTTAAGCATATTGTTTGTAAGTAGGAAGAAACAAACATATAAGTGTTATGGTCCAGGTTAGGACCAAGGAAGAACAACACGAACACAAGAGTAGAAATAACGAAGATATATTACACGAAATAATAATACAAGATGTGGATGGTGTTAGTATGACTGTCAGTCTGGTTTGGAGTGAACTACTATCGGCTCGACTCGATTCGTCTCTCTCTCTCTCTCTCTTGAGAGGCGTAGTATACATAGTGTTAGGAAGAGTTCATTCTGTAGTTATAGGTAAAGACTCATAACTATAACTAATACATGCATTCATGGCAAAAAATGTTATGCTAAACACGAGCTAATAAAATGATTTTAATTTTTGTAAACGCGTTTAAAATTCATGTCTGAATTTATGGGATGTGGAGTTATCATCATGTACACTATTTATATTCTGACTATTTTCCTCATCTTTCTTGTTGTTATCACAACGCTTCAGCCGCTGCTCCCGCCGGCCTTCCTCAGGTATATATATATATATATATATATATATATATATATATATATATATATATATATATATATATATCGATCTGCTTAACCTACAAGGAATTTCTGAATAGGACCCTTTATTTAATTTACGTGGGTAGACTTCTCGTTCTACCGCCCATGTCTAGGGTTATCGTCTTGTTCTTATTGCAGGACGATGGATTAGTGGATGAAAACGTTGTATTATGAATTTGGTAACAAAATAATTGTGAGTTCAATTCCTGGACCCGAGAGTGTGCACATTACACATATAAATGCAATGATGTTCAATCTGTACAATGCCCATCAGCTAATCGAGGTACAGGGTTACAGAATAAGAGGTACCACCTCAGGCAAGTTTAAAATGCCCCCAAGACACATGGGACCATCGGAAATGAACGATAAGTAAAAAAAAAAAAAAAAACAACTTTAGAAAGAAACGGAAATCCAATCCTAAACAGGAAACAAGCGATAAACCTTCAGGTTTTTAGATATTTTCAAAGTTTTGATTAGAATAGATAACATTTACTCGTATGAAAAACACAAATGAGGTTCGAATTCACTGCTTCAGGGTGTCGTGTGTTTATTATATGTTTAACATTGTCAGCTTGATGGATAGAATTGCGAAGCAAATGGAATATTTCTAACACATACCTGAAGCAATTAGCTGAATGATTTTTATAGCATGTGTAGACGAACTTCAGTGCAATGACAGTCAGTCTATTAAATTTATCTCGTTCTATTAATAAAAGATCAGTAATAGTATACGACAACAAAAGACAATAGAGAATTGTGCGCATTCGACAAAGGAGAAATCACAAAAGGAGTTATCATGCAAGACAATTGTTTCTTTGATATACAAATAAAAACAGCGATATACAAAGTATGCATTTATTTCACATTCTTCCTTCCTTCTTTCCTTCATTCTTCTTCAACATCTTCTTTGTATCGTGTCCTTTCAGGACGTGAATGATAATGCCTCTCCGCAACTCCCTATCCATTGTATTTCTTATCAATATATGTCTATTTGTATATCCCTCCCAATCTCTGCTCTGTCAGCCATTTACATAAGCTCGTTAGATAGGTTACGCATTGTTTCCTTCTAACGAGCTTGTTTTTAATATACCTTGCGAGTGTTAAATTCTCCAAACCATCTTTCCTCATTATCTACTAGTAATTGTTATATGTATAAGTGTCCTAATTGTTTCCATTAAAATTTTCTTGTTCCGTTTACAGCATCCACTGCCCCTTTTTGCAAAACCGCATCTCTTTTCCTGCGCAAAGGTGGCCTAGGGAATTAAAGCACTGATTTAGGAATTTGATGGCATAGCGATTGTGAGTTCAATCCCTGGGTCGGACAGCGTGTACTTGCACTCAGTGGAAATAGGGCGTGCAATAACTGAGCAGTCCTAAATAAGAATAAGAAGTAGATATCACAGTCTATTCCCGTAGATTAAATAAATGGTTCAGTTCAGAATTCCTTGAAGGTTACCCAGATTGAATGAAGAATTGCATAAAATTTTTTAGCAAGTACGGAGACAAATACCTGAAGAGAACTCATGACGTTCCACTCACAGACATTAGGTCTAAGGTTCTAGAACAGTTTTTCTCGACCGCTTGTACTTCACGGAACACCTGTAGAATAATTAAAATTCTGAGACGCAATTTAAATTTTAATAAGGAAAAAAATATTTACGTCAAGCATTCCCAAGGAAGATTAACTGGGATTTATGAAGAATCTGCTTTCCTTTTAGAGAGGCCAATTTAATGACAGATTTAAATTCTTTTAGGAAGGCAAAAGGGAAAGCAATATTCACTCTTTCTTAAAGATTAATGAATTTAGCATTCAATTTAAAATAGGTAATAATCCAGGATATGACGATAAACTACATCCGACAGCAAGTTCTCTGATTGAGAGATTGGAGGTTTTGAGGAGCGTGAAACCACCTCTTAATTGCTGTTGATCCCATGTCCACCCTGATCCAGGGTGATAACACCTGTTAGGGTCCCAGCTATGGACAAATACTGAATCCACAAACAAAACACTATGGAAGTATCAAAATATATTTTATAGTGAATATACCAGAAATACATTTCTATGTAAAAATATTATCATCAGCAATACGCAGCGGTTTCGCCCAAATACTACCAAACAACCAACATGGATGAACTTTCATGGCATTAATCCATATAATATCCTACAATTTCTAGACTATTCCAAAATTTCAGACTATTTCAAAATATAACTTCAACAAAACTACAGCATAAACATTCACCTATTCAATTAAATATAGTGTGTTGCAATAACTTGGACCGATTTTGAATGTGAATTAAGTTTAAGCGTCTAATGATTTTTTTCATTTTATTTCAGATTTAACAACTTAAGTCTGACAATTTCTACCATGGAAAGATTAACAATCAAACAACATTTTAAAGTTATCGAAGCCTATTACGAAAAAGGACGTTCAAACAGAAATGCAATGCAAAGTTCCCAAGTCGCATCATCTCTCGAAACAGCGAAGTCAATTGGCCACCACGATCGTGCGACTTGATTCCTTTAGATTTCTTCCTTTGGGGGCATCTCAAAAGTAAGGTCTATGCCAACAAGCCAACAACAATTCAACAGCTGAATGATGAGACAATAAGGCATACTGGTGAAATTGGTGAGATATAAAGGGTGTTCCAATAACTTGAACCGAATTTAAATGTGAAGTAAGTTTAAGCGTCTAATGATTTTTTTTTTTCATTTTCTTTCAGATTTAACAACTTAAGTCTTTCGCAATTTCTACCATGGAAAGATTAACAATCAAACAACGTTTTAAAGTTATCGAAGGAGGGGGATGTGAAGAAGGAAGTAGAAGAAGGGGAAAGAGAAGAAAAGCAAGGGTATTGTAAATGTATCGTTGGCGGTTAATTGAAATGTACATTACTTTTCTTTTTATCTAGCCTCATTTGTGCTTATATATACGCTCTAAATTAGCTATAGAATGCCTGACCAAACAAATAGTTTTCATGCCAGACCCTCTCAGGATATAGGCAACGATAACTCTCTCTAGATTCATTTAGCCGACGGACATATCAAGGTGAAACACGTACGATCACTGCAACGTCGAACCTTGTTAGTACCTCTATGGATGACCACATTGGCATACCAGATACTGTGAACTTGGATATGTGAGTAATTTAATCGATAACGGTTCGGAATTGGAAATGGAAGAACGGAGTTCCAATTCCAGTCGAGTTCGTTATATTCCTACACGCGCAAATAAACTTGGGAAAGGTATGACCACTTCTCTCCTCCTACCGAATTATGGGTTGTTTAGTACGACTTGTATCAATGGGACATCGCTGTATACCAACAGATATTGCAATTCAAAAATCTTTTCAGGATTTATGTAACTTACAAAGGGTTGGTAAGCCGTAAAAAATTAATCAATCAGTAGATTCTTTTGCTGCGCAAGACTCAGAAAAGACCAAGAAAACTGAGAAAAAATGCCGTCATATCTGGTGTGGAGCCCCCGAATCTCAACTTTTCAGCGCTTACAATGTTCAAAAGGTTACGCGACCTTGTAGGCGATGAAATATTTCAACCCTTGTCTTATACGTAACTATGAACACTAATGGTTATGTCTCAATCCTCATAAATACGTTGGACTCTATTGTAAGTGGGGGTAATATGCTGTCTATGTAGCCCACCACTAGCAGTGGTTTACCTACTTCAAGCCGCTGGCGAGTATTATATTTTCTTGATGTTATAAAGATCGCTACTTCAGTTCCAACCTCCGTTTTGGTTACTCCTCATTCTGTAACCCTTTCTAACTTACAACAACCGTAAATACCCTTTTCCGTACGCGAAATGTTGCTAGCCACTCGCTATTCTATTCTTATTTCTATTACAAACGTTCAGACGTGCTGAACTTACTCTCTCCTATGACGTTCATACAACCACTTCACCAATTGACTCACTAACTTGACTGGCTCTTGGGCCTTCGATTGTAAAATGTTAGTATGAAGAGCTGTGAATCTCAACTTTTCAGCTCTGACAGAGTTCGAAACCGTTTACGCGGCCTTATGGGTGATATAATCTTTTCAAACCTAAAGCGTCTTTCCCATACGCGAAACGTTGCTAGCCTCTCGCTATTCTATCCTATCATATTTCTAAGAAGGTAATGAGTCAGTTGGATTGCTGTATGAACGTAAGGAGGGAGTAAGATAGCTCCTTCTTAAGAATAGCTGCTTTGTGTAACAGACAACAGCGAGTGCGCTTCCTGATTACTACAATCTTAACATTTTCATGTCTAGGGTCAACCATTATCTATCTTAAATATCCTTATAATTTACACTTGCTCCTTCCTTACGTTCATACAACAACCTAACTGACTCATTACCTTGAATGACTCTTAGGATTTCGATTATAAAATGATAGTATAAAGAGCTGCAAATTGCCATGCATTGTCAGGAAAAGTAGTGAAGGTGTTTCCCGTTGCCGTTTCCACGGTTTGGAATTCAAAATTGTCCTTCTTTTCAGCTTGTTCCCACGAAAGGCCAGAGAAACCAGTTTACTTTTAGCATTAAACACCTAACTGGTGAAAGAAGTGACGAATTCATGTCCTTTCCTAGGCCGTTATTGCGAAAGGGAACACACCAGACTAGCCTAGAATTCGAACTCAAATAATAACTATATATATTAATTTAATAATTATTTTTTAGTGTAATTTGGACTATATTTGCATTATTGGGTATATGACTGCTTGTTTTTGAACTCCCGTCGACTAACAAGAACAAAAGCAAAGGATAAAACATTATTTGAAATCTGCTAAACATATATATATATATATATATATATATATATATATATATATATATATATGTTGTGTTGAATGTCAAAGACAACATAGTCCTGCATATTCTCTTTTGAATTTTCTCATATTTTCTAATGAGACTTTTTATTTGAAAATTATATCGAAATAAATATTGTCCGTACGATAACCTAGTACTTTCGAACATCATTGTTCATCTTCAGGGTCAAATTTTTTAACAATGTCTTATATATATGTAGAGTCAAATTTTAAAAACATTTGAAAATTGTCTTGTAGCGGAATCATGTTGCTACATTTTATATTTTACAAACTAAATAAACGTTACAAAATCATTTTAATTTCAAATGATGCGATGATGTTTTAAAAAATTTGACTCTACACATATATAAGACATTGTTAAAAGTTTTGACCCTAAAGATGAACAATGATGTTGAAAGTACTCGGTTATCTTACGGACAATATTTATTTCGATATAATTTTCAAATAAAAAGTCTCATTAGAAAATATGAAAAAATTCAAAAGAGAATATGCACTGCAAAACAAATTACACACACACACACACACACGCGCACACACACACACACACACACATATATATATATATATATATATATATATATATATATATATATATATATATATATATATATATATGTATGTATATATATCGATAAAACCCCCACAGTACAATGGAAATTTTTTTTTTTAAATGAGAATTTGTAAGCCCTTAAATGGCCATTGCCACGTGTGGCTACATGAAAAACTAAATATTATTAAGTTTCCTAAAATGATAATCTATTAAATCAGCGAAATGAAATAACTTTCTTATGTAGGTATTGTGCAATGTTTATGTTAGAATACAGTTAATTGATTTTTTCGTAAAAACCTCTGTATTACAATCATACAGGGTGACCCAAAAAAACGGGAATTTTTGAAGTGCGTATTGCCAGACATGAGCAAGTGGCAATACTGCGAGACAGAGACCTTGAGCAAGTAAACATTTCGCCATTTTAGTAACGAGAATGAAATTCACAGATGTGAGCTGAGATGTTGCAGCAGTCAATGAGGAATCTTAACAGCAGATTTCAAGAATGCATTCGTACAGCAGGACGCCATCTACAGGACGTAATTTAAAAAAAAACAATATTCCATCATTGTTTCTCAAATGGCATGTTTTAAGGTTTCAATTACTATGAATTAAATATTTTTCTTCCATCACTCTTGGTTTTATTGGATTGTTAAAAAGTTCCCGTTTTTTGGGGTCACCCTCTATTTTCATTATTTTTTTATATATAATGGTAAATGTAAAATTGATTTCATTCCTTGATTTTTATTTTATTTTAATCATGCCATGTATTAAGACTGAATAAAAAAAGTAATGAATTTCAGGTTAAAAATTATATAAAAATAATTTAATCATACTAGAGCCCCCTTTAAGATAAGTTCTAAAATATATAAAAATAATTAAAAAACAAAATTAACCTATTGTTAGAGATACACATATCTCTCAAATTATTTCTTCGTAACTTGTATATTCTTAACCGGAATTATGACATCGTGTCGTAATGACAGTTCCCGGAGAAATATATGAATATCACCTCCCCAAACATCTAACCTATATTTTTAACTTTAGCTTTGATCTGTCTTTTGATTAGTCAAAAAAGACACACCCATACAATTTAAAAATCTACATCCACCCTCTTTCTTAAATCTTTAATAAGCAAACGCATTGTTTTCTGTTTTCAAAAGTAAACCATTTCCACCAAAAGTTAACGAATATTTCCTGATGACGGAATAAAAAAGTCCCGAAACATAGAAATAGTGTTGCAATATAAAATATTTTAAAATAAAAATACCATTATTTACATATATATATATATATATATATATATATATATATATATATATATATATATATATATATATATGTATATCAAGTATGTGGTGCATATCTGCTTTTCGTATGAATGATTCATGTAATATATACATACATACATACATCCATATATATATATAAATATATATATATATACATATATATATATATATATATATATATATATATATATATATATATATATATATATTATTAAAACTTTTACATTTTTGTTATAGCTTGTCTAATAACGTACACGTTTGTGCTAGACAAGTTTAGAATAAAAGTTTTAGAGATCTATAACTGATGATTGTGTGTGTTAAATTCGACAAAAAAGTTCCTGCACTTTTGGAGAGGACCTTATTTTGGATAACGAAGAAGACATTGTAAGTAGTACTTGGCATCTCAGCTTGTTACTTCAGGATTATTTTGAGAATTTGGCCTGTTTGGTCTGCTTGTTAAGCAAGTACTTCATCCGACCACAAACACCCTCCCTTTCCATCTAAATTTTTCTCCTCTTCTGTTCCTGGCAGTTTGTAAAGTTTGTTTTTTTCTTGGCGTTATTCTTTCGTTTTATAGTTTTATCTTTTTATTTGTTCATTTTGATTTCTGTCTTTAAGTTTGCTCCCTTTCTTTTCTACGTCTCTCTAGACACTCGATGTTTTATTCTTCTCTCCGTCTTTCATCTGTTGTTTTCTATCTATATATCCATTCATATATCTATATTTTCTTCTTATTCCCAAATTGTCTCTCTCTTTTTTTCTTTCTCTCAAATTATCTCTCTTCTCTTTTCTTTCTTTCTTTCTTTCTTTCTTTCTCTCTCTCTCTCTCTCAAATTGTCTCTCTTTCTCTTATCTTTCTCTCTTTCAAATTGTCACTCTCTCTTTTCTTTCTCTTTCTTAAATTCTCTCTCTCTTTTCTTTCTCTCTCTCTCAAATTTCGTTCACTCTTTTCTTTCTCTCACTCAAGTTAGCTCTCTTTATTTTTAATATAAATCTCTTTCTTTGCTATCTTCTGTTCCTCTTTTCTTGTGATTTCTTTCTTTTATTGTGTTTCGAAATCTCTTACCAGCGTCTCATTTTCACAAGTAAAATTTTGCATATCCTTCTAGCTGATGAGTGCACTCGGGTCGGAGTCGCGATCCGTCTTGGACTAAAATTATGTGAGCGTCACAGATGCAGATGTGGAGCCTCCATCGATGAGTTTGGTTTGCATCCTCTCTCCTGTCGTCGTAGTGCCGGCTGCTTTCCACAGCATGCAGCAATTAACGACATCATCAAATGAGGTTTGGATGCAGCTGGGTTCCCTTCCCAAATCAAACAAGTAGGCCTCGACCGTGGTGATGGAAAGCGGCCGGATAGCATTACCATCTTCCCTTTTAAAATGGGTAAGTCGTTGATTTGGGATGCGACCTGTGCGGATATATTTTCGGCCGGTAATTTGATCAGGTCCGCGGTTGAGCCGGGGTTCGTCGCCCGAGACGCAGAAATGAAAAAATAGTTAAATATTCTTCTCTTGCTGATAGATTTTTTTTTTACTCCTGTGCCAGTGGAGACTTCAGGGGTTATTGGCCCTCGTTCGATGGCGTTCCTTCGGAGGATTGGCGCGATTGCATCTCGATTAAGGAACGAGCCTCGCAAAACGGAGTGGCTCTTGCAGCGTGTCTCACTGGCGATGGTTCGAGGTAATGCTTTCTCCATCATTGCGGCTGGCAGAGGATAGAAAAAATTGTTTATAGTTACGTTGTTCTGGAATTGTCGTCAATGGTCGACTGAACTTGCTTTGTTTCAATGACTTTTGTTTTGTTATTATTAGTTACTTATCAAAATATTTTTTGTCTTCTTCTTTCACTTTCGTCTCTTTTATGTGTATAAATTAGCGTCTTTCAATGAAAAGAAAAACAAGACAAAAACAAAGCAAAATGGTAATTACACTGGTAACACTAGCCGTCTCCCTACAAGGTAATATTCGGCATTTATTGACTGAGCAGCTAGTGCAGTTTTCGATTGAAATTTATAAAATTTCATATTTTTTTAGGAAAACGGTTTTCTCGAGTCCAGGAGGTGTTATCTTTGTTTCCAGTACTGATGGGAGTTTCCCGCTGAACAATCTGCGTCCTGGACATGCCGATAAACTCTGACAGACGTTTTGAGAGGGTGTAGGCACTTGTTAAGTTCCCGGTTATGGGCAATATTGAACCCTCCAAAAAATGGGGTCAAAGTATTATGAAAGTATGAAATATATTTTTGTAGTAAGAATACTAGTAATACATTTTCAAAGTAGAACAAAAGTTACCAGTAATACATTTTGAAAAAGAAATTACCAAAACCCCCAAGAAAATTAAATTTCGGTGTTTAATGATCCGTAAGGAGTTAATATGCCTTTAAACAAACCAGACCAAACCAAACAATCTAGTGGTGTTGAATGATAACATCTTGATTATATCATTATTTTCTCTTCGAGTTACATGTGATATCCATTTTATTTGTTGCTGCTGTTGGTAGTCCTCAAATGATGTGGTTTCTGTTATTTGTCACAGTTATTATGTCTGTGATTCTGTAGCGCCAGTCCACAATGCTTAAAGAAGAGTGATCTTTGTCAAGACCATCAGGCTTTACTCACTCAGGAACTGTTTTCACATTGATCTTAGAAAACGGTTGCATACAGCTGTAAGTTTAGATATTTCTGAGCAGGTTTGGCGCCGTGCATGTCATCCATGTGATAGTCTCGATCTGAGGACACTATTTGACTCAGATTTTCTGGTTTCTCTTTTGGTAGAATAGATGAACGGGGTAAAGAACGGCGTGACCAAGTTAGAGACAGAAATGAAGAAGTGAACAACATGGAGAGATCAAGAGAATAATAAAAGAGGAACTGATGAGAGGGAGATTGAGAGTAAGCCAATCCAAAGGAAAGAGTGATTAATTTAGAAGAGGGTAGAGAGAATAATAGAAAGACTTAGTACACGAGAGAGGCAATGGAGAAAAACGTGATAAAAAACTGATCAAGAGAGAGAAAGAGAGAGAGAGAGAGAGAGAGAGAGAGAGTACTATAAGGACAACAAAAGAAGGTGAAGGGGAAAAAGACGAGTAATATTTCGGGACCTTAATAGTCGTAATCTGTATTTAGTATGGCTTCTATTGGTATTCGACGTGCTGCAATGGTTAACAAGCTTGTCTTGTCAAGCCAATTACAACTCGGTAGTGTGTTTGATCCTCACTATGTGCCCTCTACTTTGGACTTTGTGTCAGATATAAGCTTAGTAAATTATCATATTATGGTCACATCGGCCTGTTGTAATATTTAGCAATCTTGTCAAATCAATTACATCTCAGTAGTGAGGTTGATCCTTACTATGGTCTCTCTACGTTGGACCTTATGCCAGATATAAGCTTAGCTTAGTAAATTGTCATATTATGGTCACATCGACGTGTTGTAAGCTTGTCTTGTCATATCAATTACGACTCAGGTTTACTGTCGCTTTGACTTGCATATATTATTTGATCAATATATTTTTACACTTTTTTTTTCTTTTCTTTCTCTGTTAACAACATTCGTAACTACTCGGAAAGATAATTTGAAATAAAAATAAATAGGAACTTTGGCAAATTTACCGATAACTTAAAACAACTAATTCGGAAATTTGAAAAATTTAATAAGACATTTGATAGACAAAACTTGTCGATATTATTTAACCAAAAAGGTTTGAAAGATTCATTCCTGGGGAAATACACATTGATTGAGTTGAGTAACTTTTTTTTAAATACCTTGTTTTCAACATGATACATATAGTAGTTTGAGAAGCACGGTCCAAGTGGATTTCCCATACTAACTTTGTTAGTTAAGATATAAATATTGCCAGTGGAGTCGTAGAAGAGAATTTACTTGCGCAGGCGTGTAGTAATTTCTTGAGAATATTAGATTTGATACTTGGAGATGGAATTGAGTTACAGATTATATCAATGGTTTCAACGACAGGGACGCTAGTAAATAAGTTTAAACTGGTGGGGAGATATGGAGTAATAATAGCATTGAGGCATTTTGGTAACTGGGAAATACTGGCAATATTTATACATAAACTAACGGAGTTAGTATGGGAAATCAACTTGGACAGAGATTCTCGGACTGCTACATATCTCATGTGTAAAACAAGGTATTTAAAATGTTACTCAAATGATGTTTACCTTGTCTATTGTATTCCTTGGGGCTGTGAGTAACGAGGACTGTCATGAGGTCTTTGTCTTCGAATATCTATTTTAATCTGTCTATTATCTTCTCTCTATTTTAATCTAGTTTCATCTTTTGTCACGTTTCTTCATTTTGTTCATCGTTCACTCTCTTTCTGCTTCTCCCTGTGCAGTTCTCACTTTCTTATTATTTGTAAATTATTTATAAATTTCTCTATCAATTCCCTTTGCCTCTCTGACGAATTTTCTCTTCCCACATTTCTCAATTCTTTGTTAATCTCTCTATATTCTCTACCTAGGCCCTGTTTTCCCCTCTCTTTTCTAGCCCCTTTCGTTATCGCTCTTTTCTCTTTTTCTCTTTCTTTTTATTGGTCGTTTATTTTAATGTTATAATTATTTCTTCAAGATTAATTTTAAACATAATTATTATTCTTTTCCCTTCCCTTCTATATTCTGCCAATAATTACTTTTTTTTTCTATTGTATAACTCACCCGGTTATTTTCCACTATGCTATCCTCTGTCTCAGGTTAATGATATTACCTTATATTTTTTTTCGTCCGCTAACTTTTGTGAAAACATTCTCATAAATCATTTTCTATTCTGACCTGAAGATCTTTCGTGACTACTGTCCCTCTGTCCCCTTGTGTATTTTCATATTTTCTCTTGTCGAGTTACAACTATATATATATATATATATATATATATATATATATATATATATATATATATATGTGTGTGTGTGTGTGTGTGTGTGTGTGTGTGTGTAGCGAGCTGGGGAATGAGAGAGAGAGAGAGAGAGAGAGAGAGAGACGCGTACATACATAGGTACATACAACTATAATATATATATATATATATATATATAGCGAGAAGGGAGAAAGAGAGAGAGAGATGCGTACATACATAGGTAAGTCTGTAAGTCCCATTATTTCCATGTTTCTTTTGCGATTTCGATTGAGTCTTCAAACACAAGAGATACTTTTCAGCCCTGCTCTAATGTATTCTGAGCTTTTTCCACTTCTACTTGACTTAATCAAATAAGATTGGCCATTTAGCTGAGTTATTTTTTCCCCACTCGCGTC
This sequence comes from Acanthosepion esculentum, assembly GCA_964036315.1. Lineage (NCBI taxonomy): Eukaryota > Metazoa > Mollusca > Cephalopoda > Sepiida > Sepiidae > Acanthosepion > Acanthosepion esculentum. Next base: position 73,313,454 of record OZ038488.1, read on the forward strand.
TTTTTACGACGTTATCGGCCATTATTTGCCCAAGTACGACTTACCCCTCGCCTCGCTAGCTTTTATATCAATGACTCTGAAGCCGTCTCTTTCAATATCTAATTATCTCTCTTGGTTATATTTTTTCCCATAAATCTATCTATGCATATATATGACGGATATGAGAGGACGCTGAAAATATCTCCGTCAGATCTTCTCAAAATCTGACCAGAAACCCAAATATCACAATTGTTTTGACTCCCTTTTTGTTTGACCTGAGAACATATCCATTGCCACACACACACACACACAGACACAGACACACACACAGACACACACACACACACACACACACACACACACACATATATATATATATATATATATATATATATATATATATATATATATATAATGGTTTTGATCAGGATTTCCAAAAAATGCGTTCTTTTTTCAAGATGGAGTATACCTGTATTCCAATCTTTGTCTGTCAGTTTTTACTGGTTTCCCTGTCTCTTTCTCTGCCTTTATATGTGTGCATCTGCTATGCAAATATGTGTGCATCTGCTATAAATATTAACACAGAAACTCACATATAAAGACCGTCTATCTTCCTGTTTTTTTGTGTTTCCTTCTCTTTCTCTCTGCCTATATATATATATATATATATATATATATATATATATATATATATATATATATATATATATATATATATATATATAGGGAAATATTTACTTTACGAACGAGTTTTGTACGGTGACAACGTTTACGAAGGTATGTATAGAAATATTGGTTTCGTCATTTCGATGTAAAGTGGAATACAAACATCGTTAATCTTTATATATACATACATACATATATATATATATATATATATATATATATATATATATATATATATATATATATATATATATATTAAGGGGTTCGGGCTAAATTCGACACAGTTTAATGTCTTTATATTTTCAAATTGGTTTGGAATATCTGTAAATAGTGAACGGCGTTGTGAAACCTAGTCACTCCAGCTTTAGACGTGTCAAAGTTAACTGACATAGACGAGTGTAAGCCAGATGAATGTCGGAAAGGAGTAATCTGCATCATGATTATTCGTGCCGGGCATCAAAATGCCGCAATCATGACACCCGCTCGATGTTCTTTGAATACCGTGAAAACAATATGAGGTGAAATGGGGAGCTTCAATGCAGACTACGAGACTGTAGCTTGCATGGAAAAACACAGCAGACGTTTTGATTGCATCCGTACACCAGAATACATGCAGAAACTACACGAGAAAGTGATGGAAAACTCAGCCTATAGAATATGAGCTTTGGTGCATGAAATCGGTATTGCTACATCCACCATGAATTTGACCTTGAATGAGAACCTCCGCTACCACTCATATACGAGGTTTAAAGGGCAACGTCTTACAGAAAGGGCCCGAGAAAACCATCTGACAAAGGCAAAGAAACAACTGAACAAAGTGAAACCAGGGAAAATATGTTTTTTTCTTTGATGGGAAGAGTTATTGTCAGGATCAGCTGCACTACACCCAGAACAACAGATTGCTAGCCTACAATCCATATGTCATTCCTCGTATCATGAAGACCAAGTTTTTCCAAACTGTGATGTCACCTTACACCTCTGAAGAAGGTCTCAAGCTTAGTTCGTATGGCTATATGGATTTGCTGAACACCGAGTACAAGCTTCGGTTCGAGCTGCTGGATCATCATATGCGTGGCAGGAAGAATCAGTTCCCTGCCTCACTACATGGAAGAGTCAGAAGTGGTTCTCAGATAATTTTGACGACTTCACCAGCAACAATGTCTGACCCCCTAACTCCCTTTGTTGTTATCCCATGAACTATTATCTTTGAGAAAGACACCCACAGCACAGCCTCTAACACATAGAGCCAGCTGATCGACAGGTTTAAGGAGGCGTTTGAGGCTCTTCCTATGGACACCTTAAAAGCCGCATGCGCCAGATTCCGGAGTCGTATCGCGGCTATGGTAGATGCTGAGTGTGGCCTCTTTGAGTGAATTGGGTTTTTATTACTATAATCTGTATGCTATAATATATATATATATATATATATATATATATATATATATATATATATATATATATATATTGATTACGTTTTTTATATAATTTCTCATATGATCTCATATTTTTTTCTTTTCCGTAGATAAATTATACAAAAAATGCAATTTTTAAAAATTTTCCCAAGCGCTTTCGGCTATACAATTAACTATTGTCAAGGATGAATTATATTTACTGCTAACTGGAAATGGATTGGTATATGTATGTATTTAGCATTATAGAATGTTTTATTTTCAAAACACAGTCAACATATTATGTCCATGTTCATAGCTGATATTACTGAGTGTTGTTTTTTTTTAGCTTTTATTAATAAGGATTCCAATATCTTTCGCCTTTTTTTACATGTAGACGATGCTGTTATATGTGTATTATATATATATATTTGTATTATATATATATATATATATATATATATATATATGTTATATATATGTATATATATACACATATATATATATATTTGTATTATATATATATTTGTATTATACATGCACACACACACACACACACACACACATATATATATATATATATATATATATATATATATATATATATATATATATATATATATATATATATATAAGATGTATTTTCCACAGGAATATTTCTTTCAAATATGCTTGGTTCAATATTATAGACAAGATCTGTCTATCCAATATTTTATTGTTTCAAATATTTGAATTAGTTGTTTTATGCTGTGGGTAAATTTGCCGATGTTTTTGTTTCAGTACTTTCGAAACTTCATTCGTTTTCATGGATATTTACGCAACTGCTTTTTTTGAATTCCGGCGTTCCCACATTTGCTGGAACCTATTTCAAGTCACTCAAGTTGACATCATTTAAAAGTTCATACTGGAATTTTATGTGCATTTTTTTAAACACCCATCAATATAGGATCGCTTATGGGGAGCGATCTCTTATTTAATGTTGACTGCTTCTCTTTTATTACAACAGCCTCCAGAATTCAGAGTCTTTCTTTACGCCGTGTTCTATATTTAGTTTTAGTGTCATCTACTAACATTTATACTATGTAAAAAATAAAGATGATAAAATAATAATAATAATAATAATCATAATAATAATAATAATAATAATATCTTTATTAATATGGCAGTCACTTGGGACTGCAATCTATCTTTGAAGATCTTCAAAATGTTATCAAAATCCAAAGACCTTGAAATCGAAATCTCAAAAATGTGGCACATGGGAACATCAACATTTCCTGTTGTAGTTGGAGCACTCGGATTGGTTGGAAAATATTCCAGTAGACCCATTGAAGTGATTTCTGGAAAATCATGCGTTAGAGAAATCCAAAAAGAATATTCTTACGAGTACAGTCCACACCTTACAAAGACCTTTATTTATGTAAATATGTTTTTTTTTTGTTTGTTTTTTTGTCAGTGGAAAATGTCATGATGCTGTTTCTAAACTTAGGTCTCTCGGCGGGACCAGGAACGAAATGTGTACACACCAGAAATCAAAGGAAATAAAATAATAATAATAATAATAATAATAATAATAATAATAATAATAATAATAATAATAATAACAATAATAATAATAATAATAATAATAATAATAATAATAATAATAATATAATTTATTCAGAAGTTATGTATTAATGTGAATTTTGTGTAGAGTTATATATTTAGGAAATTAAGTCAATTTTGAAAAAGGAGTTGTAAAAGAAATTCAATAAATAAATTGTTAATCTAGAGAACATTTTATCGGATATATTCGACTTCTCTAAGTATATTTTAAGGATTTTTGTTTATATGTATATTATTGTTTTAATATGATTAACCTTTGTCGATTTCTCTGATGTAGAACAGAGACAGGGCCTCCCAACTTTAAGTGTTGCCACCCTGGCTTCCGTAGTTAGTAGGTTTTACGGAGTCGAGTTGATAGCTTCAGGCATAATTGGTTGTGAATTTTAAAAAGGCAATGTTATAGATCCCAGTTTAACTTTTTGCTAAGCTCCATCTAGAACGTGGGGAGGGGCGGATGCCTTTTTAAAGTAACTGTCTCGGCTGGAATTTGAACTCGACACGCCAGTACCAGTCACCGCGTCGATAACCAAAATACTACCCGTGCAAAGTCATATATCGTATAGTAATCTGTAATATTATTTTTGAAAACTTGACATGCCGAATTTTTATAATCTTTTTTTTTATTATTATTATTTGAATCCGTTTCTCCCAACCTGTCCCCCTAAAATTTCTTTCAAGACATATATCCTTATCCATTTTTACGACGGCTTCCTAATTCTTCTCCTTCATATCCCGACGCCAATTTGCAAGACAAACGAGTAAAAAAAATCAAAAAAATCGAAGCGGATTTTTTCTTTGCATCCACACAAAACACGCACGGAACTTTGAAAAAATTTTAAATTGCAGCTTTGAATTACGCTTTGTTCACGATGGCACCACGCAGCACAATCCATCGACTCCTCCATCAAAGATTCATGGCATTTACTTTTTTCTTATTTTTCCGAATCGTACAACAGAAGTGGTCCCAATGCCAATGCATATCGGACACCAGGCAACCATCTGTTTAAAATAAAGACTCTCTTTCGGCTTCTTAACAGCACAAATAATGGGAAAACACGCCGATTTCTCTTTTCTTTCCAACATCTTACATCAACTTTCTCGCTTCTCAAATCCTTTCTCATAATTTTCCCTCTTTTTCTACCATTATTTTTTTTTTTTTTATCTCTGTAAAAATGCTTTCTATCGTGATTTCATCAAATTTTATTATTATTTTATTCTAAAGCGCCATTCACTTGAGTGTTCGATATTAATTATTCTTGAACTTATTGATTTCAGGCGCCCGAGACCAGCGCAGGGTGCTTTTGATTTTTTTTAAAGATGGCGGCTGGTTTTCAATATGGCGACTATTGGTTAACTGTCAAACATGAGAAATGTGCTCCGTACGTTCTTCTGTGTTTTCTTTTATTTGATTTTATGTTTCGCTTGATTTACAGCAATGACCCAGGACTCTTAACGCGTCATATTCGACAAGTTATGCATTGAATAGAGAAATGAGTTCTAAAACGAAACATGAGTTCTGACACTCATTTCATCTTATTCTATTTTATTTTTCATTCAAAATATATGCGCGTTCGTTCATAAGTTCACATCAAGCACAAAGCAACCAATACCCGGACGTCACCTATTAAGAAGCGTTGACAGTCGGCCGTTGTGTTAAGAGTGATCATGCCAGAATACAATAAATATATATTCCTAATACAGTGTAACGATACGTACTGCGGAGAAAAAAGAAAGAAATGTCGGTTTTGTTCATTATAAATTGACTTCAGTGCTTGACAGAATTGCCGACTTTTAGAGTTTTTTTTTTTCCATTTCTAAATTCAGTATTCAGAAGTTACAATGTTTTTCGAATTTGCGTTTTTAATTTTGTAAATTTTATTTATTTTTACTTATTTATTTATTTATTTATTTGTTGCTTTGAACAGTCCGTGTCAAAAAGAGGAAAATACCAATTAACATTGGCAGCACTTCTGTACATTTATTACCAAACTACGCAAAAAATGACGAATAAAAGAAATATATATATATATATATATATATATATATATATATATATATAGCGTGTGAGAGAGAGAGAGAGAGAGTGGGAGAAGGAAAGATGAATATATATATATATATATATATATATATACATGCGTTTGTGTGAAAATATGTGGGTACTTATAGATTCATGTATGTGTGCGAGCGCGTGATTAGAAGGAGAGTAGAGAGAGATAGAACGAAGCAAATATATATATATATATATATATATATATATATATATATATATATATGAGAGTTTGAGATTAGAAATCTGATTTACACACAAACACACCTATATATATATATATATATATATATATATATATATATATATATATATAAATATAGTATGTAGATTCTCTTCATATATTTAATGTTATATATAGAAAGAATATATGCGTTAGATTCATATATAGAATATATGTATATGTATATGCATATGCATATATATATATATATATATATATATATATATATATATATATGATATGCACTCGTTTCCATGTGTGTTGAAATATTTATTCATATAGAGTTCAGAGATCGACATTCACATACTCACTTATATATATATATATATATATATATATATATATATATATATATAAAGTATATAGAGTGTGTATGCGCTAAATATTTACAGAATATACATGATATACATGAATATGCATATATAGGTATCGATCTATATATTCATATATAGTTCACAGAGATCGACGCATGCACGCGCACACGCACAGGCATATATATATATATATATATATATATATATATATATATATATATATATATATATATATGTATGTATATGTATATGTATATATGTATATATATATATATATATATATATATATATATATATATATATATATGTATGTATATGTATATGTATATATGTATATATATATATATATATATATATATATATATATATATAGTAATGACTGGCCGCTCGTTTCCAAGGATGGCTCTCTGCTAGGGCGGGTAACTAATCCTTTTGCAGACGCTTGCTCAGGCACATTTGTGTTTATTCATCACCCACAGCGCCGACCAGTAGTTTATGCTGAAACTAATCTGAGCACACTTAATACAGTTTCTGGGAAAGAGTGCATTAGCAGGCGTGATCAACAGTTTGAAATACATCAGTACGCTAAAAACCTCGGTCACGATGACTTGCGACGGGAAAATATTCCGTCTACGCGATTTCATTCACAAGGCTTGAATCTGTTTGTGGCATGGTTTCCTAATACTTGCTGCCACATGCTGGCATCGCCACTCTACGATAACATCGAGAAGTCACCTTCCTGACAATTTGACCATGGTCAGATTCGTACCAGTGTCTCAAAGTGAACGTTCTAACCATTCCACCGCATGCTCAGTATCTCTCTCTCGCTATATATATATATATATATATATATATATATATATGTGTGTGTGTGTGTCTTATAATTATTTTTTAAAATATGATTCCATCGCTACATAAGAGTTCTCATGTTTCAAAAACAGAAGATAAAAACTTCAATTTAATTATAGAAATTAAATTGAATTAAAGTACCCGGCTCTGTTTCCTCCTCAAGCGATGTTTGGAATAACTAATCTTCAAACTTACATAGCTTTATAAGCATATACATTCGTAATATTAATTACTATGGAAACCGATGAAACCAATTATTTTAATAAGGGATATAAAGGTTTACATTTTCACTGACAACTATTGTATCAACATATTAGTTACATTCAGAAAGATGTAACAGTCAAGGTATGGTCGGGGTGCCTAATTTCAAGCGAATGATGACATCAGTTTGACGCATATCGTCTGGTCTATTTCAACGACAGAAAGCATTTTGACATTTTTGTTACGCCGTTAAATTTGTATTTGTATACCTAATGATTTTTTTTCTATAAATACGTCGTATTAAAGTACTTTCCTATTTTTCTATATATTTACGCGCACACACACACACACACACACATATATATATATATTCCTTAGTACCATATACACAGGGTTGAATCATCCTCATTCCCCTCGTAGAAGTAAGTTCTACTTTGACAGCCTCTTCTCGAGAAGGGATACTTCATTGGAACGTCTACCATGTGGATGCTTCCCAACATTAACTACGATTATCTAACCAACATATCCCCATAGTCTTCACATACTTCCTCCACTCACATCCATCACACAATTCCATTCAGTAAGCCTCTGCCATGAGTGGCTCTCGCGCTTTTTAGTGAAACAGAAATCATCGTTGTGTAGACCAACTAATGAGAACGGAATTGCTCATACGTAGCATTACATTTTATTCAACTCGGACTTCGTCTGGTGAGCAGTGTAAGAGAGATTCGTACCATTGGTAAGGGGAAGGTTGTTATTTATATGTATATCGTACGGTTCGACTTCACGCGTGCATTTCGGATAATCCTACACCGAGCAACATTGCATTTGATTCACTGAAGGACACTGATTGCACTGTCTATCCTGACATCATCAGGGGGTGATACATAATATATATATATATATATATATATATATATATATATATATATATATATATATATATATATATATATATATATAGTGTCATTCTCAGACAGTACTGTTTCGCTGTATCACAGATCCTCAGTGCGACTAGACTTCCGAATGCCTCAAGCCAGGATTGAAACACAACTAATTTGGTGTCAGCCTGAGCGATCTTCATTCGGTAGAGTTACACAACTAAATCTAGCGTATTGTTTTTGCAAATGTAAACAAATGCCAAGCAGCCAAAGTGCTCCATTCATTTTACTGAAGAGCTTTGCATTAGTGCAGGTGGCTGTTGTTTATAGAATTAGCTTATCACTCAACAGTGCTCAATTGAAATGTATTTTCAAGAGCTAAATTGTCTCATTCACAGACAGTACTGTTTCGCTGTATTACAGCTCCTCAGTGCGACTATATATATATATATATATAAATATCAACTACTCTTTGCTTAAAGAAGTTCGCGAAACCAGAAACACGTATAGCAGAATTATAAAAAATAGAGTATAATAAATATTTTAAAATAAATCCACATTTCAGCCAAAAACATTTGCGGTTTATTTTCTTTTTAAAATATACACATTTCTCTCGTTGGAACATCTATAACCTCTTATATATATATATATATATATATATATATACGTAGAAAGTAAGAAAAAATGGAGTATAATTCCACTGTGCAATAATTCAATTGAGTAGCGTTTTTTTTTTAATTTGCAATATACAGTAGCGGCCATAATATCAGGAACGGAAACAACAGAGACATATATATGTATATTACTTAAAAAGTAATGCATGATTAGCAATGAAATTTTTACCGAATAAAGGTTACGGTGTAATGCATGAATATTATACAAAGTTACAAAAATTTACATAATAGTTTTTTTTTAAATAAAGATTAAATGGAATGTAAATTTTTGTAAGTTTGTATAATATTTATGCATTACACCGTAACCTTTATTCAGTAAAAATGTCATTACTAATCATGCATTACTTTTTAATTAATACACATATTTATATCTTTGTTGATCCGTGTATGGCCTCTACTGTATATGTATGTATATATATATATATATATATATATATATATATATATATATATATATATATATATATATATAGTTTTAAGTTAGTTTATACATAGAAATATATGTTTATATAACATATATATATATATATATATATATATATATATATATATATATTCATATAGTTTTAAGTTAGGTTATATATATAAATATATGTTTATAATATATATATATATATATATATATATATATATATATATATATATATATATATATAATAGTTTTAGTCTATTTCAGGGAGTCAGAGTGTATGTAAATATAAAAGTGGGCATTGAAGTTAACACCTAGATGTGACAGTCTGTTTTATTTTAAACGCAATCGTCAAGCCTGTTGCCTCTGGCTGTTAACTTTAATGTCCAATTCTATATATATATATATATATATATATATATATATATGTGTGTGTGTGTACACACATACACACACACACTCTCTCACACACACACGCATATATATATATATATGTGTGTGTGTGTGTGTGTGTGTGTGTGTGTGTGTGTGTGTGCGTGTGTGTCGCTGATGATAGAACAGAGTACAGTGGTATGAATTCATACTATTTATGAAATCTTTCGTACTTCTGAAATATTCGCATCCCGCCTTCGAACACCGTTCGCCGGGTTTGTTTTAGCAATCGTTATACCATTTGGCACCCGATTGACAAGCAGACAATGCAGAAAAATGCAAATGGATCATAAAGTCAGTGTTACATTTCAATTTTTCTCTTCTTATCGTAAATTTCGTTTGCTGTTGCAGAACACTTAAAGCTGACGTGGCTGACGAAGATGTGGACGAAAGATGGCGATGAATTGTTTGAATGAATATGTAAGTAACAAATGCGAAATAAGAAAAATAATAAAGTGTAATAATCAGAAAAAGTTCGGAAAAATCTATAAATAATAAACGCTTACGGCCATATTACGTGGAAACACCGGTTCTCGTACGGTCACTGAAGTTAAGCCTGCTCAGTACCTAGATTGGTGACCGCATGGTGTTGGAAGCTTTGATGTGCGGGTAGTGTGATGGATAATGGCTCGGAATGGTTAATCGGTGAGCTGAGTTCAGTTTCCAGTTGAGTTCGATTTATTCCCTTATGCTCAAATACCCTTGGGAAAGGTATGAATCCACCTCTTCCCCCCCTCTTCAATAGATTTATTATCACTATATCACTAATTATTACATATATAAACTGAGGTATACTTAAGTATACAATAATTTCAATAAAAGCTGAAAGCGTTTAAATCGATTTTATTTTTTTTTTATTAAAGAAAGGTAGAAGATTTCCCCTACTGAAAACCTGATATCCCAGCACCCACCGCGCTTCTACCGTGTTTTGGAATCCTTCATCTCTTCTAAGAACATTATTAAAAAATACGTAGCCTTTACTAATTATCCCCTTTTACTGTAACGTATTCATTGAATATCCTTTTTTTAATTCCTTTTTTTTATTAATAATGAAGGCGTCTTAATCATAACACCGAATTTGAGCACTTATGGCGTTAAGCTTGGCAAGCTTGTCTCGCTAGATCAATTACGACTGAGTAGTTTGATCCTTACTGCATGCCATTGTAAGCTAAGCTTACTAAATCGCTACAACACGTATTTGTCGTTTTACCATTTTAACCCAATCGAGTTTACACTTAGTCGGCTATAATAGTACATCGTATAAAAACAACAAACTTGTTGCACACGGCTAGCGAAGTGGCTATGTTCATACTGTAACAGCGACAAGAAAACTGGTGCGATCATGCTCAAACTTTGATCACGTGAGCACAATACACACGCATGAGGAGAAAGCAGTATGACAAACCTAAATATATGTTATGGCGGAAGTATGAATATACTTTGATTTAACACCGTACGCACAAGCGACATTTAAGAAAAATGAGAATTAGAAATATGAGTGCAGTCAAATAAAAGTAACAAAATTGAAAGAAAACAATCGGTAAATATTTGACAGAAACTTTAATGCAATTTCAAGTGAAAGAAAGAATGGACTATTTGTAATGTCTCTTTCTACAATTCGGTTGACTTGTCATTGCTTATAGCAATTTTCTGTCATGTGTAAAAATGATTACGTTCACCAATAAAGAAAAGAAAGAATTTAAAAAACAAAGAAAACAAGAAACTCTGCATTGCAAACAGCAAATGTGAATTCCTCTCATCAGAAAAATAATCATGATGGCGGATCAATAGTTTTCCAGGACAAAGCTGACATTTCTGTTAAACAAAAGTAAGAACGGTCGATAACTACCAGGACAGATTAAAGCAAGCCACAAAATCATCCATCTTAACACGGAAACTTTCAATATAAAACATTCAATAACGTCTCACTTCTTTCTCACAAGTTATGGTGTTGGTTATATTAATTACCTTGTCATTGATCAAAAGAAAAAAGCTGCCATTGAAACCAAAGTGTTAACATTAAAAGCGCATGCGCCATAACCATCAGCTGAATATAATGTACAGGTTGCATAACGCTTATCGCCATTAATTTCTACAGGAACTTTTTCTTCCTTATTTCTCAGAAATAGTAATTGTTCCTTTCTGATTGTAAGTATACTTTTTGTGGAGTGAGTGGCCATGGTTAAATGTAAAATAAATGACAGAACTTTCCAACAAACAGAAATGACAAAGTTTGCAGTAAGCAATATGAAGAAAACTAAAATAAAATAGCAGGGCCAAAAAATAATATAAAGCAAGGGAACAATATATTCAAAGCAAATGAATAGTAATAAGGCAAAGTAATATGGCAAAAATTTACAAATTAAGAAAGAAACATCACACACGAGAGCAAGTTCGGAAAAGGACACATACTGTTCAGACTTAAAGACAATAAAGACCGGGGCTGAGTAAGATGAAACAGAGAACCGACCAATTTTATTGGCTAGGAAGAAATTCCAACATGCATTTATGTGCTTCTGCCTATGAATTGGGAAGAGGTAATCGTTTTGGCGTGATTCCAATTTTTGGATTGAAACCAACAGTTTTCCTCGTCGTTTCTAAGTTTTAAGACTTACGGCCACATCATAATTGAAACATTTGTTCCCGTACGATCATCGGAGTTAAGCAACGTCGTGCCGGGTCAGTAACTAGGTGGGTGACCCTTTTAGGAGACTCTAAGATTGGCTTCGTGGTTGGTGTAATGGATAACGGCCGATTTCCTATTCCAGTCGGGTTCATTATAATGACTTACGCGCGAATACCCTTGGGAAAGGTATGAATCCACCTCTTCTCCCTGTGCTATGGATTAATTAGTAAGACTTGTACCACTAAACCATTATTATCACAAAAAAATTCTTACAATCCAAAAATATTTTCTGGCTTTAAATAACCTACAAAGGGTTGATAAACCGTAAAAAGCAAATCAACCAATAAAAAACAATATTGACCTTAAAACTTCCTCGTTGCTCCGTCCATGGTAAAGGCACATCTATGTTACTCCGAGTTTTCTTCTTAACTCGCTAATAGTATGTTGCATTCACATTCGCAAAAATGCTTTTTAAAAAAAAAAAAACGTATGAATCCGTTTTTCTTTCCCCCAGCTATCGGTTAAATAGAAAATACAATGAGCTTTCTAGCTTTTGTTAGCAGCGAGTTTAGGAAAACAACAATCCGGAATCCTAAACCATGCAGAAAGCAAGAAGTTGTCTAAATTCACAGATAATGAAGGAAAGAAATCAGCTGAGAAACGTTCACCTACGATCTGAAGGAATATAGCTTTTATAATGGAGGTTTTAAATCGTTAATATTTTGGATTAAAGAACTCTGAGAAAGTGTTTGTAGAACAAGGAAACGAAGATATATATATATACATAAAAATGCAGTAATTATATGATACACACACACACACAAGACGATAGCATAACGACTGTTTCCAACGACGAAGGAAACATGTAAGTAATTAAAATGCGATATAGGTGGTCGTCAGGAGAGAAAACCTGATTTATCTGGCAGACATATAAAAAACATGTCGTTTAAACGCGTGTAAATGTCAATATCTTGAACCATATTTTACGATTGTATTCTATGTTCAACTGTTGTGCATAACATACATAAACAAGTGTTTAATTTTTTTACAAAGTTTTAGCGGAGTTTTTGCAATGTATGAGAATATCATGAAAAATTCTCGGCATAACACAGTTCCCAAAATCACTATTTCAATTAACAAACTCCAGAATAGTCATTTTGAGAAGTAGGTCAAGCTAAGCATATTCCGGAACGTTCTCATAATGATAATGAAAAGCGGGGCCTACCACGTTAACTGAACAGAAACCTTATTTTTTCATTTAACTTAATAGTAAGTCTGTTCGGTTCTATGTGGTCAAATTGGCAATTGATCTAAAAATAATCTGTTATTAACTGGGACAAGGAATGACTTGTTAATTTGAACGTCTCAAAAATGAAACTTTTCTCTTTTATCGTCGAAGAGAATCATTTTTTTACATTCCGTCAGATCGGCTAATGCTAACCTCCAGGAGAGTAATTCATTACGCCTTCTCAGGCTAACGTTTTCCGTTGATATGAAGGGGAAAGATTATATTGAATCAACTGCTAGGTCTTCAGCTAGAAAAGTTCGTTTACTCTGTCGTGCTAGATAATTTTTCTCGCCAGAACTTATAGCAACAACACCAGACCAAATGTGGAAAGAGTATTCAAAACAAGGACAAATATGGAAGCCTACCATTTATTCCTTTAAATATTGCTGCCACATATGGTTTGATGCTCCTGCTATATATTTAGGGATTTTGATAAAATCTGAAGAAGATTTTGAAATATTATTGTTTCTGACCTGACTTATCGGGTTCAGTCCCTTTCCCTCCGCATAACGTGTCTTCTCCGTGTCTTTTCTATAAATACATTCATGGCAATTGTTCTGATGAACTTTCCTGTATATACTCATTGGGGTTAATTTTTAAAATTGTTATTTTATTCCCCTCCCCCCACAGAGATTGAATTGTACATATGGGGACTAGTCAGTATTTTCATAGAGACAGTGAGGTATTATGGTGGTTTTAGTAAGAACGGTACGGATGAATGTGGTGTTTTGGTGTAAGGAATATTGTTCGTACGATTGGGTCAGTGTTTGCGGCTAGCTAAGTTATAGTTAAGACAGATGAAGACCGTCCTTTTTCCCCAATCCCCCCTTTGGCCTTGTGCCACATTTCTGTATTTTCGCAGAATAAATATCACTTTCCTGTACAGGACTTAGATTATATGAATTTAAGCGCAGTACTAGATTTAAAGTTGAAATAGCTAGAAGTAACAGTAAGTTCTATGCAAACAGTTTCTTCTCTCACGTCTTGCTTGTAGAATTCTCTTCCGGCTTCTTGCTTCAATTTTGATCTTCACAAATTTAAATGCAGTGACAATCGTTATCTTCTGTCTTTTTAATTCTTGATATTTTATTGTTCTCTCTCTATAATGGTGTTTTTTTTCTTATATTATCTCTCAATAATCCCTTGCGTATTAGCGACTTTACTGCCTTGCTTAGGTTGAAATAAAGAATGTACAGATTTTTTGTGGAGTTCTGAACTCAACAAACGACGACGCGTTTTTCTTAGATCAGAAATATTAACTTATTTTAAGTTTACCTACAAAAGAATCGAAAATATTACGTAAAAGTAATATAATAATCTAATATGCAATTACTATATTTTTACTTCATTTATTATATACATATTGTGATTATATATATATATATATATATATATATATATATATATATATATATATATATATATATATATTAAATAAAAACAGACCACTTTAAGGTTCCATATAATAAATTATTTCACCACAGCCCTTTTAAAGGACAGCGGATCATCAGATTTTATTTTGGAAATAAAATCTGATGATCCGCTGTCCTTTAAAAGGGCTGTGGTGAAATAATTTATCATATGGAACCTTAAAGTGGTCTGTTTTTATTTAAATTATTAGCTCTGATTTACATTGAGCTCTCTGGATTTTATCCTCCTTGGGTCTACCCATACGGATTACCTAGTTTTTCGTAAACTAAATATATATATATATATATATATATATATATATATATATATATATATATATATATATATATATATCTGTGTGTGTGTGTGTGTACTTTTTATATATGATTATTATTATTGCGTATTATATTACTATCATATTACAATATATTATTATATTCTCTACATACAACGTGTAATAGCACGTGCGATACCCAGCCCGCGTCCGCCGCCAGCCAGATGAGTTTACATATATTTGGTATTTAACGTTTTACATTTATTAAAAAATCTGTTAATTTTGTGAGAGCTTCTAAATCATGCAATGTATATAATGCTTATATACGTACATTAGGTTAGAACTTAGGGATATATATCGTCAGAACATTTGCCATGGAAATAGTGATAGATTAGCGAGAAGCTTGCCACGTTTTGTCTTTTGGAATTACCTTTTAGAACGAAAAATAATTCACCAATCACAAAGTCGCGTAGACGCTTTCAAACTCTTTACAAGACTGGAAAGTGAAGACTGTAGAGCTCCAGCCCAGGTATGACAGCAGTAGTTAATTTTTCAGCTTGGTCTAACAGTTCTCAATGTAGAGCATAGTTAGACGAATGAGATACTTACTAAAGTCGTACAAAAACCTATGATTCTTCCACCATCTTTAGACAAGTATATGTTTTCTCACAGGATTTTTTCAACCATTATAGTAAGGTGATCCCGAGAGAGCTACAAGTTCTACTAGGATTTATTATTGCCAGGCATTTAGCTTAACAACCTAAAATATACAGAATTGAACAGTGATGATTATAGATACGGAAGGGAAACTGAAGAAAAGGTAGTAAATAAAAGGTGTAATGTAAAGGCTATCAATAGTAAGAAGATACAATGCCTGGTCGACAGCAAAATGGACAACCCAACTACGAAACGGAGATGTCAAAATCAAGAAAATGCCTCAATTTGAAATATATTTCAACATAGGAAGGAAAATGTGAATCCGTTTTGAAATAGCAAAAGACGCCCTCCAAGAACTAAGAAAAACTATTAGGAAACAGTAAAATTTAATGAGAAAAATGTATCATTTATCATGTATTATAAGTCCTATTGCATGAGAGTGAATACTGAACACTTTTCTCACAGAATAGTTGTCATATAGGAATAAAGTGTCGCTGCCAACATTTGGGTTTGAACACGTCAGAGAGCAAGCACTGTCGACCTCATCTTGAAATAATTAGATTAAGTGACAGGAAAATTTATGGAGTTGCAGTTCGCACTGCATAGGAAGAACGACTCAAAGACTGGATGTTAGGATTAAACAACACATTGCCTACAAAATTCCGGAATTATTTACCAGCAAGCGTTCTGACAAATACATACGGGTCTTCTATTGCGGAATACCTTATAAATAACCGCAATTGTGCTGCTAATTTTAGTGTGGGCTCCTTTCCCATCCTGAGTAGGACCCGCTCTAATTACCATCTAAACATATTGGAGGCCATATATATTCTCTCTATGAAACCTTCTCTTTTCAAAACAGAAAGATTTTGTCCTTGGCCTCCAATTAATCTCTGTATAATTTTTTGTCATACATATTCTCCATTCCTTTTATTGATAATATATACCTGTTTATTAACCTCGATTTACCTCTGTTTAGCGAGGTTGTTGTTGTTATCATTGCTTTTCTCTGGCACTCCTTATTACTGGTTCCCATATTGTATTTATTTCTATGCTTGGCCGACACAGGAGATTTTTAAGTTTAAGTCAAGGACACATGGCACAGTGGATAAAGGCGTTGGTTAGATCCAGTGACAGACCCAAAGAGTGTGAGTTCAATACCCGGTTCAGGCAGTGGAGAACTTTCAGAGGGAAAATTAGCAGGAGATAACTTATAACTGACATCCATCAAACATGGCTCGTGGAACTAGAACAGTCTACCCCAGTGATCGAAATAAAGGGTTCGGTTCGAAATTCCAACCACAGCGTACAACGTTGTGACAAAAATGGCGACAAAGATGAGAACAATAGTCCGACTAATGTAAATACTGTTGATGTTCTAGTTTCTATAAAAACGACAATGGTAACTACTGAAATTAAACATAAGGAATAAATAAACTCCCAAGACAACTGTCTGGGCCAAAAATGCGCATTAAAAAAATTTGGCAGTTCATGGGTTAAGTTATTATTTTTTTTTTAATTCCATGAAAGTTTCTCCTGGTCGTTGAAAAAATGAAGACATTTAAAAGTCCTGTTATTTTTACATTTCTAGTACCAGGAATAGTCATCAGGTGGCTATAAACATTAACCAATCGACGATAAATAAAAAAAACAATAGTTTGATGATGTACCTATTTATACTAGGACGTGTGCGTATAAGCGAGAAAAGTTGGTTTGGCAAGCCGAGTTCAAATTTCAGGTGTGACCGATGTATTCGCTTTCGCACAAAAACCGTTCATTATGGGGTAGGCTGAAATATTCTGTGTTTGACCTACTTCCAAATAACACTATTCTGGTGGTTGTCCATTGAAATAATGATTTTAGGAAGGTCGTGAAATTCTCATTGCACTTTCGTATATTTAATATTCTTTACTAAAACTGCAATTGCAGAAAAAAACCTGATATGTTTGAAATATATATCGAGTTATATAAGTGATTTTTTAATTGTTTAATCCAGGTTATATTTCCGTTTTTGTTTCCATTTTCCTTATGACTTCCTAAAAGTCTTCTCCCGTGTTCGGTGCGAAGCTGCCGAGTAGAGTGGAGAAGTCAGCCGCGAGCGCTAAGTGCGCGCATGGTTATGTCGTTGTCTCTTCATTCACAGTAAGCAGACGACGAACGGAAAACGGCAGCTGCATTTATCTTTCTTCTTGTCTTTCTTTATTCTTTCTTTCTTCTCTTTCTTCTCTTTCTTTCTTTCTTCTTGTCTTTCTTGTCTTTCTTTCTTTCTTTCTGTCTTTCTGTCATTGTATTTTTCCGTGCGTTCTATTCCTTTGTTCCTTTCATTCTTGCAGTGCTTCCTATTTTTACTTTCTTTCTGTCCTTCCTTTTATCATCTATTGCTTTCCTTTTTCTTTCTTTGAATCTCGTTTTGACTTCTCTTCTTTTTCTTCTTTTTTGTTATTTTTTCTATGTATCCTATTTCTTTCTTTTTGCTTCCTTTCTTTCTCATCTTGTTTCTCCTATCATTCTTTCTTTATAATCACGTTTTGATTTCCCCTCTTCTTTCTTTCTTTCTTTCTTTCTTTCTTTCTTTCTTTATTTCTTTATTTATTTCTTTATTTCTTTCTTTCTTTACAATCATATCATTTTTCTCCTTTCGTTCTTTCTTTTTAATCCCGTTTTGATTTCTCTTTTCTTTCTTTCTCTTTTTTCTTTCTATTTTCTTCTTTCTTTCTATTTCTTTCTTTCTTTCTTTCTAATAATTTATTGTTTCTTTTTTCATTCTTTCTTTTTGATCTTCTTTTACTTTCTCTCCCTTTTCCATTTTTCTGTCATTATCTATATCCCCAACTTCCTATTTTTTGTCTGTTTGTTTGTTAGTTTCTTTCTTTCTTTCTTTCTTTGCTTTCGGCATGAATACTCTTAAAGTACTATTTTTTTAAAACTCTTCCTTTTTATTTTTTGTTTCACTTTCTATCTTTATTGTTTGTTTCTTTCTTAATTTAACTTTTCTGAAAGAAAAACTCCTTTCTTCTCCTCTTAAATTCTTGAATTTTGTCTTTGAAACCCCGCAACATCTTTTGTATCATTCAAACATTATCTGTTCGCATTCTATCAACCACTCCGACTGTTCCTTTGTTCAAAACCCTTAATTGTTACCTTAGGTGACTCCCCAATCATCCAATCCTCTTTGCAAACACTTCACCTCATTTCAAAAACTCACACTGACACATTCAGGTAGATTTTCCCGATTCATCTCCGACTGACCGAAAGACCCATGTATCCACGTTATAGTTCCCCTCCCTTTATTACAAGCCCCATTTCCCCACTTGAAAGAGTTCGCTTTCCGTTGGAAGCCAAAGGCAGAATATAACGCTTATTTTCAGAAACTTCATGACTAATTCCTTTCAGGCATTTTTTCTCTTAGTTTTATCTTTTTCCTTTTAATCATTTTACCCCGAACCAAGGCGATAAAGCCACTAAGACATATTATGTTACAGAGAGTGAGAAAACTTCAGTGCGGAGGATTAAGGAAAAGGAGAATAAAGGAACAAAGTTCAAGAGGACAGAAGAAGGCGATTGACATTGCATTTAATATTTTGAAGATTGTAGCTGCCAGGAAAGCATGGAATGCTAGTTCACGAGTAAAAGGATGAGACCTATCTGCCAATATAGCAGCACGATTTCATTCATGTAGTTGAGGCACCAGGGGAAAAAAGTTCATCAGAATAGTTGCCATGAAAATATTTGTAGTTAAGGCAGAGGGAAGCCACGTTACGCTGGTGAGAAAATGGGTGATGCCTGGCCAGGATCGGTAACTGAGTTAGGGGTAACATTAGATTCAAAGATTTATTTTAAAACCTACCACTTTTTCATATTTGGCAAGAAAATACATGTGAACAAAAATCTAAAATAAAAACGCAAGCAACATTCGCAGAAATTGTGTTAAATGAAGAATAATAATAATAATAATAATAATAATAATAATAATAATAATAATAATAATTGCAAATACCTAAAAAGAATGAAAGAAGCAAATGTGGCCCAAAAGAAAACACATCAGTGGCTGAGGAGTATCAGGTTAAAAGCTGAGACAGAATGCCTAATTATTGCAGCTCAGTACTAAATCCTTGCAACCAGATCCTATCACTGTCACATAATCAAGGAGGGAACTAACCCAAAATGCAGGATCTGCGGAAAATATGAAACTGTGCACAATATTATCTCAGGATGACCAGGACTAGCAAAAAATGAATATACCCACAGATAATCAAGGTAGTGACATATGTTCACTGGAAGATATACAAGAAGCACAAAATCGAAACCTCGAATAACGATGTAACTATCCTCTGGGACATGTCAATTCAAACTCACAGGGAAGTAAAAGTCAATAGACCTGCTATTATCAGAAAAGACAAGAAATTCAGGAAGTGTATGCTGATCGATTGCCATCTCAGAGAAACACGTCCATAAAAATTATCGAGATTTTGTCCAAATACAACTACCTGGAGATCGAGATTTACAGGATGTGGGGAACGAAGACTGAGACAGAACCAATAGTAATCGGAGCTCTGGGCCTCGTGAGAGAATGAATGGACAATTTTACTGTGTCCCAGATAATATCAAGATTCAAGTTGCCCAGAAGGTCGCCCTAGTATGAACATCATATATACTAAGAAAAGTGCTATCAATTAAATAATTTTCCAAAAGGGCTTACGTACCATAGTTTGTACCCGGCTTTGCAGGATACAAAGCAAGAAACATAACATGCCCAAATAATAATAATAATAATAATAATAATAATAATAATAATAATAATAATAATAATAAAAGACGAATCAATTTTTTCAAATTAAAAAATATAACTGATAAGCTGTGGTGATATTATAAAATATTTACAAGGGATACTTGAATAAATTATTGCATTTAGTCTTCGATATAGAAGGCGTTTAACAGAAATTGATATTAACCAAGTGCGTATAGATACTTTTAAAAAATTCCAATGATTTCAGCGCTGAAGCCATGTTAACTTTGATTTCCGGGTCCCTACCAGTGACCTAATATCAGACATGACTTCATGAGATTTTTCATAGATCAAATGTGTAAAAAAACAGAACAAAAAACAAAACAAAAACAAAACAAAAAAAGCAAAACTATGATCAAACTTAGGATCCATAATGTGTGAGCTGCACTTAAAAGTATAATTTTTGTATTAATTTTCCATCACTTGACATCGAGAACAGTAATCACAAACTCTGGGCACATTAAAATGTTATCTTCCACAATTCACTTGTTTATCTGTCTGTCTGTCTGTCTGTCTGTCTGTCTCTCTATCTATCTATCTATCTATCTATCTATCTATCTATCTATCTATCTATCTATCTCATTATATTCATTATCTATCTATCTATCTATCTATCTATCTATCTATCTATCTATCTATCTGTCTATCTATCTATCTATCTATCAACCAATCTATCTATCTATCTATCTATCTATCTAATTATATTCATTATCTATCTATCTATCTATCTATCTATCTATCTATCTATCTATCTATCTATCTCATTATATTCATTATCTATCTATCTATCTATCTATCTATCTATCTATCTATCTATCTGTCTATCTATCTATCTATCTATCTATCTATCAACCAATCTATCTATCTATCTATCTAATTATATTCATTATCTATCTATCTATCTATCTATCTATCTATCTATCTATCTATCTCATTATATTCATTATCTATCTATCTATCTATCTATCTATCTATCTATCTATCTATCTATCAACCAATCTATCTATCTATCTATCTATCTAATTATATTCATTATCTATCTATCTATCTATCTATCTATCTATCTATCTATCTATCTATCTCATTATATTCATTATCAATCGATCTATCTATCTATCTGTCTATCTATCTATCTATGTATCTATCTATCTATCTATCTATCTATCAGCCAATCTATCTATCTATCTATCTATCTATCTATCTATCTATCTTTCTATCTAATTATATTTATTATCTATCTATCTATCTATCTATCTATCTATCTATCTCATTATATTCATTATCTATCTATCTATCTATCTATCTATCTATCTATCTATCTATCTATCTATCTATCAACCAATCTATCTATCTATCTATCTATCTAATTATATTCATTATCTATCTATCTATCTATCTATCTATCTATCTATCTATCTATCTATCTCATTATATTCATTATCTATCTATCTATCTATCTATCTATCTATCTATCTATCTATCTATCTATCTATCTATCTATCAACCAATCTATCTATCTATCTATCTATCTATCTATCTATCTATCTAATTATATTCATTATCTATCTATCTATCTATCTATCTATCTATCTATCTATCTCATTATATTCATTATCTATCTATCTATCTATCTATCTATCTATCTATCTATCTATCTATCAAACAATCTATCTATCTATCTAATTATATTCATTATCTATCTATCTATCTATCTATCTATTTAATTATATTCATATCTATCTATCTATCTATCTATCTATCTATCTATCTATCTAAATAGATAGATAGATACGAATATAATTAGATAGATATGAATATAATTATTTATATATATATATGCATATATATATATATATATATTTGTAGAATAGTCAATTGAAATATCAATTAATACTCTGATTTGGTTATATAATATCTTCATCCACAAATCACATTTCACTGAACAAAAATCATCATCATCATCATCATCATCATCATCATCATCATCATCATCATCATCATCATCATCATGCTCCTTATTCTTACTATTATTTAAATGTCAATCATTCCTCGATTTATTCGACCACATGATTAGCTTATTCGCAAACGGTACACTCTTCACGTAACAAGCATTAATGTTGACCTACCGAAATAGATCGAAAATGATGGAAGAAAAAAAAAACACTTATCCTGAAGCACAAGAATTTCGTTCCAAACTAACACGCAAATTCATTAATCTCACCCTCACTCTCATATTCCAAGACCCTCAAGCAATCGAAATCTTGTCAATATGCGGACATGGCAAAATCTTCCGGAATGTATATGCCCTTATTTATTTCTTCTCTAATGGTTGCACATGTCATGTGTTTTCACTTGCTTCTATCTGATGAGTCGGTCTGAAATTAACGCAGCATTTCGGAGGACCGTTTGGGCCATAAAATGATAATAGGGTGTTTGCAAATTTAAGGTTTTGGTAGAAAGAAGACGAGAGATTTGAGAAAAAAAAATTAAAAGAGGAAGAAAAATGAGTAAGACGAGAATAGTAAGCGTTACAGTTCACAATAAGCGCGGGAAAATTGTCCCAAGTATCTCACATTATGCGCGAGAGATATATTCCAAGGACTCAACAATATCCGAAGAAGATGTTTTCGAACGACTCAGGATATCCGAAGAAGTTACGTTCCAAAGACCCCACAATATCTGATATGTGTTCCAAGGGTTCATCTATATCCGAGGAAGATATGTTCCCAAAGCCCCACAGTATCCGAGATGTGTTCCAATGACCCCACAATATCCGAGGAAGATATATATATATATATATATATATATATATATATATATATATATATATATATATATATATATATATAGCATAATGAGAGGCCACGTATACTTTCCTGATATGTATATTTTTGATTTCTGAGGAAAGACCGAGGTGGTCTGAAATATTAAATATATACAAAAACACAGAAATAAATACTTTCATAAAAAAAACACCCAATTTTGTTTCATTTATTTTATCCAGATATTATATATATATATATATATATATATATATATATATATATATATATATATATATATATATATAATTATGCAATTTATATATATATATATATATATATATATATATATATATATATGAAATTATGCAATTAAGGAAAAAGTTATATATATATATATATATATATGATAAAATATAGTTTTAAAGTATGTTATATTTATGATTGGTCAATATGTAAATATAAAAGTGGATATTGGGATCAACACCCACATGCTATGGTGTGTTTTTATACTTAAACGCAATTGTCAGGTCATTCATATATATATATATATATATATATATATATATATATATATATATATATATATATATAACGAATTTTTAAACAGTCACTATTACTGCTGATAATGCAAGACTCTCCTAGCGATTGAGTTCTCTGAGTTACTGGTGTATTTGATCGCCTTGTGGTTAGAATCTCCGATTGATACCACCTGAAGTGATCGGATCTGTAGCCACATAGATGAGCCATGATACTGCGAAACCGTCTTTCTGTGTATGACTATATATATATATATATATATATATATATATATATATATATATATATATATATATATATATATATATGTGTGTGTGTGTATATATATATATATATAAGTCTTGCTATATCTCGTGACATAATACAAAGAATAGTCTGTAATGTTGTCGGTTCTGATCTGGCAAGTCGTCTCCAGTGGCTTCCTTTGGACTTTTATAGATCTATTCTCATGGCAGTCGTTCTGGTGAGCCTTCTTATTTGCTACCTCGACTTCATGAACTTAAGCGTACTACGAGAAGCTAGGTTTCATCATTTAACTTTTGATCTAAGAAGATATAACCGGAAGTTTTATTCCAATAGATTTGTTGCACTCACCTCTCGCCTGCAGAACTCACTTCCGGTTTCACGCTTCTCTGGTACCTATGATTTTCAAAAATTTAAACGCGACATCAATCCCCATCTTCCATCTTCCTTAAACGTGTTCTTGCATTGTCCTTTCTCCTCGCTAAAGTCATTTCATTTTCTTTCACTCACAGTAAGCGTTGACATCTTAGTGTCATTATCCCCTCGCTTGGGTGTGAAAATAATTAACAGACACACACACTCATATATATATATATATATATATATAAATATATATATATATATATATATATATATATATATATATATATATATATATATATATATAGTATAGTAAGCTTCTATCTGTATTAGAAGTTCTTATACAGAAAAAATCAACTTATTTATTGAATGACACTCGTATATATATATATATATATATATATATATATATTATATATACGAGTGTCATTCAATAAATAAGTTGACACTCGTATATATATATATATATATATATATATATATATATATATATATATATATATATATATATATATATATTATATATATACGAGTGTCATTCAATAAATAAGTTGATTTCTTCTGTATAAGAACTTCTAATACAGATAGAAGCTTACTTTTTTTTCAACGTATTCTCCCAGCACTGTCGTACACTTTTCCCATCTGTGCACAAGCTTCCGTATTCCCTCAGCGTAAAAATCTTTGGACTGATGTTTCAGTCAGTCGCTCACAACACTTTTGACTTCATCGTTCTTTATGTCTTTCAAAGTCCTTGCAATGTCATCCACTGTCAGCCTTCTGTCAGACTGAATGAGGTCATTGACTGATTCGATCACCTCAGGAGACCTCACTTCTGTAGGCCTCCTAGGCCTGTCTTCATCCTCAACACTGCTCCGTCCTTCTTTAAACAATTTAGCCCGCTTGTAGACATTTTGGGGCTGAAACATGTGGCACCATACACAGTTGGCATCTCTTATGAATTTCAGCTGGATTGCACCCTTCAGCAACCAAAAACTTGATAACTGACCGCTGTTCAATCCTGGAGCATGCTTCTTGGTCGGCCATCTTTGTGAATCGCCAAAACTCTCAACGTTTTTTTTTTTAATCTGCAAAAGAAATTAAATCCATGTGAAAAAGAACTAAAACAAAAAATAAAAAATAAAAAAAGAGTAAGCTTCTAGCTGTATTAGAAGTCCTTATACCGAAAAATACCTTATCTATTGAATGACCCTCGTATATATATATATATATATATATATATATATATATATATATATATATATATATATATATATAATTTATGTCCTTTTCTACTTTGGTCAGTGTTTATGCGTATTTTTTGCCCATTATTGAACAAATAGATTTTTTCTGTTCTTCTACTTCATTGATCTTAATCAACATCTAAACGAAATCGTTTGCGCCTTGCCACACACACACAAAACTAGGAGAATTTGAATAATCAAAATAGGATACGAGAAAGAAATAAATTAGCCACGAACGCTTTGTCTATTTCCCACCAAACGTACGCTCAGCCTTTGTATGTGTGTATTAGACAGAATAATCAAAAAACATCTCATTTCTATTCATTTAACACCTGTGTCGCATAATCGTAGCCGTGACCGTCACGCTTGCGTTACTTGTCAAGACAGTCCAAAATTTCCTAACAATGAAATATGCTAATAGCGATAATTCGTAAAGGGAAAAAAAAAATTCTGACATGAAATGCGCGGCGGGCAGGAAGAGGGTGATAAAGAAGAGTGAAAAATACATAAGACACCTCTGTAGTTTTATTACTGTTTTTTTTTAATTTTTTTTAATGAGTTTGTGCTAAAGAATGTTTCTTTTTTTTTTTAAAGTCTCCACGTAATTGTCAGCTTGAAGATATTGAAGTCAAGACTGGATCTAAAAAAGTAATTTTCTCGCCAGAATCCATCTTGAACATTTAGAAATCTGACATTCGTCCGTACGTTGAATATTACTGCTATATCTGGTTTGGTGCTCTTGCTATATATCTCGAGATGCTAAATTCGAAATAGTCTGTAATATTATCAGACCTAACTTGGCATCTCGACATCAATATCTTTCCCACCGACGTGGCCTGTCTTCCCTCTGTGTTTTCCATAAATATTTTCATGGCCGGTGTTCTAATTGGTTCTCCACCTTCATACCTCGACTGGAATTAATTTAAGCGAATTACTAGATTGGCGACTAGGACTCATCATTTTTCTCTTGAAGAAGTTCTTTTCTAAAAATTTATTTTACGCATTTCTTGCATGTAGGACTCTCTTCCGGTTTCTTATTTCGTTAAAAAAGTAATTGCAACGTTAATGGCCGTCTTCTGCTTTCATGAAACCTGTTCTTATATTATCCTTTCTCCACATTAAAGTCCTCTACTTTTCTTTCACTCTCAGTAATCCCGTTTTAGAGGCATTATCGGCTTGCTTGGGGTCAAATCATATATATATATATATATATATATATATATATATATATATATATATATATATATATATATATATATATATATATATATATATATATATATATATATATATGTGTGTGTGTGTGTGTGTGTGTGTGCTGAGTGGTTAGAACGATCGCATTCTGAACATGAGATCCGGGTTCGAATCTCACCATGGTCGATTTGTCGGGAAGGAAACTTCCTGATGCTATCGAACTGTAATGGTCGATCTCAGCTTTCGGTATTTTTGGAATGTGCTTGAAAACCATATCATCGGTTGACCAAGCTTTGTGAGTGAAATCTGGTGGACAGAACCCTTCGTGGCCGTCGATAGCTGTGCTAGCACGAAGTCACAAGTCATCGTGGCCGAGGACTTGAGCGTACTGGCCTTGTTCAAATTGTTTACCACACTAGATAAAACGCTCTTTTCCAGCAACTGTAACTAAGGTCTGCTCAGCATAGTTGTAGTATAAACCACAGGTGGGCTCTGAAGGTGTTCAATAAACACAAATGAGCCTGGGCCAGCGTCTGCAATAGTGATTGGCTAGCCGCCCTAGTAGACGAGTGTTCTCGAATACGAATGATCAGCTATACATATATAGGGTTTTGTAGTAGCCCCACTTTGTTTTGCGGCTAACACGTGTATGAATTAAAGCTTTATCAACATTAAATATAGTTATTTATTTTTATTTAAAACATAAGTACAAGGATTAATATAGACACAATGTCCTTTCCTATATAAAGAGAATATGCCAGATGGACTTAACCATCTGATGGGGTGATATAGGGGCCGGATAACTTGTATCTGTAAACCCTGGTAACTGGTACTCTTGGTGGTGGAGAGAATCCCTTGCGTGTCGCTTCGGAGCAGGTCTGAATTCCCTTTCTTTCTTTTGCTCGTGGTTAGCTTTTCCCAATGAGAGACCGTCTCATATTATGAGACCCATCTCTATATATGAATGCAGAAGCATTTTACAGACCCAACATGTTGTTTCACAATTGCTGAAAAAAATGCAGCGGGCTCTCAGATGGAGAGATCTCAAGGAGAAGGAGGGCCTTGAGAAGGAGAAACAGTGGTTCTAGCAGGATGGTTCTCTTCCTCACACTGGCTCCGGGAAAAGTTTTGGGGAGCATCTCATCAGCCAAAAACATGGTGTGCAATGGGCACCTCACTCGCTACACCTAACACCCACCACCAGATTTCTTCCTCTGGGGGTTCCTCAAGAACAACATCGACCAGGGAATCATTTGCACTATTGCAGCATTGAAGGCAGCCATCTCTGGGAAGATTCAACCGAGGAAAAATGTGCAAGCGTTATCAACTTTGCATACAACAATACCTTCAACATCTGGCGCATGTAGTCTAGGTCTCCTCTTGACATTTTTGGTTGATGTTTGGGACTAAATGATTGCAGATCCTAAAGTTTTATCCTTTACCATTCAATAAATATAATTTTCAGCACTCTAATATTTCTGGCCCTTGATTTGTACCTGAACATTTTGTTTCAAAAATTATGAAGAATTCTGTATATATATTCAGGTCGGTAAATGTTATTTAATACTGTTTATTATAAACAGAGCATTTACTTAAATACTTGTATCTATAAAAAGAATGTTAAATATAAAAATGTCTTTAAATAATTGTCCATTTCATAATGTGTGACGTCATTTGTTTACATTTGATACGCCATGAGCAGTTATGAATGTACGTGAGAGATTCATGGAAGATTGAAGTTTATAAGCAGTAAATTCGGATTTGCCAACCGGACGATCCTCTATGAAAATTTCTCGGACATTCAGGCCAGTAAATGTTATTTAATACTGTTTATTATCAACAGAGCATTTACTTAAATACTTGTATCTATGAAAACAATGTTAAACATAAAAATGTCTTTAAATATATATATATATAAATAAACTACGAAATGGACAAAGTCCGACAAATATATTTTATTGTTGTACGTTATTTATATAAACTCAAATACTTTAAATGCTCTGTTTATAATAAAGTGTATTGACAACATTTACCGGCCTGAACGTCCGAGAAATTTTCGTAGAAAATATGCGTCCTCTGACAGTAATCGAACCTGTATCCTACTCGGAACAGTCAAATAGCCTGACTTGCTACACCAGTTTAGCTACAGAGGAGGGTCTGGCTAGCGAGGTCGATTTTACTGCTTTTAAACTTTCATAAATTCCTTCGAACGATCATATCTGCTCGAAGAGTATCTAAATGACGTCATACACTACGAAATGGACAAAGTCCGATAATTATTTTAATAGATTTTATTGTTATACACTATTCATATAGAAACAAATATTTAAGTAAATGCTCTGTATATAATAAACAGTATTAACAACATTTACCGGCCTGAACGTCTGAGAAAAGGCTATATATAAGAGAGTTCCGTGTGGGATGCAGGTTCGATTCCTTTCGGAGGATGTGTATTCTCTATGAAAATTTCTTGAAAGTTCAAGCCGGTAAATTTTGTTAATACTGTTTATTATATACAGAGCATTTACTTAAATATTTGTTTCTATATAAATAACGTATAACAATAATATATGTATGCGTGTGTGTGTGTCCAAATGTAAAAGAACGAAAAGAATATAATTCAAACGTTCATAACATGAATTTAAAAAGAAGCAATAGATATTTATTATAAACTGTTACATTGGAATATACAATTTACCACGATTGTATGTTCCAATGTAACAGTGTATAATAAATATATATGTATATTTAAGCAGCATGTCTCCATTCAAGCATGTTTGGTTGAATAATCTAGACGTACTATGTCTATTTATTTTAATTTTAATCCTTTCAAATTTACGGATTAATTTCTTAGTGTTAGTACAAATCCGATCAAGAAAAATGCTGCAATGTAATTATCCATATGTTTTTTATTTTATTTTCCAAAGAACTTTCAATCTCATCCAAGATTATCTGCAGGGTTGAATTGCTAAGACAAAGAATTCATGTATTTCGATGTTATGAATGTTGTGCTTAATTTATGAACGCGCGTGGTCGTTTCAAAATATTTACCGCTATGTAAGGGAGGTAACTTAATTTACGTTGTAAAAATCTTTATTAAATTGTAGTTACGTGCTTTTAAAAAAACAAGTTGTTACAATTGTGATTTTTAACAATTACAATTTAGATATTTTAAAATATGTTGTTATAAACATGTTAGAACCTTGTTACTATACTCCTAATTAATATTATTTTTGCCGTAATATATATATATATATATATATATATATATATATATATATATATATATATATATTTATATATATATATATATATATTTATATATATATATATATATATATATTTTATATATATACATATTTATATATATATATTTATATATATATATATATATATATTTATATATATATATATATATATATATATATATGTGTGTATATATATATATATATATATATATATATATATATATATATATATATATATATATATATATATATATATATATAAGAATTATATAAAAAATTGAAATGCTCTATGCTCTATAATAATTATATTAAGCTCTCTTTTGTGGATTGGGTTTTAATATTTCATATTAACAGGATTCACTAGGATGACTTACCCACGGACTTTTACCTATATATACCTGCAACAAACAAAAGACAGATAAAACTAGAAAAGCAATAATTAAAATCTTCAAAAATAACGGATTCGAGATAGATATAAAAACTAACCTAAACGAAGTAGATTTTCTAGATGTCACCTTCAACCTAAGAAAAGGCACACACAAACCATACAGAAAACCGAATGATAAAGCACAGTACATACATATATACTCCAACCACCCGCCTTCTATAATCAAACAGATACCTAAATCGATTAACCGCAGGCTTTCCGACAATTCTTCCGATGAATCTATATTTAACAAAGCCAAGAAAGACTACGAAACAGCCCTAAAAGATAGCGGATTCCCAGCAACACTCACATACTCACCACATAACACAAAAAAGACCAACAGAAAAAGAAATATCATATGGTTCAACCCACCGTACAGCAAAAACGTAAAAACAAACATAGGAAAAATATTCTTCAAGCTTTTACACAAACACTTCCCGGAATCAAGCACCCTACACAAAATATTCAACAAAAACACAGTAAAAATCAGCTACAGTTGCACCGAGAACATGGCACAAATAATAAAAAAGCACAACAGAAAAATTATTAACAAACCACACGAACAAATTAAACCCACGTGCAACTGCAGAATAAAAAACGAATGTCCCTTAAACGGTAATTGTTTACAAAACAACGTAATCTACCAAGCCACGACAAAATCAGCAGATAATGAAGAAAAAGTATACATAGGAGTAACCGAAGGACCATGGAAACAAAGAAATTATGTACACAAAATGTCTTTCACAAATAGTAAATATGCGAACAGCACAATGCTTTCTAAGTATATCTGGGAAATAAAAAACAAAACACACACCACACCAAAAATATCTTGGAAAATAAGGAAAAAATCATCAGCCTACAACAACCTATCAAAAACTTGCAAACTTTGCTTGGAGGAAAAAATAGCTATCATTACCTTCCCAGATCAAAATAAATTACTAAATAAAAGATCCGAGCTAATCTCAAAATGTAGACATGAAAACAAATTTTTACTACGTAACTTAAAATAGAAAAATAAATAAATATATAAACAAACAACAATAAAATAAGCAAAATAAACTACTCCAAACAAATCACAAAACCACACCTGTTAGAATATGCGAAATAAAATCAAAACAAAAGAACGGACGAAAGTTATAACTGTTATACAAATAAAAATAAAAATAATAAGCAAAACAATTTGACCCAAATAAATAAGCGAACAAGCGATTTCCGGTAAATGGCGGCCATTATAGACTACCAACAATAAGCTATATAAACAAATTTTTTTACTACGTTAACCAAAAACACCGATCAAAATAAAAGAATAAATAAATAAATATATAAGATAAAAAATAAAAATTAAAAAAAACAAACAAAAAAACAAGCAAAATAATCTGACATAAATAAATAAACAAATAAGCGACTTCCGGTAAAAGTACCCGCCAAAATATACTACCCATAATGCACCACTGACCCTTATATAAACAGCCGAGAAAAATAACAGCACTAGTCGCCTGACGATTGCACTAGCATGAAACAGACTGTCGCCTCTAAGTGCTGACTTCCATGTCCACTTTTATATATATATATATATATATATATATATATATATATATATATATATATTATTAGTGGTACAAAACTTAATAACTGCCATAAATAGAAAAAACATATTTTTAATATTACCATACTAAAAGGAATGGAGAATATGTATGACAAAAAATTATACAGAGATTAATTGGAGGCCAAGGACAAAATCTTTCTGTTTTGCAAAGAGAAGGTTTCATAGAGAGAATATATATGGCCTCCAATATTTTTATATGGTAATTAGAGCGGGGCCTACTCAGGATGGGAAACGAGTCCACACTAAAATTAGCAGCACAATTGCGGTTATTTATAAGGTGTTCCGCAATAGAAGACCCGTATGTATTGGTCAGAATGCTTGCTGGTAAATAATTAGAGTTCCGGAATTTTGTAGGCAATGTGTTGTTTAATCCTAACATCCAGTCTTTGAGTCGTTCTTCCCATCCGGTGCGAACTGCAACCACATTTAAATAACTAAATCCAGGAATTATTATGGTGAGGTGGAAGAACGTCTTTCCGCATAGTTGGAAGGACAGGTGCAGCAGAGAAAACGTCAGGTGTGTTCGCAGAAAAGTAATATTGTCGAACTGCTAAGGAAAATGTGTCACTAATGCTACCTATCCAAGTAAGATCTAGGTATACAGGATATCTATGTAATGCAATTGGAGTGACTTTTTTTAAAATTCATAAATTTTATTTTTAATTACGGGTTGAACAATGTATAATGGATAGGCATTGTTACAGAGATTAGTATTAATAAGCCTGATCTCATCATCATTTTGGGTTTTAGAACAGATCATTAAGGCCCTATATTTGATTTACGTTTTATGGGACAAAAAGAGTCCCAACGGGTATGTATAGCTGACCACTCGTATTCGAAGATACCCGTCTACTAGGCCAGCTAGCCAATCCCTATTGCAGCCGCTTGCTCAGGCGCATTTGTGTTTCCTCATCACCCACAGAGCCCACCTGAACAGACCTTAGTTACAGTTTTTGGGCAAGAGCGTGTTATCTATCGTGATCAACAATTTCAACAAGGCCAGCACGCTCAAGCCCTCGGCCACGATGAGTTGTGACTTCGTGCTAGCACAGCTATCGACGGCACTATCTACCCAGTTTCAATCACAAGGCTTGGTGTCAACCCCTGGTATGGTGGTTTTGCATGTTGGGATAGACCTCGATCCATTCCGATAACATCAGGAAGTCTCCTTCCTGACAAATCGATCTTGATGTGATTCGAACCCGGGTCTCATTGTCAGAATGCGAACGTTCTAACCACTCGTGCCCAACGGCTATATAAACCAGTAAAGGTCGTTTTTCGGTAAACCGAAGAGAGAAAACCCGAAGTTCTACAAACAAGGACATCAAGAAAACGAAGGAAAAATTAGTTTCCGTATCTTGTGTAAACTTAAGGGCTGGGTGGATATTGTTAAGTGGCGTAAAAAGAAAGAGCACTTCATTCTTATTATTGAAGAGACAAAAATTGTCATCTGCATATTGAGATCAGGTTTATTACTACTACCTTCTCTTAGTTTGGTTGCGAACCAAGCCTATACATTCCAGTCTAACCTACTATTTAACACAGAGCTGGGCTCAGAGATTGGGAAAGTGATGGGTGCATGTATTTCTAAATGGTATTAATACGAAAGTGAATTGAACCAACTAGACCGGATTTTGAAACCGACTCGCCGATTCCACTTTCTTTGTCGACAATCCTTACACCAACCGCACATTTATATTGATAGGACATGAATAAAAGAAGAACAAAAATCCTACTCCCTGCTTTTTGGATGTTAGGTAAGATAAACGTTTGTGGAAGGACGGAATGATGAAATTAACGGACAGGTGAAAGAAGATATTTTCAAAATCGTTAAACCTTTTGATCAATAAATTTAACAATTCTACAAATCAACAATTCGTCCTTGCATGGAATACTACTGCTATATACGGTCTGGTGCTTCCGCTGTTCATTTCGTGGTCTTCGACAAAATCCAGAGACGGATATGCAACGTGATTGGTCCAGATATGGCATCCCGTCTACAGTCACTTTCTCACAGACGTGCTGCGGCTTCCCTCTGTCTTTTCTACAAGTATTTTCATGGCAACTGCTCTGACGAGCTACTTTCACTGGTTCGCAAACTGCATGAATTTAAGCGTGCTACTAGGTTGGCATTTCGGTCCCAGCCTTTCACTGTCGAAACGGCTAAATGTAGCCGTCTCTTCTACTCCAACAGCTTCTTATCTCGC